>CM062275.1:24344607-24380448 GCA_031216635.1 Dissostichus eleginoides
GGTGGATGTGTTAGTGCTCAATACAGAATAATAATGTTCTATGATAATATAATACTGTGAAAAAGATATTCTGCATTTAGAGTACATTTTGATGATAAAACTTGCGCTTAAGTAACATTTTTGAAGTTTTTTCAGACAATTTGTACGTTTTCTACCCGTCTACTCTACTGCCTTTGTATTACCTGTGAGATAGAAAGCTTATGAAATATGTTTGGAAATAACTGCAACTTTATGTGAACACATTATGGATCCCTCTTTTGACAGATGCCTTTTTTCAGAGCGGGCCAGAATGTAACTTCTATTTCTCAGAAGTATACAATTTATTCTAAAGATACAAAGTGAATGGATGCAGGGTTTATAGGAGCCCAAGATTTCTATCCGGGAGAAACTCTTGAGACCCCTCTTTATTCCTTTAATGTCTACCTCATCAATATTCAACAAAGAAGAAAGTCTTCATTTTAAAACTCGAAAACATTTCTGTATTTTCTTTAGTTAGGAATCATTGGTAACATCTTTGATAGGATGTTGGAAACGGATCCTGCCAATAGCCTCACAAATCTAAACTAAGCATTTGTCCACATTTTACTGCTTCTTCTATGTTTTAGTCAACACAAAATCAGCTCCAGTCTCTTTTGATCCCGAAGAAATATTGTCATAATAATAAAGAATGTGATTGATGTACACTTTCAATGCAACAAAACCTCAAGATGCTATATAGAAGAAGGTGAAAAACCATCACAGTGCATTAAAACAGATCCATATACACCAAATAACTGTTTGATTATAATAGAATAAATTAAACGTAACACAAATTTGGATATTTCGGATTCAATGCAGTCACTATAATCAAAATGACACCCCTTGAATGACGGACAGGTGAGCCATTGTTTCCTCTCACATTCAATTTTTCCCTAACAGTGGGGAAGAATTTAAAATTCATGCAAACAATGTTGGCGCCATCCATCATCCCCAAATTACCTTTCCCTGCCTACTGAAGACAGACATATTTGATAGCTCATTGCTCTTTACTCTCAGTCCTAATGAGAAATATTTCTGTCCATGGCTTTGAAAAGCGTCACAGCTCATTATAGCCGCTTTTTCAAAGCTGTACCCACCTGAAGTTTGATGTCTTTTCAAAAAACTGAGCTTTGCTGATGGCTCTCAAAGAGAAAAAATAGACAGGTGATACACACTAAATATAAATTTCCGAGAGTTTCTGTTTCAAGTGCTTTCAATTATATCAATGACTTCTTTTAACGTCTCCAATTATAGTCAGTAACTTAGTCATTTACATGCTCATTGAAGTTTCTTCCTTTTGTTGTTGTTGCTCTTCTTCCATATTTGTGTTCAGTCTGCCTACATGCATTTTACAACCTGATTACATATAACCATTTGCATTTCAAAGTACTTTTCATTAAAAAGGAGATCGATCCGGGTGTGTCTTGCTTATTATCTCAAAAAGAAATGCTTGTATTGTTAAAAGCATTCATTATCTTGTCAAACTTAGAGATGTAAGTTGAGACGTACAGAAAAGGATTCAACCCAACCCGGCCAATAATTAAAGGTATGATGCTTGGTTGTTATATTTAGTCATTTTGGTTTCTAGCCCGGGGCCTTGACATAAGATTTGATCATGTTTTTGCTTTGGTAAGCTGTAATTTGGTCTCATACAGCTATATCGGTATAGAGGGGCATTAACAAGGGAGGCTGTTTAGTGCTTTGATTTGCACGGGGACTTCCCATATTAAAATCTTTCCTTTAAAATCACTAACAACTCAGCCGTTTAATCATCTTCACTCAGCAACATGGGCTGCAGCAATACATTTCCTCCCTACGTCCCTAATGAGATGCCCTATTTGCTCATATTAAAAACGTTGGTTCCTATGATTCAACGCTCAAGGGTAGGTCGTGATAATGCAATAAAAAAATCCCTCCCTCATTACTTAAGTGCACTTTGATCATGATGATTTGTGTCAACATTTTTCTATGAGCAATCCCAACAAGCAAAGTCCCACAGACGTTTAACATTGGGCCTCTTGCAGGAAGTGAAACACAAACATTTTCCTCTTGCTATTATTCATATCCACGTTTGCTTTTATTATGAAGGACTCATTTATTTATGGGTTTGCACAATGTTTTCCTATTTTTGCTCATCTTTTTCAAGTGGTCCAGAATACTATTTCCAAAATAAGAAACTACTTGTGTTGTCCAGTCAGTCCACACAGTGTTTGTCCAACCCACGTCACACATGTTTTTCTTTTAAGAAACATACAAAAATGCATGATTATCAAAAAATCAATGCTTGTTTTTATTACATTTGTAATGACTGATTTGAAATGTATTTAAATGTCATTTTATTATGTGTTTCTTTATGCTTTTAATGTTTTTTTTTTTATCTGTCATAAACTAAAACTAAATATTCTTTTTGTTCTATTCTCTGTCTATTGTACACTATATTTCATGAAGACATTTTGTAATTATAGAACGTATTGTTAAAAATAATTGTCAACAAAGTAAAAAAACAACCTTATGCTGTTACAAAAAAACGGAACAACTTTCGGTAGCTCCTTTGTTGCCATGGCAGCTGCTCCCACAGGTGTGACCGGTGGCTTTGATTAAAGTAAGAAAGTTGAATTCAATTGTATGTATGGTGCTGAACTTGAACTAATTCTGGATTTAAAGATGTCATTGCAAGGTGGAAATGAGCTTTTAATGACGAAATGTGGGTTAACTGCACCTGCCTTATTAGCGTCATTAGCTACAAGACAGATTAATTGGACTCCTGATGCCGGGCACTGTGCACTAAAGCGGGGAAGAGAAGCTGGACTGTGAGGATATCTGTGGATGTAACTTGAACTGCTGTCGCCGCACAAACCAGGAGGATAAATCTGCATTTCAGGGACCAGGAGGTAAGCTAAAGTTCCTACACCTGTCTCAATACAGTCATGCTAACAAGGTATGCTAGCTGTGCTGTGCTACTGAGGCCTGGGCTTTGTGGGCTGTTATGCAAATTAATATATAGCAACTTTATTATTCGGAATATTATAAGAATTTGTACGCATGCATATTCATATTAAGTATATTAACTAATATCATAATTAGGATAGTAATGACGCCTTATTTCCGCATGAAGTACTTGCGGTTTAGATGGGAGTAAATTCGTTGTGGGCATTTAAACACAATGATTAAAAACAAAAAAACATAGCAATGCAAAACAAACAATACAAAGTTAATGGTAAAAATACCAAGAATATTGTGTTCAATGTATAAATTAAACCATGTTTTTTTAATAATAATCCCAATCCTCCATTTATCAATCAACAACGATATATCTTGGATCGTAGTAAAGATTAAAGTAATTTTGAACACAACCTTGTAACAATAGTCATTTTTAGGCTATTAAACGCAAGGTGGAACCAACATTTTAAAATCTGGTATTGTTATTATATAGCTTGTTCTATCAGCAGATTCCTTTTTGTTAGATAGATGAATGGTTGTAGTCTAGTCTTGTGCCTGATGCTGAATTAAGCAATGTTATGTTGCACAGTGCAAACAGTAATGAAACTCATACGTTTTATATCCCAAATTGCCAATTAGAACTGTTGAGCATTTTCCAGTGCAGCTTCAAAATTATAACATGATTTAGCTGGTACATTCCTCAGCAGTCACAACACCTAAACGCAACACCTATCAAATGCAACTCCTATCCAACTGACATCCACTGATTCCTGATAACGGCACACATGTCATTAGTCAACCCTCCTTCACCCGAGTGAGGGCCACAATTAGCGAACAAAACGTAATCTCAATCAATTTCAATTTCACCTTTTGTAGCGATGATTGCGAACACAAGGGGTTAATTATCCCTCTGCAGTATTGATTGGTGTTTCTCCTTGCCTGTTAATTAGGGTGACTGATTTGGCACCAGGATTGGAGTGAGAGATAAATGATAAGCAACAGTGGAGGGGACTGTGGAGAAAATCCTCAACGCTACTCAACAATTTCAAGCCTCCTCTGTTGCTTTCTCCGTGCCTCTGTAACTTTCCCTTATAAATCTGTGCTTTTAGCTGAATTATGTCAAGGCTGCTCTTTCAATCCTCTTATATTCTCTCCTAGTTGTGTTTGACAATTCTAGCTTGATAGAGACATGTTCTGTCACTCAGATGAAACTTTGCATATCACATGCTTTTTATGTGTGACAGGTAGATGCGCTGCAATACATACTTTGTTTCTTATGTATTTTTCATGATGTGCTGTGCGCAGACGATGGCTTAAAAGGTTCTTTTCTTTCTCTCCTCTGAAAGAAGATACCTCTTCAAGCTGTCTAGTTGTAATGTCGCATTGATGGGCGCATGATATGGAATGAATAAAACCCAGCCGAAGAAACACTCATATCCTTTGGTGGGAGCTTTTCCATGAGGGCCTGCTGCTTGGCTATGCTTGGCTACACAGGTGACAGTGGCTTCGCTGTGAAAGTGAAGCAGGCAGAGCTGCGAGGCAAGCCTAATTGAAATCCCCTCCTATGCGAGACCGAGGAGATGGAGCTGTAAAAGGGCCTGTAATTACTGAGGCCACTAATGAGAGATAATTAGGTCATATGGCAATTTCTCTATCGGGGCTCTTCAAGAGATGTGGTTAGGAATAAAAAGGTGGGCAAACTATGAACTCCTGCTGCTCATCACCATTATGCACCCCCATTACATATTAACAGTTAATTAGGAGGAGTCATTTTTTCATCACCAACAGAGTGAATACCTGTCGCACACCTGGGAGAGGTATAAGGGAATTCTGCAGCTTTTTGGTTCCCCTAAAGCTGATGGGGGGGGGGGGGGGGTCCTTGAAAAGAGCCTAGCCCCAAAGAGCTGCTTCTAAGTAATTCTAGACCCACATGTGCACATTGCAAACAGACCTCTAAGACGATTGAGCAATTATTCAGATTAAAAAAATAGTAGAAATAAATATTTGTATCCTTCTCTTAAAGGTGTTATACCAAACACCTGCCCTGGATGGGAATAAATCATGACCGAGTGCAAAGAAATATACGAATGACTTGCGTGCAAAGAAATTGTAGGTGAAAGTAAAAATTCTGAATTTAAATATTTTTCTTTCTGTAGCGCCCTGCAGAGAAAATCATATTTCTATCTACTGCTGCAACTGTATTTTTGGTTACTTTAAAATTAGAGCCTGTTATCTGCCTCTCCATTGTCTCAGAAAATCGTGCATTTTGCCACTCTGCATAAGTGGAGCAACAAATTAGTATGTAACACACACATACTTGCACACAGGCCATGTTTAAATTGTTGAATGTCTTTTTCTCTACATTTATTCTCCTTGGTATACAACTCTTAATTGGCACTGTTTTTAAAAAGCCCACATAAATACAATTAGATTGAACTCTGATACTGGAGGTTGAGTTTTATGTCGGTCCGACGGCGAGGCTATCACAGAAAACTCTGCTATGATCACGGTCAGGGAAGCGTGATTATGTCGAGCCGCTGCACATGAATGATTGATCCTCACACCGCGCATCTCGTTTAAAGACTTTAAAGACCAGCCCCTCTACAGCTGTGTTTATCGATGTTGCAATTCATGTTTCTCCGGCTGTTCAGGGAGACATTGGTACATTGTTTAGTTTACCATCTCTCTTGCAGAGCTAACGTGAAAGTCGATTCTTCTTGGATTTGTTTTGTGAGCAGTGCTCAGTTTGTGGACAACATTGATTTGTTCTTCGGTATTTTTCTCAGGGCTTAGCTCAGAGTTGTAGGATAAAGTTTCTCCATAGCTTATTATGTGTGCTGTAGCTTAGAGGGTATGCATGATGGTGCGTATGGACACACACAGACAGACAGACATTTCTTCAGATTCAAATGAGGTAAAGCGTTTTATTAAACAGGCCGGCAGAGTCAGCCTGGAGTCTTTTCTTTATTGGAGAAACAGAAATCCAAAGTGGAGGAGTCATAGGTCCGGCTTTGGAAAGCCCTAATGGGATTCTTCACAGCTCTTCCGCATAATGACCTCTTCAGCTCACAGACCATTTAAGTGATCTCCAGTTAATTGGGCTGGAACCTCAATCATGTCGACGTTTCCCCCCGTCTGACCCTTCTCTTTTTGTCCATTAGCAATATTTTTATTCAACAGTGTTCTGAGCTCCTTCAGAGAAAACTATTGGCAGTGTTGAAGTAGAGTATCTTCAGTGTCTATAATATGCACCAGTGCCAAAGGAACATTTTTACTGTTTTTTTTTTCTTAAAGTGTTGAGCTCCGTACCTCCATTTGTTTGCATGAAATGTTATACATGATCACGTCTTGGGCTGTGTTTGAAATCGTACCATAACTCCATCAATATGTAATGCATACTGTGTACTAAATAAAATATGAAGTATGATTTCACCAGCAAACCATTCACACTGTAGTATACTTAATGCCATGCATTATGACGTAGTTAATTATGTGCAGTGAGCTCAAGCTGAAAAATTCTTGCCAATGTGGTGGGTCTGTAGTCTGGGCGTTTCTTGCATTTACAAAATCAACATACTTTGAGATGAGAACACACTAGAACTTCATACCTACTATAGGGCTGGGCAATGTGATGATATACATCTTCAAATCGATTAAATTTTACTTTGTTTCTATCGTGATATAGGCTAGGCTTGTATACATTTTCTTTTTAAATGTTTACTTTAAACAGGTTCTTAAAATTAGATAGATTGTAAAGTTTGAACTCACGCAGGAGCATACAAACGTATACTACTTATACTATGACCTATACTGGGATGAATGATTTTGGCCATATTTTCCAACCCTACATGAATTATGTTGACCTTTTGTTTTGTTGGCACTATGAAATGATTAACCTATTAAAAGAAAAATCCTTAGAATTCACCTTTCCTACAGGTGTACATTAGTTTATACACTTCTAAGTTTTCTCTTTGAAATAGTCTAGTAAGTCTCTGTTTTCCTCCCGTTGTTCTCGGGCTTAAAGTCTCAGGAATGAAGTTGATGACTTGAATGTTATCTAATGTTTTGCCAATCCTCTGCTCCTTGAGTTGTATTTATATCTGTGACGGGCAGCAGGGAAAACAGCCGAGGACCGACTCCCTCCATCAGCCTTGGCACAAAGACCGTCTTGTGGGTCTTGCATGTGGCAAATAGACGGTGGCATCTGTGTCTGAAGGCTCTGCGACACGGTGACCGGGGACGACTACTAGTGGTAAACGGATGAATATTCATCACAGGACCCTATCTAGCCCCATCAACTCCACGCCGGCTGTTCTGTGTCCTCAGATAGGGACAGGAAGCCAGAATGTGACCGTGAAAATGTGATGATGGGCGATGAGAGTCAGGGCAGATTGAGGGAAAGAGAGGAGTTGGCTTTGAGAGATACCATGACTGGAAGAAAGAGACAACTTCGTAGTATCGACTGTGAGAAAGAGGAAAGCGTGGAAAAGAGAGATTGAAGTAGGGGAAATGATTGCTTTAGTCGACAGTGTCAGAGAAAAAGGGAAAATAAGTGTAGGAGGTTTGAGATAGAAAAATGGCAAATGGTGTGAAAGTGTGGGGGATCGGAGAGATAATGAGGGAGAGCGAGGAGCGAAGGAGGTGACAGGGATTGCTTTGGAAAGATGAGTGAATTAAATCGGAGTGAGAAAATGGAGAAGTGTGCGGGAAAATGGAGAGAAGAATGACTTCATATGGACAAGTAGACGTTGTCAGAGGTGAGAAAGGTGTGGAAATGATGCGAAGAATGATTTATTCTCCTCCTGTACGCTGGCTTCTTTCATACCTGTGGACAGACTGCTGCTCTCTGGTCGAGGGATAAGTAAACAAGGCTGTTGCTCACAGATGGTATACTGCCTGAGATAGATAGCCTTGTCTAAGATGTAAAAAATGCATGCACACACACAGAAATCAAAGTACAGCAGCATGGACAAATCTCATTGGTGAATTCACAACTAGAACTAGTCTTGTTTTTTTGGTATTTGTCAGCCTATAAAATAGCCATTATGGTTATAATTTGAATCAGAAATGTTTTATTTGTCCCACAGTGAGGAATTGAGCGAGCAATTAGACAGGATGACAGTGCAGATGATATGAAAAATTAGCTTGACGTTAAATAGAAAAAGGCTAATTCTATTAGTTTGTGTACTTGGAACCCTTTTGACCAAAATGTGCAAGGCTAATACTCACTTAAAACGCCTATTAAATAAGCTGATATCATTGAAACCATGGCACACAGAAGGTGAAGCTGGGACAAAGCAGAGTGTGTGGAAGAAAAGGAAGAAATTAGATGGTGAACTCAGTTCATGACACTGAGTTCCTGCCTCAGTGTGGCTGAGCATTCAAGGTTTTCTTTGGTTATAGCGACACTCATTACCTCCACACTACCTTTTAGCATGTCTGCCTGTACTGTGTCTTTGTCTTGTTTGCATGAGAAACCTGTAATCTTCCAGCAATGTGGGAAGATATGATAATGAGCAGGTACTGCACACATGGCCTCACATAGACATCTCTAAATCACAGGAGAAAGCGCAGAGAAACAAATAAAAAAAAAATAGTCATCAACCTTAGATTTTTCATTTGTCAGGGAGGCACGAGCGTGACAGCGTAGCTCGCTACACGAAACGAGGAGAAATATGAATGCAGAGAGCAGCAAGCTTTGTCACTCCGCCATCTCACTTGTTGGACAGCCCTGCTCGGCGGGGGGGAAACGGGAGTTCATTATCCCTAATCATGTATTCTAATGCACCAAAGTGCCAGATTTCATCACAGCAGAATAGTATTATACTGAGTGAGCATTTGTATGGATTGAAAATGCTTTACTGTATGGGCTCGTATACTGTAACTAATAATAAATAATAATAATGATATAATAGCTTGGATTTATATAGCGCCTTTCATGAGACCCAAGGTCGCTTTACAAAGAAGAACAGGGCAAAGCAAACATAACAAAACAAAAGGCAGTCTGACAACCAGTCAGTCAGACAAAACAACAAATAGATTAGGGGCCAAAGGCCTTAGTAAACAGATGGGACTTGAGGGCCCTTTTGAAGGCGGATCTCCGCAGGGAGAGCGTTCCAGAGGGTGGGGGCTGCCACACTGAAGGCTCTGTCCCCGAAGGTTCGCAGTTTGGTGGGTGGTAAGCAGGCCAGAGTCTGAAGACCGCAGGTTCCGGGGTGGGGCATGTGGGTGAAGGATGTCCGATAGGTACTGGGGGGCATGGGCATGGAGGGACTTGTAGGTAAGGAGGAGGATTTTGTATGATATGCGGGACTTGACCGGCAACCAGTGGAGGTGGATGAGGGTGGGACATATGTAACTGTACATATGCTTAAAATATTTCAGTATGCAGCGTCTCCCTCTGTGATCGACTGGCAGTTTAATGATAAATGTACTTTGATGGATCTTTTCTAGTTTCAACCAGCACTCTATATATAAGTATACCTTCACGGTTTGGTAGTTATACAATTCTGACACATGTGGCACTTTAATGAACTATAGGAAATGTATAAATCTGACTTCCGTTAGTTGAGGAGATGTCTTGATTGCATTTGGCATTTATATTCATACTAGCGAGTGCAATAACAGACAAAAGATAAATGTAGAGTTAACAGCTGACATTTTCAACCAACTTCTGTCACACCTGTCAGTTTCTGTGTTCAAAGGATAATTCAATTTTCTTACATCTTGAGTTATATTTTACAACCATATCTATCTGATAGCGACTTTGTAAAAGAAATTACATGAAACGCAAGCGGCCAGAAAAGTAACTCTTCAGGTTAGCCAAACTTATTTAGGTGACGAAACAAAAGCAAAATGTCAAATGACTGTCTTTTGTAAACATTCATCCCAATCTACAGACTAAACTTAGATTAATGTCGCTACTAGTCCCTATACACAAACAGAGTTTTTTGAGTAACCAACGGTCAAAAACCCAAAGGTATTCAGTTTACTTTCCTAAAGAAAATAAATAAATGGTGTGGGAATATGTTAGTTTTCAAACCGAACAACATCAGTTCAAAGAAATAATTGCACAGGCGTGTGTTTGTGTTTGCATGCTCTCTAATCGATAAGTTGATTTAAATGGCAGATCTGTAAAAATGTGTTTTTCTACAAAAAATGTATGCAGAAGTACCACTTCAAATCTAGTGTTTAACAGATACGCTCAAACATTTGAAAATTCTTTCTTCCTGAAGGACCATTAAAAGAAATGACTAGGACCAAAACAACCAATTTGTGCACTGATCTACAAACGAAGGGTAGTTCTTTTATCCTCATCTAAAAATTACCGGATTTAAGTGAAAGTGTCTATTTGTAGAAGCATGCCACTGCTCTGTTGGGTTTTCCCAATTAATGCTTGAGATTCCTGTTACTGTATACAGACCAAACGGAAGGTATTTCAAAGTCTGTAGTAAAATTGGGAAACGGGAAGAATATTTAATATTCAACGTTGAAAACCACGGCAAAACTTTTTCACACTGAACGCCGTCTGATTTGTGTCCTCAAACCCCCTGCCTTTGAAGATAAGACGGTCCCACTCGTTCCCCAGAGCCTTCATGTGAAATGAGAGTTATGCCTCGGGAGATTTGTATGATTTGCGCAGGTATATGTGCCATGATAGAAATCCCTTCCTCTAATCCCCAGTGAGTCAATATAGCACCCAAACCGTTAGCTTTTATCATAGTTTTTCCATCTTCTTGCCCAGGTATCTTTCTGTATTACATCACATATGGTCCCAGTGAGATATATGATATGAGGTAAGATCCCAGTAACTACTGTCACATTATCCCAAAAGAGTCTGACTCGCTGAGCTTTATAATGAATTCCTATTCAGTGTAAGTTCACGCGCTGTAAAGTCGCCCGCCATGAGCAATAAATCGATAACGAAACGCAACTCTCCGATATTTAACCTCCGCGTCAGTGAGAAGAGAGGCAGAATATCTTTGGAGCGTGATGTTTATGTATTATATATCGCTGATCACTGCAGATTTCATATATCACAGCTGGTTTCTTCTCGCCGGTGTATCTGAGTTCCTCTTGATCTAACAAGGAGAGATGGAAATACCTAAGCTTTTTCCTCATGTGACACAAATTGGTGTTTTCCTACCAGAGATTTGACCTGACATTTTGGGACACTGTTCTTTTTAATATGTGAGATGAGAAGAATGTTATCACTGTGGTGTTTGTGCATTAACACAAACACCACAGTGAGCTGTTGCTAGCTTAGCTTAGCCTAAAAGGATAATTCCACCGATTTGTACAAAGTACTTAAAGATCTTTTAATATAAACTATTTAAATTGCGTCTTTCATACCTTACATCACATAAAATCAAGCAATAAAAAATACAATTATCAACCAATTGTTAATAATAAGAAATACAATATGTAAATGTAATGACTAGTAAAGAGCATTCATTAAATTAATAGAAAGCAAGAAAAGTTTTAAAATATTCCAATTATGAAAAAATGAAATACTTGTTGAGGTTAATGTGGATTAAAAAAAGCCTATTAAGCAGCGTTTCCGCCAGGGGGGCATCTTGCCGTCATTTTACGCCCTTATTCAGCTCGGAACGCCCTGAACTCGAGCCGAGGGCGTCCAAAATAATTAATAATTCGAGAGAAGATCGAGAGTTTTTATCGCTTGAAATGACGAAAAGGAAAAAGGACAAGGACATCCCTCTGTTGGAGCGGCAAAGCAGTCTGGTGGGATTATTTTCACCGCCAGCAAAGCGTGTTCCTGTGACGGAAAGCCTTGACGGGGGGTGCTAGTGGAGCACGCGCGTGAACTGCGAGCGCCGGTGTTGTGTCAAATGATGCACCCCCGTCGTGAAATGCACCCCCTGGCCTGCCGTAAAAAGCACCCCCACAAAAAGATGCTTCTATTAATCCCACCCTCAAGCACTTGATGTAAAAATAAACAATACATTGTAAAGCACAAGCACAAGTATACAGCTGCTGGACTCCCAGCAGCTTCTACTGAAGCCTTCCGAGTAAATCGCCAGCACGCCGACACCTCCTCATCACTCCACCGCTCCCATGTTTTTTTTTGTGTTGCCATAAGTTATTCTCTCTCCGTTGGTGCGCAGGGCTAATGCTAATGCTAATAATGCTAATGCCAGCAAATACAATGGCGGCTTCAAAAAACTTTTCAGAGTTTTACGGGGCGTGGTTTGCAATTCGCCCAGCCAATAGAAATTGGTACTTTTTTGGTACTTTTTTTGGTACCACCTCTCTAGCAGGCACTGAAAATGGGGGTAAAAGTTCCCGGCACTAATACCTCATTCACACCAACGCAACTCCGGTTCAAGCTCCGTGCTAGAGCTTTTCAGGTTCAGAACCGGTTCTTCGGTTTAGCTCCGGCTCTTTTCACACCGCTCAGAGCCCGACTGGTGCTGCGTCATTGCGTCATCGTTTGCGTCATGACGTAACCGTTTGCGTGCCTGCTTCATAAAGCCAAACCGCGCGGAAACCCCTCACAGCTCACACCGACAACAACAACAACAATGGCCGATTGTGTTGAAGCGCTACTCGTTTTGGTACAAATCAGCGGTTGCCATCTCTTTCTGCAATTGTTGGAGAATTGCTTTGGACTGCGTGCTCCCCTCCAGCTTCCTCTGTACCTCTTCGGAAGACCAGATTCCCAGTAGGTAGCTGGTCTCTTCAGTGGACCACTGCTGCTTGTTAAGTTTCTCCATCGTTGTGTACAAACTGGATAAAACGTGCGCTTGTTGTTGTTGTTCAGGAGTTGATCCCGCCCCTGCCCCTGCCCCTGCCCCCGCCTCGACGTAAGCGTGACGTATGCGGTGCTTTTGCTCTAGCCGGAGAATTTTTTGGTGCTTGAAACGAACCGGATTCCGGAGCTAAGAGGCTGCTCCGATGCGGTGTGAACAGGAAAACCCGGTGCTTTTCAAGCTCCAGCTCCGAACCGGCCCTGAAACACCGTTGGTGTGAATGAGGTACTAGTGCTCTTTTTGGTGTGAACGCGACATAAGGGGTACTAACGGAACTAAACGGGAAAAGTACGGGGAAAAGTACATAAGGGGTACTCCGGAACGCGCCTAATAAGTATGTTTGTTTGTAGATTTCAGTGAAGTATATAAGTACCCACGTATTATTCATATTTAGGATTTAATTCCAACAAGCAAATATCGAAAAAGATATTGAACCTATATTAACATAATGCAGCGATCGGCCCTTTAACCTTTGATCTGAACCACATGAATAAACATTATGATCCACATGTTCCTTGTATATTAGCATTCATTGGAATATTACATGTTACAACAAGAGGCTAATCACCTGGCTCCCTTCCCCCATTGTTGCACTGACTGCAGCTTGATGGAGTCATCTTAAGCACAGCGTACCACAGGAAGCAAAGTAAAAGCGCCGACTTGAGTGGCATCCTGGGAAATGCCTCGGTTCAGTCAACACTCGACATCCTGCTGTAGCTGAAGTATGTCAGATTCAAGAAAGACCTACAGGTGTGCAGTAGAGTAAGTAAACACAGATGTTTGTTTTTAGCTTGTTTTCCTACCCTGACAGTTAATACGTTAGCAGATGTTGGTTGCAGCCCAGAAGAGATTTAAATATGAATCTAAAAATCAGATACTGTAGCAGCAGTGATTCAGAATCAAGTGGCTTGCAGAGTGAACTCTCACACAGAGACAAACCTCTTCGCCATTTACCCGAAACTAGAGGGGTTTTCTGCTTTCTTCCATTCAGCTCAATTTCACAGGAGGCTCGCAGCACTCGCCTGTTGTTGGTTTTTAATTTCATTAGCTTCGTGACGCCCTATGGGTGCTGGGAACATGGGAAGCTGTGAAGTGACAGTTTGCCTTTTCTCTGTGTAAAAGTGGGGAAAACCGTTTTATTTTTATTTTTTAAATCAATGGCTGCTACCTGGATGATTTGTGTGCTATGTACATAAGGCGGCTAAACCTATGAACACATTTCCCTTTTTGTTTTAAGATGCTATACCCACAGAGACATTAATAACTTATATATGTGATTATATAAAAATGCATTCATGTGTTTATCACTTAATGTTGTAGCTAAGCTATTTAAATGATAATGACATAGTAAAGAGAAAACATTTTAGTTTGACAGTCTGCAACCAGCCACTTTTGGCACATCTGCTTGATACATTTCTTAAAGTGATTCATAAATTAGTTTTCTGTCATGCGACTTATTGATAATTAATAGTCCGTTATTTGCACGAGAGCCGTTAAAGGATTAATGCAGCAGATCCAATCATGTCCAGACCGTACTACACATAGGAATCCATTACGTCTGAGGCTTTTGCTGTAACCTACAGCTTACCACAGTGAATCCGTCTGAAATTGAATGCCCTCCTGTCTGAAAACATGAAACATGGGCACATTTGAGTCCTCGTGCAGAAGGCTTTTGATCCTGTAGCTTCCAGGAAGCGGCTGGTATTTACTGTACGTGTCTCTGGAGTTTTCTGATCTCAGTGTGAGCTGTTCTTTGCTCCCTCTGTTGTACAAACCGGGCTGTTTTGCTGATAAAGGAACTTTTCTCCCTGTGGAAATAATAAGGTATTACCAGAGCTGCCATTTTCTCATTCATATGCATTTTGGCTTCAGTCACATTCGGTCTACTGAGGTGCTTTTTACGCTCTCTGTATTTGCACTGCATGACTCATTCTTTTATTTTCATTAATAACGCCTATCTTGCTTTATTTGTTCCTATAGAACAGGGGTCTCCAACCTTTCTTCATCTGAGAGCTACTTTGAAAAAATGAAAGTGGCCAAGAGCTACTTGCATCACATCGCTTACATTTATTCACATAGCCCTCATCAGTTGAATTAAGCTATACTTTTGTACACGTGTGAAATTGCAATACCTAAAGCTTATCACAAATCTTAACTTCACATCAAGGTCCAAGAAAACGATAATGTCTCACATATTATTATGGCCCACAGAGTAAGTACATCACTGAACATTCACATAAATGTCCTTAATCACCACCTTACAAGCATCTATGGCACATGTGTAAAATAAGTGCATTCACTCTTTTTCACAGTCAGTGAGATGAATGGCACTGCATGGAGTCCACCATAGAGGGTATGCTGGACCCACTTAGGTTCACTCTAATAGAGTCATTTAAATGTTCATCAGTCAGTCTTGTTCTGTATTTAGATTTCATTCATGTCAGAAAAAGCTGCTTCACAAAGGTATGTAGAGCCAAATAAAGCAGACTTTCAGTGCTGCTTGGTGAATGTTCTTATAGTTTTCTGGGTCTACAAGGCTCCAGAAATGTTGTGAGTTTTGCTGAGACTTAAGCTGAACATGATTTTGGAGATTTATAACCTCCATCTCCACAGGATTGACACTGAACAGTTCAGCCATCTTCTTTTCTTCTTCGTCTTGACATTAAATTATAAACCATAATAAATCAATTGTATAGGTCTAGCCTCCCTATATCTGTGTGAAATTGTTCCATCCTCAAAAACAAAAAACTAATACTTCTGCAGTCTAGCAACGGTCTTCTGTTAAAAAAAGACACTGAATGTCCTGAATGTGGCATCACACACATGACTTGAGTCTGAACACAGCAGACAACAGGAGTATTTACAACAGCATATAAAAACTAAAATAGTGCATGTGGGTGCACACTTACATTCTCTGTCTTACTGTTACATAAATCCCATGAATGTATGAGATTAAGTTAGCTTCATCATATCTCAATCAGTGATTAAGTGAATAATAAAGTTTCTATCGGGTCACTATCAGCCTGTCACTCATTATTTTCAGGGAGGGGGCGGGGTTTGGAGGAACGGAGAGGAGACTGTGATCGCGGAAGCATTTACCAAAGTATTTATCAACTGAAAATAGCAAGAGGACATTCATACTCTGCAATCCAAGACTTGATTAAATCCACCAAAAACCTGACATGACGATAACGAGTGTTTTTCAAAAAACACAAATCCCTCCCTGTGTGTCTCTGAGCCGCAGCGACAGGGCCTGATTCAGAGCGGGTCATTCTGCTGTTGGTTGGACTGGACTGGTGTTGGTGGAGAAAGCAGACTGCTCCGTGTGTGGTGTCGCTGTGCCGCTGTCACGTCTGTTCCTTGATCTCTGCGTCACCGACCAATTTGATATTCGTGTGACAGAAAAATTCTAAAATAAAAAAACTTATTGTCCAGCCGCGGCCGAAAAATCAAGAAGCAACCTTACTACGCTATAATCGATAATCGAGCGGCGAGCTACTGAAAGCTGCCCGCGAGCTACCGGTAGCTCGCGGGCAGCTTTTCAGTAGCTCGCCGCTCGATTATCGATTATAGCGTAGTAAGGTTGCTTCTTGATTTTTCGGCCGCGGCTGGACAATAAGGTTTTTTTATTTTAGAATTGTTTCTTTTTTCTGTCACACGAATATCAAATTGGTCGGTGACGCAGAGATCAAGGAACAGACGTGACAGCGGCACAGCGACACCACACACGGAGCAGTCTGCTTTCTCCACCAACACCAGCAACACCAGTCCAGAACCAACAGCAGAATGACCCGCTCTGAATCAGGCCCTGTCGCTGTTGCTCAGAGACACACAGGGAGGGATTTGTGTTTTTTGAAAAACACTCGTTATCGTCATGTCAGGTTTTTGGTGGATTTAATCAAGTTTTGGATTGCAGAGTATGAATGTCCTCTTGCTATTTTCAGTTGATAAATACTTTGGTAAATGCTTCCGCGATCACAGTCTCCTCTCCGTTCCTCCAAACCCCGCCCCCTCCCTGAAAATAATGAGTGACAGGCTGATAGTGACCCGATAGAAACGTTATTATTCACTTAATCACTGATTGAGATATGATGAAGCTAACTTAATCTCATACATTCATGGGATTTATGCAACAGTAAGACAGAGAATGTAAGTGTGCACCCACATGCACTATTTTAGTTTTTATATGCTGTTGTAAATACTCCTGTTGTCTGCTGTGTTCAGACTCAAGTCATGTGTGTGATGCCACATTCAGGACATTCAGTGTCTTTCTTTGAACAGAAGACGTTGCTAGAAGCTGCAGCTAGACTACAGAAGCATTAGTTTTTTGTTTTTGAGGATGGAACAATTTCACACAGATATAGGGAGGCTAGACCTATACAATTGATTTATTATGGTTTATAATTTAATGTCAAGACGAAGAAGAACAAGAAGATGGCTGAACTGTTCAGTGTCAATCCTGTGGAGATGGAGGTTATAAATCTCCAAAATCATGTTCAGCTTAAGTCTCAGCAAAACTCACAACATTTCTGGAGCCTTGAAGACCCAGAAAACTATAAGAACATTCACCAAGCAGCACTGGAAAGGTCTGCTTTATTTGGCTCTACATACCTTTGTGAAGCAGCTTTTTCTGACATGAATGAAATCTAAATACAGAACAAGACTGACTGATGAACATTTAAATGACTATTAGAGTGAACCTAAGTGGGTCCAGCAGACCCCTCTATGGTGGACTCCATGCAGTGCCATTCATCTCAGTGACTGTGAAAAAGAGGGAATGCACTTATTTTACACATGTGCCATGAGATGCTTGTAAGGTGGTGATTAAGGACATTTATGTGAATGTTCAGTGATGTACTTACTCTGTGGGCCATAATAATATGTGAGACATTATCGTTTTCTTGGACCTTGATGTGAAGTTAAGATTTGTGATAAGCTTTAGGTATTGCAATTTCACACGTGTACAAAAGTATAGCTTAATTCAACTGATGAGGGCTATGTGAATAAATGTAAGCGATGTGATGCAAGTAGCTCTTGGCCACTTTCATTTTTTCAAAGTAGCTCTCAGATGAAGAAAGGTTGGAGACCCCTGTTCTATAGGAACAAATAAAGCAAGATAGGCGTTATTAATGAAAATAAAAGAATGAGTCATGCAGTGCAAATACAGAGAGCGTAAAAAGCACCTCAGTAGACCGAATGTGACTGAAGCCAAAATGCATATGAATGAGAAAACGGCAGCTCTGGTAATACCTTATTATTTCCACAGGGAGAAAAGTTCCTTTATCAGCAAAACAGCCCGGTTTGTACAACAGAGGGAGCAAAGAACAGCTCACACTGAGATCAGAAAACTCCAGAGACACGTACAGTAAATACCAGCCGCTTCCTGGAAGCTACAGGATCAAAAGCCTTCTGCACGAGGACTCAAATGTGCCCATGTTTCATGTTTTCAGACAGGAGGGCATTTCATTTCCGACGGATTCACTGTGGTAAGCTGTAGGTTACAGCAAAAGCCTCAGACGTAATGGATTCCTATGTGTAGTACGGTCTGGACATGATTGGATCTGCTGCATTAATCCTTTAACGGCTCTCGTGCAAATAACGGACTATTAATTATCAATAAGTCGCATGACAGAAAACTAATTTATGAATCACTTTAAGAAATGTATCAAGCAGATGTGCCAAAGTGGCTGGTTGCAGACTGTCAAACTAAAATGTTTTCTCTTTACTATGTCATTATCATTTAAATAGCTTAGCTACAACATTAAAGTGATAAACACATGAATGCATTTTTATATAATCACATATATAAGTATATTAATGTCTCTGTGGGTATAGCGTCTTAAAACAAAAAGGAAAATGTGTTCATAGGTTTAGCCGCCTTATGTACATAGCACACAAATCATCCAGGTAGCAGCCATTGATTTAAAAAATAAATAAAAACGGTTTTCCCCACTTTTACACAGAGAAAAGGCAAACTGTCACTTCACAGCTTCCCATGTTCCCAGCACCCATAGGGCGTCACGAAGCTAATGAAATTAAAAACCAACAACAGGCGAGTGCTGCGAGCCTCCTGTGAAATTGAGCTGAATGGAAGAAAGCAGAAAACCCCTCTAGTTTCGGGTAAATGGCGAAGAGGTTTGTCTCTGTGTGAGAGTTCACTCTGCAAGCCACTTGATTCTGAATCACTGCTGCTACAGTATCTGATTTGTTAGATTCATATTTAAATCTCTTCTGGGCTGCAACCAACATCTGCTAACGTATTAACTGTCAGGGTAGGAAAACAAGCTAAAAACAAACATCTGTGTTTACTTACTCTACTGCACACCTGTAGGTCTTTCTTGAATCTGACATACTTCAGCTACAGCAGGATGTCGAGTGTTGACTGAACCGAGGCATTTCCCAGGATGCCACTCAAGTCGGCGCTTTTACTTTGCTTCCTGTGGTACGCTGTGCTTAAGATGACTCCATCAAGCTGCAGTCAGTGCAACAATGGTGGGAAGGGAGCCAGGTGATTAGCCTCTTGTTGTCAACATGTAATATTCCAATGAATGCTAATATACAAGGAACATGTGGATCATAATGTTTATTCATGTGGTTCAGATCAAAGGTTAAAGGGCCGATCGCTGCATTATGTTAATATAGGTTCAATATCTTTTTCGATATTTGCTTGTTGGAATTAAATCCTAAATATGAATAATACGTGGGTACTTATATACTTCACTGAAATCTACAAACAAACATACTTATTAGGCGCGTTCCGGAGTACCCCTTATGTACTTTTCCACGTACTTTTCCCGTTTAGTTCCGTTAGTACCCTTATGTCGCGTTCACACCAAAAAGAGCACTAGTACCTCATTCACACCAACGGTGTTTCAGGGCCGGTTCGGAGCTGGAGCTTGAAAAGCACCGGGTTTTCCTGTTCACACCGCAGTGGAGCAGCCTCTTAGCTCCGGAATCCGGTTCGTTTCAAGCACCAAAAAATTCTCCGGCTAGAGCAAAAGCACCGCATACGTCACGCTTACGTCGAGGCGGGGGCAGGGGCAGGGGCAGGGCGGGATCAACTCCTGAACAACAACAACAAGCGCACGTTTTATCCAGTTTGTACACAACGATGGAGAAACTTAACAAGCAGCAGTGGTCCACTGAAGAGACCAGCTACCTACTGGGAATCTGGTCTTCCGAAGAGGTACAGAGGAAGCTGGAGGGGAGCACGCAGTCCAAAGCAATTCTCCAACAATTGCAGAAAGAGATGGCAACCGCTGATTTGTACCAAAACGAGTAGCGCTTCAACACAATCGGCCATTGTTGTTGTTGTTGTCGGTGTGAGCTGTGAGGGGTTTCCGCGCGGTTTGGCTTTATGAAGCAGGCACGCAAACGGTTACGTCATGACGCAAACGATGACGCAATGACGCAGCACCAGTCGGGCTCTGAGCGGTGTGAAAAGAGCCGGAGCTAAACCGAAGAACCGGTTCTGAACCTGAAAAGCTCTAGCACGGAGCTTGAACCGGAGTTGCGTTGGTGTGAATGAGGTATTAGTGCCGGGAACTTTTACCCCCATTTTCAGTGCCTGCTAGAGAGGTGGTACCAAAAAAAAGTACCAAAAAAGTACCAATTTCTATTGGCTGGGCGAATTGCAAACCACGCCCCGTAAAACTCTGAAAAGTTTTTTGAAGCCGCCATTGTATTTGCTGGCATTAGCATTATTAGCATTAGCATTAGCCCTGCGCACCAACGGAGAGAGAATAACTTATGGCAACACAAAAAAAAACATGGGAGCGGTGGAGTGATGAGGAGGTGTCGGCGTGCTGGCGATTTACTCGGAAGGCTTCAGTAGAAGCTGCTGGGAGTCCAGCAGCTGTATACTTGTGCTTGTGCTTTACAATGTATTGTTTATTTTTACATCAAGTGCTTGAGGGTGGGATTAATAGAAGCATCTTTTTGTGGGGGGTGCTTTTTACGGCAGGCCAGGGGGTGCATTTCACGACGGGGGTGCATCATTTGACACAACACCGGCGCTCGCAGTTCACGCGCGTGCTCCACTAGCACCCCCCGTCAAGGCTTTCCGTCACAGGAACACGCTTTGCTGGCGGTGAAAATAATCCCACCAGACTGCTTTGCCGCTCCAACAGAGGGATGTCCTTGTCCTTTTTCCTTTTCGTCATTTCAAGCGATAAAAACTCTCGATCTTCTCTCGAATTATTAATTCTTTTGGACGCCCTCGGCTCGAGTTCAGGGCGTTCCGAGCTGAATAAGGGCGTAAAATGACGGCAAGACGCCCCCCTGGCGGAAACGCTGCTTAATAGGCTTTTTTAATCCACATTAACCTCAACAAGTATTTCATTTTTTCATAATTGGAATATTTTAAAACTTTTCTTGCTTTCTATTAATTTAATGAATGCTCTTTACTAGTCATTACATTTACATATTGTATTTTTATTATTAACAATTGGTTGATAATTGTATTTTTTATTGCTTGATTTTATGTGATGTAAGGTATGAAAGACGCAATTTAAATAGTTATATTAAAAGATCTTTAAGTACTTTGTACAAATCGTGGAATTATCCTTTTAGGCTAAGCTAAGCTAGCAACAGCTCACTGTGGTGTTTGTGTTAATGCACAAACACCACAGTGATAACATTCTTCTCATCTCACATATTAAAAAGAACAGTGTCCCAAAATGTCAGGTCAAATCGCTGGTAGGAAAACACCAATTTGTGTCACATGAGGAAAAAGCTTAGGTATTTCCATCTCTCCTTGTTAGATCAAGAGGAACTCAGATACACGGCGAGAAGAACCAGCTGTGATATATGAAATCTGCAGTGATCAGCGATATATAATACATAAACATCACGCTCCAAAATATTCTGCCTCTCTTCTCACTGACGCGGAGGTTAAATATCGGAGAGTTGCGTTTCGTTATCGATTTATTGCTCATGGCGGGCGACTTACAGCGCGTGACGTTACACTGAATAGGAATTCATTATAAAGCTCAGCGAGTCAGACTCTTTTGGGATAATGTGACAGTAGTTACTGGGATCTTACCTCATATCATATATCTCACTGGGACCATATGTGATGTAATACAGAAAGATACCTGGGCAAGAAGATGGAAAAACTATGATAAAAGCTAACGGTTTGGGTGCTATATTGACTCACTGGGGATTAGAGGAAGGGATTTCTATCATGGCACATATACCTGCGCAAATCATACAAATCTCCCGAGGCATAACTCTCATTTCACATGAAGGCTCTGGGGAACGAGTGGGACCGTCTTATCTTCAAAGGCAGGGGGTTTGAGGACACAAATCAGACGGCGTTCAGTGTGAAAAAGTTTTGCCGTGGTTTTCAACGTTGAATATTAAATATTCTTCCCGTTTCCCAATTTTACTACAGACTTTGAAATACCTTCCGTTTGGTCTGTATACAGTAACAGGAATCTCAAGCATTAATTGGGAAAACCCAACAGAGCAGTGGCATGCTTCTACAAATAGACACTTTCACTTAAATCCGGTAATTTTTAGATGAGGATAAAAGAACTACCCTTCGTTTGTAGATCAGTGCACAAATTGGTTGTTTTGGTCCTAGTCATTTCTTTTAATGGTCCTTCAGGAAGAAAGAATTTTCAAATGTTTGAGCGTATCTGTTAAACACTAGATTTGAAGTGGTACTTCTGCATACATTTTTTGTAGAAAAACACATTTTTACAGATCTGCCATTTAAATCAACTTATCGATTAGAGAGCATGCAAACACAACACACGCCTGTGCAATTATTTCTTTGAACTGATGTTGTTCGGTTTGAAAACTAACATATTCCCACACCATTTATTTATTTTCTTTAGGAAAGTAAACTGAATACCTTTGGGTTTTTGACCGTTGGTTACTCAAAAAACTCTGTTTGTGTATAGGGACTAGTAGCGACATTAATCTAAGTTTAGTCTGTAGATTGGGATGAATGTTTACAAAAGACAGTCATTTGACATTTTGCTTTTGTTTCGTCACCTAAATAAGTTTGGCTAACCTGAAGAGTTACTTTTCTGGCCGCTTGCGTTTCATGTAATTTCTTTTACAAAGTCGCTATCAGATAGATATGGTTGTAAAATATAACTCAAGATGTAAGAAAATTGAATTATCCTTTGAACACAGAAACTGACAGGTGTGACAGAAGTTGGTTGAAAATGTCAGCTGTTAACTCTACATTTATCTTTTGTCTGTTATTGCACTCGCTAGTATGAATATAATGCCAAATGCAATCAAGACATCTCCTCAACTAACGGAAGTCAGATTTATACATTTCCTATAGTTCATTAAAGTGCCACATGTGTCAGAATTGTATAACTACCAAACCGTGAAGGTATACTTATATATAGAGTGCTGGTTGAAACTAGAAAAGATCCATCAAAGTACATTTATCATTAAACTGCCAGTCGATCACAGAGGGAGACGCTGCATACTGAAATATTTTAAGCATATGTACAGTTACATATGTCCCACCCTCATCCACCTCCACTGGTTGCCGGTCAAGTCCCACATATCATACAAAATCCTCCTCCTTACCTACAAGTCCCTCCATGCCCATGCCCCCCAGTACCTATCGGACATCCTTCACCCACATGCCCCGCCCCACCCCGGAACCTGCGGTGTTCAGACTCTGGCCTGCTTACCACCCACCAAACTGCGAACCTTCGGGGACAGAGCCTTCAGTGTGGCAGCCCCCAACCTCTGGAACGCTCTCCCTGCGGAGATCCGCCTTCAAAAGGGCCCTCAAGTCCCATCTGTTTACTAAGGCCTTTGGCCCCTAATCTATTTGTTGTTTTGTCTGACTGACTGGTTGTCAGACTGCCTTTTGTTTTGTTATGTTTGCTTTGCCCTGTTCTTCTTTGTAAAGCGACCTTGGGTCTCATGAAAGGCGCTATATAAATCCAAGCTATTATTATTATTATTATTATTAGTTACAGTATACGAGCCCATACAGTAAAGCATTTTCAATCCATACAAATGCTCACTCATAATACTATTCTGCTGTGATGAAATCTGGCACTTTGGTGCATTAGAATACATGATTAGGGATAATGAACTCCCGTTTCCCCCCGCCGAGCAGGGCTGTCCAACAAGTGAGATGGCGGAGTGACAAAGCTTGCTGCTCTCTGCATTCATATTCTCCTTTTCGTGTAGCGAGCTACGCTGTCACGCTCGTGCCTCCCTGACAAATGAAAAATCTAAGGTTGATGACTACTTTTTTTTTTTATTTGTTTCTCTGCGCTTTCTCCTGTGATTTAGAGATGTCTATGTGAGGCCATGTGTGCAGTACCTGCTCATTATCATATCTTCCCACATTGCTGGAAGATTACAGGTTTCTCATGCAAACAAGACAAAGACACAGTACAGGCAGACATGCTAAAAGGTAGTGTGGAGGTAATGAGTGTCGCTATAACCAAAGAAAACCTTGAATGCTCAGCCACACTGAGGCAGGAACTCAGTGTCATGAACTGAGTTCACCATCTAATTTCTTCCTTTTCTTCCACACACTCTGCTTTGTCCCAGCTTCACCTTCTGTGTGCCATGGTTTCAATGATATCAGCTTATTTAATAGGCGTTTTAAGTGAGTATTAGCCTTGCACATTTTGGTCAAAAGGGTTCCAAGTACACAAACTAATAGAATTAGCCTTTTTCTATTTAACGTCAAGCTAATTTTTCGTATCATCTGCACTGTCATCCTGTCTAATTGCTCGCTCAATTCCTCACTGTGGGACAAATAAAACATTTCTGATTCAAATTATAACCATAATGGCTATTTTATAGGCTGACAAATACCAAAAAAACAAGACTAGTTCTAGTTGTGAATTCACCAATGAGATTTGTCCATGCTGCTGTACTTTGATTTCTGTGTGTGTGCATGCATTTTTTACATCTTAGACAAGGCTATCTATCTCAGGCAGTATACCATCTGTGAGCAACAGCCTTGTTTACTTATCCCTCGACCAGAGAGCAGCAGTCTGTCCACAGGTATGAAAGAAGCCAGCGTACAGGAGGAGAATAAATCATTCTTCGCATCATTTCCACACCTTTCTCACCTCTGACAACGTCTACTTGTCCATATGAAGTCATTCTTCTCTCCATTTTCCCGCACACTTCTCCATTTTCTCACTCCGATTTAATTCACTCATCTTTCCAAAGCAATCCCTGTCACCTCCCTTCGCTCCTCCCCTCATTATCTCTCCGATCCCCCACACTTTCACACCATTTGCCATTTTTCTATCTCAAACCTCCTACACTTATTTTCCCTTTTTCTCTGACACTGTCGACTAAAGCAATCATTTCCCCTACTTCAATCTCTCTTTTCCACGCTTTCCTCTTTCTCACAGTCGATACTACGAAGTTGTCTCTTTCTTCCAGTCATGGTATCTCTCAAAGCCAACTCCTCTCTTTCCCTCAATCTGCCCTGACTCTCATCGCCCATCATCACATTTTCACGGTCACATTCTGGCTTCCTGTCCCTATCTGAGGACACAGAACAGCCGGCGTGGAGTTGATGGGGCTAGATAGGGTCCTGTGATGAATATTCATCCGTTTACCACTAGTAGTCGTCCCCGGTCACCGTGTCGCAGAGCCTTCAGACCACAGATGCCACCGTCTATTTGCCACATGCAAGACCCACAAGATGGTCTTTGTGCCAAGGCTGATGGAGGGAGTCGGTCCTCGGCTGTTTTCCCTGCTGCCCGTCACAGATATAAATACAACTCAAGGAGCAGAGGATTGGCAAAACATTGGATAACATTCAAGTCATCAACTTCATTCCTGAGACTTTAAGCCCGAGAACAACGGGAGGAAAACAGAGACTTACTAGACTATTTCAAAGAGAAAACTTAGAAGTGTATAAACTAATGTACACCTGTAGGAAAGGTGAATTCTAAGGATTTTTCTTTTAATAGATTAATCATTTCATAGTGCCAACAAAACAAAAAGGTCAACATAATTCATGTAGGGTTGGAAAACATGGCCAAAATCATTCATCCCAGTATAGGTCATAGTATAAGTAGTATACGTTTGTATGCTCCTGCGTGAGTTCAAACTTTACAATCTATCTAATTTTAAGAACCTGTTTAAAGTAAACATTTAAAAAGAAAATGTATACAAGCCTAGCCTATATCACGATAGAAACAAAGTAAAATATTTAATCGATTTGAAGATGTATATCATCACATTGCCCAGCCCTATAGTAGGTATGAGGTTCTAGTGTGTTCTCATCTTAAAGTATGTTGATTTTGTAAATGCAAGAAACGCCCAGACTACAGACCCACCACATTGGCAAGAATTTTTCAGCTTGAGCTCACTGCACATAATTAACTACCTCATAATGCATGGCATTAAGTATACTACAGTGTGAATGGTTTGCTGGTGAAATCATACTTCATATTTTATTTAGTACACAGCATGCATTACATATTGATGGAGTTATGGTACGATTTCAAACACAGCCCAAGACGTGATCATGTATAACATTTCATGCAAACAAATGGAGGTACGGAGCTCAACACTTTAAGAAAAAAAAAACAGTAAAAATGTTCCTTTGGCACTGGTGCATATTATAGACACTGACAAGATACTCTACTTCAACACTGCCAATAGTTTTCTCTGAAGGAGCTCAGAACACTGTTGAATAAAAATATTGCTAATGGACAAAAAGAGAAGGGTCAGACGGGGGGAAACGTCGACATGATTGAGGTTCCAGCCCAATTAACTGGAGATCACTTAAATGGTCTGTGAGCTGAAGAGGTCATTATGCGGAAGAGCTGTGAAGAATCCCATTAGGGCTTTCCAAAGCCGGACCTATGACTCCTCCACTTTGGATTTCTGTTTCTCCAATAAAGAAAAGACTCCAGGCTGACTCTGCCGGCCTGTTTAATAAAACGCTTTACCTCATTTGAATCTGAAGAAATGTCTGTCTGTCTGTGTGTGTCCATACGCACCATCATGCATACCCTCTAAGCTACAGCACACATAATAAGCTATGGAGAAACTTTATCCTACAACTCTGAGCTAAGCCCTGAGAAAAATACCGAAGAACAAATCAATGTTGTCCACAAACTGAGCACGCTCACAAAACAAATCCAAGAAGAATCGACTTTCACGTTAGCTCTGCAAGAGAGATGGTAAACTAAACAATGTACCAATGTCTCCCTGAACAGCCGGAGAAACATGAATTGCAACATCGATAAACACAGCTGTAGAGGGGCTGGTCTTTAAAGTCTTTAAACGAGATGCGCGGTGTGAGGATCAATCATTCATGTGCAGCGGCTCGACATAATCACGCTTCCCTGACCGTGATCATAGCAGAGTTTTCTGTGATAGCCTCGCCGTCGGACCGACATAAAACTCAACCTCCAGTATCAGAGTTCAATCTAATTGTATTTATGTGGGCTTTTTAAAAACAGTGCCAATTAAGAGTTGTACACCAAGGAGAATAAATGTAGAGAAAAAGACATTCAACAATTTAAACATGGCCTGTGTGCAAGTATGTGTGTGTTACATACTAATTTGTTGCTCCACTTATGCAGAGTGGCAAAATGCACGATTTTCTGAGACAATGGAGAGGCAGATAACAGGCTCTAATTTTAAAGTAACCAAAAATACAGTTGCAGCAGTAGATAGAAATATGATTTTCTCTGCAGGGCGCTACAGAAAGAAAAATATTTAAATTCAGAATTTTTACTTTCACCTACAATTTCTTTGCACGCAAGTCATTCGTATATTTCTTTGCACTCGGTCATGATTTATTCCCATCCAGGGCAGGTGTTTGGTATAACACCTTTAAGAGAAGGATACAAATATTTATTTCTACTATTTTTTTAATCTGAATAACTGCTCAATCGTCTTAGAGGTCTGTTTGCAATGTGCACATGTGGAGAAGAAAGGTCTAGAATTACTTAGAAGCAGCTCTTTGGGGCTAGGCTCTTTTCACGGACCCCCCCCCCCCCCCCCCTCAGCTTTAGGGGAACCAAAAAGCTGCAGAATTCCCTTATACCTCTCCCAGGTGTGCGACAGGTATTCACTCTGTTGGTGATGAAAAAATGACTCCTCCTAATTAACTGTTAATATGTAATGGGGGTGCATAATGGTGATGAGCAGCAGGAGTTCATAGTTTGCCCACCTTTTTATTCCTAACCACATCTCTTGAAGAGCCCCGATAGAGAAATTGCCATATGACCTAATTATCTCTCATTAGTGGCCTCAGTAATTACAGGCCCTTTTACAGCTCCATCTCCTCGGTCTCGCATAGGAGGGGATTTCAATTAGGCTTGCCTCGCAGCTCTGCCTGCTTCACTTTCACAGCGAAGCCACTGTCACCTGTGTAGCCAAGCATAGCCAAGCAGCAGGCCCTCATGGAAAAGCTCCCACCAAAGGATATGAGTGTTTCTTCGGCTGGGTTTTATTCATTCCATATCATGCGCCCATCAATGCGACATTACAACTAGACAGCTTGAAGAGGTATCTTCTTTCAGAGGAGAGAAAGAAAAGAACCTTTTAAGCCATCGTCTGCGCACAGCACATCATGAAAAATACATAAGAAACAAAGTATGTATTGCAGCGCATCTACCTGTCACACATAAAAAGCATGTGATATGCAAAGTTTCATCTGAGTGACAGAACATGTCTCTATCAAGCTAGAATTGTCAAACACAACTAGGAGAGAATATAAGAGGATTGAAAGAGCAGCCTTGACATAATTCAGCTAAAAGCACAGATTTATAAGGGAAAGTTACAGAGGCACGGAGAAAGCAACAGAGGAGGCTTGAAATTGTTGAGTAGCGTTGAGGATTTTCTCCACAGTCCCCATCCACTGTTGCTTATCATTTATCTCTCACTCCAATCCTGGTGCCAAATCAGTCACCCTAATTAACAGGCAAGGAGAAACACCAATCAATACTGCAGAGGGATAATTAACCCCTTGTGTTCGCAATCATCGCTACAAAAGGTGAAATTGAAATTGATTGAGATTACGTTTTGTTCGCTAATTGTGGCCCTCACTCGGGTGAAGGAGGGTTGACTAATGACATGTGTGCCGTTATCAGGAATCAGTGGGATGTCAGTTGGATAGGAGTTGCATTTGATAGGTGTTGCGTTTAGGTGTTGTGACTGCTGAGGAATGTACCAGCTAAATCATGTTATAATTTTGAAGCTGCACTGGAAAATGCTCAACAGTTCTAATTGGCAATTTGGGATATAAAACGTATGAGTTTCATTACTGTTTGCACTGTGCAACATAACATTGCTTAATTCAGCATCAGGCACAAGACTAGACTACAACCCATTCATCTATCTAACAAAAAGGAATCTGCTGATAGAACAAGCTATATAATAACAATACCAGATTTTAAAATGTTGGTTCCACCTTGCGTTTAATAGCCTAAAAATGACTATTGTTACAAGGTTGTGTTCAAAATTACTTTAATCTTTACTACGATCCAAGATATATCGTTGTTGATTGATAAATGGAGGATTGGGATTATTATTAAAAAAACATGGTTTAATTTATACATTGAACACAATATTCTTGGTATTTTTACCATTAACTTTGTATTGTTTGTTTTGCATTGCTATGTTCTTTTTGTTTTTAATCATTGTGTTTAAAATGCCCAAAAACGAATTTACTCCCATCTAAACCGCAAGTACTTCATGCGGAAATAAGGCGTCATTACTATCCTAATTATGATATTAGTTAATATACTTAATATGAATATGCATGCGTACAAGTTCTTATAATATTCCGAATAATAAAGTTGCTATATATTAATTTGCATAACAGCCCACAAAGCCCAGGCCTCAGTAGCACAGCACAGCTAGCATACCTTGTTAGCATGACTGTATTGAGACAGGTGTAGGAACTTTAGCTTACCTCCTGGTCCCTGGAATGCAGATTTATCCTCCTGGTTTGTGCGGCGACAGCAGTTCAAGTTACATCCACAGATATCCTCACAGTCCAGCTTCTCTTCCCCGCTTTAGTGCACAGTGCCCGGCATCAGGAGTCCAATTAATCTGTCTTGTAGCTAATGACGCTAATAAGGCAGGTGCAGTTAACCCACATTTCGTCATTAAAAGCTCATTTCCACCTTGCAATGACATCTTTAAATCCAGAATTAGTTCCTGACATCGTGGACTGATACCAAAAGACATTTATTCCAACCAGCAGCACCATACATACAATTGAATTCAACTTTCTTACTTTAATCAAAGCCACCGGTCACACCTCTGGGAGCAGCTGCCATGGCAACAAAGGAGCTACTGAAAGTTGTTCCGTCTTTTTGTAACAGCATAAGGTTGTTTTTTTACTTTGTTGACAATTATTTTTAACAATACGTTCTATAATTACAAAATGTCTTCATGAAATATAGTGTACAATAGACAGAGAATAGAACAAAAAGAATATTTAGTTTTAGTTTATGACAGATAAACAAAAAAAACATTAAAAGCATAAAGAAACACATAATAAAATGACATTTAAATACATTTCAAATCAGTCATTACAAATGTAATAAAAACAAGCATTGATTTTTTGATAATCATGCATTTTTGTATGTTTCTTAAAAGAAAAACATGTGTGACGTGGGTTGGACAAACACTGTGTGGACTGACTGGACAACACAAGTAGTTTCTTATTTTGGAAATAGTATTCTGGACCACTTGAAAAAGATGAGCAAAAATAGGAAAACATTGTGCAAACCCATAAATAAATGAGTCCTTCATAATAAAAGCAAACGTGGATATGAATAATAGCAAGAGGAAAATGTGTTTGTGTTTCACTTCCTGCAAGAGGCCCAATGTTAAACGTCTGTGGGACTATTGCTTGTTGGGATTGCTCATAGAAAAATGTTGACACAAATCATCATGATCAAAGTGCACTTAAGTAATGAGGGAGGGATTTTTTTATTGCATTATCACGACCTACCCTTGAGCGTTGAATCATAGGAACCAACGTTTTTAATATGAGCAAATAGGGCATCTCATTAGGGACGTAGGGAGGAAATGTATTGCTGCAGCCCATGTTGCTGAGTGAAGATGATTAAACGGCTGAGTTGTTAGTGATTTTAAAGGAAAGATTTTAATATGGGAAGTCCCCGTGCAAATCAAAGCACTAAACAGCCTCCCTTGTTAATGCCCCTCTATACCGATATAGCTGTATGAGACCAAATTACAGCTTACCAAAGCAAAAACATGATCAAATCTTATGTCAAGGCCCCGGGCTAGAAACCAAAATGACTAAATATAACAACCAAGCATCATACCTTTAATTATTGGCCGGGTTGGTTTGAAGCCTTTTCTGTACGTCTCAACTTACATCTCTAAGTTTGACAAGATAATGAATGCTTTTAACAATACAAGCATTTCTTTTTGAGATAATAAGCAAGACACACCCGGATCAATCTCCTTTTTAATGAAAAGTACTTTGAAATGCAAATGGTTATATGTAATCAGGTTGTAAAATGCATGTAGGCAGACTGAACACAAATATGGAAGAAGAGCAACAACAACAAAAGGAAGAAACTTCAATGAGCATGTAAATGACTAAGTTACTGACTATAATTGGAGACGTTAAAAGAAGTCATTGATATAATTGAAAGCACTTGAAACAGAAACTCTCGGAAATTTATATTTAGTGTGTATCACCTGTCTATTTTTTCTCTTTGAGAGCCATCAGCAAAGCTCAGTTTTTGAAAAGACATCAAACTTCAGGTGGGTACAGCTTTGAAAAAGCGGCTATAATGAGCTGTGACGCTTTTCAAAGCCATGGACAGAAATATTTCTCATTAGGACAGAGAGTAAAGAGCAATGAGCTATCAAATATGTCTGTCTTCAGTAGGCAGGGAAAGGTAATTTGGGGATGATGGATGGCGCCAACATTGTTTGCATGAATTTTAAATTCTTCCCCACTGTTAGGGAAAAATTGAATGTGAGAGGAAACAATGGCTCACCTGTCCGTCATTCAAGGGGTGTCATTTTGATTATAGTGACTGCATTGAATCCGAGATATCCAAATTTGTGTTACGTTTAATTTATTCTATTATAATCAAACAGTTATTTGGTGTATATGGATCTGTTTTAATGCACTGTGATGGTTTTTCACCTTCTTCTATATAGCATCTTGAGGTTTTGTTGCATTGAAAGTGTACATCAATCACATTCTTTATTATTATGACAATATTTCTTCGGGATCAAAAGAGACTGGAGCTGATTTTGTGTTGACTAAAACATAGAAGAAGCAGTAAAATGTGGACAAATGCTTAATTTAGATTTGTGAGGCTATTGGCAGGATCCGTTTCCAACATCCTATCAAAGATGTTACCAATGATTCCTAACTAAATAAAATACAGAAATGTTTTCGAGTTTTAAAATGAAGACTTTCTTCTTTGTTGAATATTGATGAGGTAGACATTAAAGGAATAAAGAGGGGTCTCAAGAGTTTCTCCCGGATAGAAATCTCGGGCTCCTATAAACCCTGCATCCATTCACTTTGTATCTTTAGAATAAATTGTATACTTCTGAGAAATAGAAGTTACATTCTGGCCCGCTCTGAAAAAAGGCATCTGTCAAAAGAGGGATCCATAATGTGTTCACATAAAGTTGCAGTTATTTCCAAACATATTTCATAAGCTTTCTATCTCACAGGTGATACAAAGGCAGTAGAGTAGACGGGTAGAAAACGTACAAATTGTCTGAAAAAACTTCAAAAATGTTACTTAAGCGCAAGTTTTATCATCAAAATGTACTCTAAATGCAGAATATCTTTTTCACAGTATTATATTATCATAGAACATTATTATTCTGTATTGAGCACTAACACATCCACCCATCAGCATATTATATTATAGTTTGTCAATGTTGAACCAATGTTATACACTTTTGTAGATTAGTGCTGCAACATATCATATCAGCATCATGTACTTGATATGAAGACTATTTCCTCTTGAAATGTAATGTAGTAGAAGTATACATTTGCATAAACTGAACATTCTCAAGTTAAAACATATGTCAAAATAGCACTTAGATACAATACTTGAGAAAATGTACTTCTTACCTCCCACCACTGCACGAATGCAGCAACCCACACACAATTAAGCTGCCATTAAAAATGAATAGGTCTCCTGCTGTGTTTCCTAGACATCCATGACTTATAGAATAAGAATATAGTTGTAATACTTATTTTATAATATTGTGAAACCTCTACACCACGTTTCATAATATTGCAAGTTGCTCTAATGAGAATATTTATCACAATCAAATCTTGGACTGAGCTATAATCAAAGGCTTTATCGCACATGCACATCAGCTACAGGATCCTCCAACAATGCAAAATAAATACAATTGTAAATAAAATAATAAACTCCAGATAAAGATCAAATATATAGATAAGCTATTTAAACTGAATTTAAAATACAATAATGTACAGTAGAAGGAACATCTGCATAGGGAGATGTACGTTGCATAAACAGATGTGTATATGTATAAATATATAATGTATGAACATATGCAAGGTTCAAGGCTTTTATTGGTCATACGAACATAGCTACAGTGTAGTTATGACGATGAAAATCTTAGCTCACAGGCTCCTCCAACAGTGCAACACAATAACACAGAAAAACATAGTGCAAGTAAATAGTAAATACAAAAAGAAAAATAGTTTAAAAAAAAGTGAAATGGTGCAATAAGATAAATAATTTCTAAGTAGCAGGCACTAACATTATGGCATGAAAAAGAAATATAAATATGTGCATTCATTGGGCGCCATAAGAAATGACAGCTGTCATCCAACTTATTGGAGGCTCTCACTGTGAAAGGTAATGGCCAGTAAGGAGAAAATTGGACATATTGCTTTTTCAAATGGATTGAACCTGAACACAGTGACGCGCTGACACCGGGGATCCTGAGTGACTGCAGCTTAGTGAGAGATGACATGACAAGCGCATAGTGCTTTCTGCTGCACATCCCCGCTGTCAGGAGTGACCCACTTTCCCTACTCTAATTGCAATTCCCTCTTTAAAACTGTATTACTATGCACAAAGGAGGACTCGTTGTGCAAACACAGTAGGTCTTTAATGTCGAAAGAGTCGGGTGGGTTTATTACGTAAAACACAAACAAATCATTATTTACAAAGCATTGCTGCACACAACATGTTTGTTCATATGTGTATGTGGCTGTTTGCAAATTCTGGGGCCAGATGCTCTGAATAAAGTGGGACTCAAGGGGAACCTGAAGGCCACGTGAGACCTGCTCTTTCTCCCTATCTGACTCTAGAGACCAAAACTAATGGTGCATTCAGGCACGTCTTGTCAGTTTGTACAGTCAAAATGTCCTAATTATCTCCAGTTAAGTTGCTCCAATACGCAGTGAGGTGTGAAAACGCTCCATAACACCCAAGATAACAGCATGAGTCGTGACATTTAACCAATAGTGTGGCATTATAATGAAAAATATACTTTTGTTTATTTATTTGTCAGAGACAATGCAAAAAACATTGTAAAAGGTTACAATCATTTGACACAGATACATATTTCAAGCCAAGACACATTTTTTACCCGTGTCCCTGTAAGACTTGTCTGAACATTGATGTCCTTGTTCCCAAATGTACATCAAATAAATGGTCACACAAAATATATAATGATAATATTCCCGTCATTTTACACGTGTTTGTGATTGTTTGCACTGTGTATGTTACATGTACTATATGTCACTACTTGTGGATGTGCAAAATAAGGCATGTTTGTCTATGTGTGACTGTTCCTCTGACTGCTGCTTGAACCTGCTTGAATCAATAATATGATTTATAAAAACATATACTATTTCAAAAGTGGCACGCATGTAGAAGTAGTTTTACGTTTGGTACTTTTATATATTGATGCTATTTTTTTCCTTTCACTGAAGTACACATTTGAATGGAGAGTACTTTTACTTTCTGTAGTATTAGTGTTCTTGCTTTAGTAAAATATTTGAATACTTCATCCTCCTCTGTTTAAGTGTTGCAAATCACACAAAAAAATTCAAACCCCTGGTACGATGGGATATTGTGATATATCTCAACGATACAATTTGTATTAGGAAGTTGTGGCTCAGTGGTTGGTGCACTGATCTTCGGATCACGGGGGCACTGGTTCGAATCCCGCTGCAGTCAACATTCCGTTGTGTCCCTGGACAAGACACTTCACCCCAAATTGCTCCTGTGGGGATTGCCCACAGTATTGAATGTATGTAAGTCGCTTTGGATAAAAGCGTCTAACAAGTAACATGTAATGTAATGTATTATGATATATTGTGAAATATGCAACAGTTACATTTAAAATAGTCCGTGTTGCTTTTAAATCGTGTGTTATAGTGATTCATTGCATTGGGCTAAAGCATGTTTTCCATGTCATGCTACTGAAAGTGTGAGTGGACACAGGACATATTTTAATTGAAGTATAAATAGACAGCATTAACTAAAAGAAAAAGGCTTCCTGGTCATCCTGTAATTTATTTACTGCATTTCTGTTCTCCTGGGTCCAAACTGCAGAACCAATTGTTAAGTGTCTGGCTGAGAAAAAACGAAGCCTCACACACTTCTTGTTTTCCTGCTGGGCCTCACTCACAGGGGATTCTCCACAAATGAATAATAGATCTTCTCCACTTATTTGGAAAGCAGCTGTAATGAGGCTCTTTTGCTCAGTGTTTTCCACTCTGGGCACGTGCCATGAGCGCTGTGTGGTTCAATTCTAACTGTTAATGGGTTGTGGTAAACATGGCGTAAGGGCAAGAACAAATTATTCAAATTTTAAGGGTGTGCAAATTGACTGATTTTTTTTACACAAATTAGCCCAGAGTGGCAGCAGCCTGAATATGAAATATTGATCTTTTGACTTAAAGTCTGCATGAATCTTAGACATATTTATATGCCCAATACATCAAACATTAAAGTGTTTCATTAAAGGTCACCTATTATGCTAAATCCACTTTTTCATGTATTTTCTACATCGACATGTGTCCCCTCTGTGTAAAGAGACTCACTTTTTGTCCTGATAAAACCTGTCTGAAAATGAGCTGATCAGATTTTGGCCACTTTATGATGTCATAACGATTTTTTGG
>CM062275.1:24381448-24903948 GCA_031216635.1 Dissostichus eleginoides
TTGAGAGAGAGAGACCTTGAGACCTTGAGAGACCTTGAGACCTTGAGAGACCTTGAGAGAGAGACCTTGAGAGACCTTGAGAGAGAGAGACCTTGAGACTTGAGAGACCTTGAGACCTTGAGAGACCTTGAGAGAGAGACCTTGAGAGACCTTGAGAGAGAGAGACCTTGAGAGACCTTGAGAGAGAGAGACCTTGAGACCTTGAGAGACCTTGAGAGAGAGAGACTTGAGAACTTGAGAGACCTTGAGACCTTGAGAGACCTTGAGAGAGAGACCTTGAGACCTTGAGAGACCTTGAGACCTTGAGAGACCTTGAGAGACCTTGAGAGACCTTGAGAGAGAGAGAGACCTTGAGACCTTGAGAGACCTTGAGACCTTGAGAGACCTTGAGAGAGAGAGACCTTGAGACCTTGAGAGACCTTGAGAGACCTTGAGACCTTGAGAGACCTTGAGAGAGAGAGACCTTGAGACCTTGAGAGACCTTGAGAGAGAGAGAACCTTGAGACCTTGAGAGACCTTGAGAGAGAGACCTTGAGACCTTGAGAGACTTGAGACCTTGAGAGAGAGAGACCTTGAGAGACCTTGAGAGACCTTGAGACCTTGAGCGAGAGAGACCTTGAGACCTTGAGAGACCTTGAGACCTTGAGAGACCTTGAGAGAGAGAGACCTTGAGACCTTGAGAGACCTTGAGAGAGAGAGACCTTGAGACTTGAGAGACCTTGAGACCTTGAGAGAGAGAGACCTTGAGAGACCTTGAGACCTTGAGAGACCTTGAGAGACCTTGAGAGACCTTGAGAGAGAGAGACCTTGAGACCTTGAGAGACCTTGAGAGACCTTGAGACCTTGAGAGACCTTGAGAAAGAGAGACCTTGAGAGAGAGAGACCTTGAGAGACCTTGAGAAAGAGAGACCTTGAGAGAGAGAGACCTTGAGAGACCTTGAGAGACCTTGAGAGAGAGAGACCTTGAGACCTTGAGAGACCTTGAGAGAGAGAGACCTTGAGACCTTGAGAGACCTTGTGAGAGAGAGACCTTGAGACCTTGAGAGACCTTGAGACCTTGAGAGAGAGACCTTGAGACCTTGAGAGACCTTGAGAGACCTTGAGAGACCTTGAGAGAGAGAGACCTTGAGACCTTGAAAGACCTTGAGAGAGAGAGACCTTGAGACCTTGAGAGACCTTGAGAGAGAGAGACCTTGAGAGAGAGAGACCTTGAGAGACCTTGAGAGAGAGAGACCTTGAGACCTTGAGAGACCTTGAGACCTTGAGAGACCTTGAGAGACCATGAGAGAGAGAGACCTTGAGACCTTGAGAGACCTTGAGCGAGAGAGACCTTGAGACCTTGAGAGACCTTGAGACCTTGAGAGAACTTGAGAGACCTTGAGAGACCTTGAGAGAGAGAGACCTTGAGACCTTGAGAGACCTTGAGAGAGAGAGACCTTGAGACCTTGAGAGACCTTGAGAGAGAGAGACCTTGAGACCTTGAGAGACCTTGAGACCTTGAGAGACCTTGAGAGAGAGAGACCTTAAGGTATTGAGAGACCTTGAGAGATCTTGAGAGAGAGAGACCTTGAGACCTTGAGAGACCTTGAGACCTTGAGAGAGAGAGACCTTGAGACCTTGAGAGAGAGAGACCTTGAGACCTTCAGAGACCTTGAGAGAGAGAGACCTTGAGACCTTGAGAGACCTTGAGACCTTGAGAGACCTTGAGAGAGATACCTTGAGACCTTGAGAGACCTTGAGACCTTGAGAGACCTTGAGAGACCTAGAGAGAGAGACCTTGAGACCTTGAGAGACCTTGAGACCTTGAGAGAGAGAGACCTTGAGACCTTGAGAGACCTTGAGAGACTTTGAGAGAGAGAGACCTTGAGACCTTGAGAGACCTTGAGAGAGAGAGACCTTGAGAGACCTTGAGAGAGAGAGACCTTGAGACCTTGAGAGACCTTGAGACCTTGAGAGAGAGAGACCTTGAGACCTTGAGAGACCTTGAGACCTTGAGAGACCTTGAGAGACCTTGAGAGACCTTGAGAGAGAGAGACCTTGAGACCTTGAGAGACCTTGAGAGAGAGACCTTGAGACCTTGAGAGACCTTGAGACCTTGAGAGAGAGAGACCTTGAGAGACCTTGAGAGACCTTGAGACCTTGAGCGAGAGAGACCTTGAGACCTTGAGAGACCTTGAGAGAGAGACCTTGAGACCTTGAGAGACCTTGAGAGAGAGAGACCTTGAGACCTTGAGAGACCTTGAGAGAGAGAGACCTTGAGACCTTGAGAGACCTTGAGACCTTGAGAGAGAGAGACCTTGAGAGACCTTGAGACCTTGAGAGACCTTGAGAGACCTTGAGAGACCTTGAGAGAGAGAGACCTTGAGACCTTGAGAGACCTTGAGAGACCTTGAGACCTTGAGAGACCTTGAGAAAGAGAGACCTTGAGAGAGAGAGACCTTGAGAGACCTTGAGAGACCTTGAGAGAGAGAGACCTTGAGACCTTGAGAGACCTTGAGAGAGAGAGACCTTGAGACCTTGAGAGACCTTGTGAGAGAGAGACCTTGAGACCTTGAGAGACCTTGAGACCTTGAGAGAGAGACCTTGAGAGACCTTGAGACCTTGAGAGACCTTGAGAGACCTTGAGAGACCTTGAGAGAGAGAGACCTTGAGACCTTGAAAGACCTTGAGAGAGAGAGACCTTGAGACCTTGAGAGACCTTGAGAGAGAGAGACCTTGAGAGAGAGAGACCTTGAGAGACCTTGAGAGAGAGAGACCTTGAGACCTTGAGAGACCTTGAGACCTTGAGAGACCTTGAGAGACCATGAGAGAGAGAGACCTTGAGACCTTGAGAGACCTTGAGAGAGAGAGACCTTGAGACCTTGAGAGACCTTGAGACCTTGAGAGAACTTGAGAGACCTTGAGAGACCTTGAGAGAGAGAGACCTTGAGACCTTGAGAGACCTTGAGAGAGAGAGACCTTGAGACCTTGAGAGACCTTGAGAGAGAGAGACCTTGAGACCTTGAGAGACCTTGAGACCTTGAGAGACCTTGAGAGAGAGAGACCTTAAGGTATTGAGAGACCTTGAGAGATCTTGAGAGAGAGAGACCTTGAGACCTTGAGAGACCTTGAGACCTTGAGAGAGAGACCTTGAGACCTTGAGAGAGAGAGACCTTGAGACCTTGAGAGACCTTGAGAGAGAGAGACCTTGAGACCTTGAGAGACCTTGAGACCTTGAGAGACCTTGAGAGAGAGATACCTTGAGACCTTGAGAGACCTTGAGACCTTGAGAGACCTTGAGAGACCTTGAGAGAGAGAGACCTTGAGACCTTGAGAGACCTTGAGACCTTGAGAGAGAGAGACCTTGAGAGACCTTGAGAGACCTTGAGAGACTTTGAGAGAGAGAGAGACCTTGAGACCTTGAGAGACCTTGAGAGAGAGAGACCTTGAGAGACCTTGAGAGAGAGAGACCTTGAGACCTTGAGAGACCTTGAGACCTTGAGAGAGAGAGACCTTGAGACCTTGATAGACCTTGAGACCTTGAGAGACCTTGAGAGACCTTGAGAGACCTTGAGAGAGAGAGACCTTGAGACCTTGAGAGACCTTGAGAGAGAGAGACCTTGAGACCTTGAGAGACCTTGAGACCTTTAGAGACCTTGAGAGAGAGAGACCTTGAGAGAGAGAGACCTTGAGAGACCTTGAGAGAGAGAGACCTTGAGACCTTGAGAGACCTTGAGACCTTGAGATACCTTGAGAGAGAGACCTTGAGACCTTGAGAGACCTTGAGAGAGAGACCTTGAGACCTTGAGAGACCTTGAGAGATCTTGAGAGACCTTGAGAGAGAGAGACCTTGAGACCTTGAGAGACCTTGAGAGAGAGAGACCTTGAGACCTTGAGAGACCTTGAGAGAGAGACCTTGAGACCTTGAGAGACCTTGAGAGAGAGAGACCTTGAGAGACCTTGAGACCTTGAGAGAGAGAGACCTTGAGACCTTGTGAGACCTTGAGAGACCTTGAACCTTGAGAGAGAGAGACCTTGAGAGACCTTGAGAGAGAGAGACCTTGAACAAAAAGCATTTCAAATACAGTCAGTAGCCATCGTAATTCCGATGTGGGGGGAGTGGTTTTCACCATCATTACCATCATTATATATGTTTTAAATGACTAATATTGGCCTACAATACCCCTTTATTGATCGAATAGGAATATAATCAGGGGTGCACATAACTTTTTTGCCCTGGTTCTCAAAGGAGCACCTGGAGATGTTGCTTGGTGCGCATCCTTAAAATGAAATAAACCGGACCTTTTGAGGGGTACTTGACTTTATGAACGGGGGGGGGGGGGGGGGGCGGGGTTAGTGAGCATGCTCATGAAGCCTCGCAGCAGGGCTACTGTGCGGAGAGCATAAAGCAGACCCTTCACAGGATAGCGAGGGGTAGAGCGAGGGATCGCAGATGTTCGCGGACGGATTAAAAAAATTAAACCTAAATAGCTCGCGAATTATACTTTGGCGGCCGTTAATATACCTGGGCGGCCCTGATATAATTGTCTTTTAAATAACCTAAACTAAAGGGAACAATCTATTTGACACAGCTGAAGCTCTGGCCTTCCTTAAAAAATAACAAATTCAATAAAAATCACAGTTGTATTACACACAATGCACTGTTTTTTGAGAACAAAAATTGGTAAATAATGCACCATAATACATTCTGACGAAAGATAAAAATTATTATGAATACAAATAAAAGAAAAGAAGCCTCCCGTGAGTTACTACAAGCTATAAAGTAGATTTAAAAAACGTTTTATAGAATAAAAAGCTCACTGCAGGACGTTGTAGAAATGCGTGTGTGCACCACGACAAAGGAGCCTCATTCACTTTACATTGGGCATTGCGGTGTTAAGGAGTCGTGGTGGAGTCACGCATTCTGGTGAGACCAGGTTGAACTAACGTTAGCCAGTTAGCCAGTTAGCCAGTTAGCTACCGTTGATCGAAGTCATTTAGGATAAAAAAATCAACGGTTTCACTCCAGAAATTTGGGAGCCTGCTTTTGTCTACTTCTGTTCGGCAGTTAAGGATTCTTTGTTTAATAATTACTAAGAATTGTGATGGTACAGTGTTGGATTTGTATCTGTTACCATGCATGTGCAGTGTTTAAGGTTGAGCAACAGTGTCCGAGTGGAAAAGAGCTTAGGGAATGGTCGGTCACAAATTCACTTATTTATTATGTTCATCAACAACTTAAACACTCACCTGTGAATATATCAGGAAAAAATAATAATTGCACAGTTGTTCTATTTTACATTGTAATGTTTTAGTTGACTGAAAGCTAATGTCTGATCTCCAATTATGTCTGAAAAACATGTTGTGTGGGATTTATGGTTTTAAACATTTGAAAAGCACTGTCAAACAATAAAATATTCAAGAACAAAAGGAAAGTCAACAGGCAGATGGCAGGAAAGTGTCAGCTTCACAAGCAAAAGAAGAAGCTGAATGAAATATATTTGTCGTCTTTATTTTTCTGGTTGGATTTCTGCTCTGTGACTCATTCTGTTTTCAGTTTTGTCTGCTCTCCCCTGAGCAGAAAAACACGAATAAAAAACAGGTGAGGTAGGTTTTTAAACCGCCAGTCGGTTTTATGAAAATGAAATTTAAAGGGAAAGTATGAAAAGACAGACGAGCTTCAGATAAAGAGAGGCTGGCAGAGAAAAGAGATGGGGAATATAGTGGCATGACATGAAAAGAAAGTACAAGAGTGAAATGTGGGTGAAGAACGTAGAGAAGACATGATTATGAACTAAATGAATATTTATGAAAATCAGGTTATAGAGAGAGAGGATTGAGAGCAAAAACATAAAGACAGACAACCCTTTTAGTGTACGAGTGTTCATTTACTTCTGTTATACCTACTGTTAGGGTGTCCAGAGGAGAATGGGTTTAATTGGCGACGGGAAAGTCTGATTTGGCCTCCAGTATATTACCTTTAGACATTGAAGAAGAACACTGTTTGGGCAATTAGCCCAACATCCGGACAGCAGGGTAAGTAAACTGTTTTTTAAACTAGAGTTTGGAAAATACAAACAAATATGGTTGTGATGAGTTATATTTAGTTTCTGTCATGTAGTGTTTTACGATAAGCAAGGTACAATAAATGTGTCTTTCAAAGGGTCGTTGAAGAGAGGATAATAATTCAGATTTTTGTGAGTTCAAGTTATAATAAATATCCAAATCCAAATATATTACTTCAACACACCTTGCATAGCATCGCGCTGGTAAAGGGGTGAAAATAATGTCGACCAGGGTGACATGTTTCCATCAGAGCTGGAACCGCTAAATATCCGTGACGACTGTAGAGTAATCGGTCCAGGGAATGAATACCCATTGTGACCGTTTCCACTAAAGACAAAATACAAATGCTAGGGTGTGTTATTGGCTGCTGGAAAAGGGGCCGTGGCAATCTCTAGAAAAACAAAAATGATTAGTATTTACAGGTTTGTTGCTTTAACTTGCTGATTGGTAGAGAGCACAAAGGGAAGCAGCAGTTCATGTTCTGCTCACCCACGTTGTCAAAAGAGTTTTGCTGGAATGTGTTGAATGCAAACATAGACACACACACACACACACACACTCACACACACGCACACACACACACACACACACACACACACACACAGTATCCAGAGCTGTGGGCTTTCTTCACAGAGGAAGGTCACTGATTGCTCCTAATGCCCCGATCACAGCAACTTAAACCTCCATCTTCATCTCCCACATTACATCCTCTCACACACACACACACATACACACACACACACACACACACACACACATCATCGTCTGCGTTTTTCAGAGAATAAATTAACCTTAACAGGAGGTGCTTTTTAACTCTTGTCATGTGTTGCTTCCATATTGCAGCATACAAACGCAGTTATAAGGAAGCACGACGCAAAGAAACATGCATTACGTAAGAAATTAACAAGTTATCAGTCACTCTTGTGTTTGATTAAGTCTGATGTGTTTACCGGATGTGAAGCAGAGGGCAAAAAGTTATAGATAAAATGTTGCTTGAAATTAATTATTATTAATGTATTATGAACTTATTTTGTGTCTTAAACAATTTTGTGTTAATCAATAGACCCAAGTTAACAATTTGAGATACATGTGTTACAGCTGTTACAGAAAATGGCTAACAATTAAAAAATTATAATATTTGTGACCTATTTTAAAAGATTTAGATTGCCAGTAGGAAGACATCAGCTCCAGAAAGCCTTAAAGGTGATTGGTTTGGGTGTTTGTTTTGGTCTTTTGATGGTATTTGTACACAAAAAGAAATATGTAGGAGGTCGCCAGCTTTATGCTTAAGGAAACTGTTATCTTTAAAGGACTTCTAGCTTCTTCAAAATCAGCATATGACAGGCTATACATAATGTAAAGCAGCTTATTGAGGCACCTTTTTCTATCAGAAATGAAACTCCTGATACCTGTCACGTTCAGTAGAAAAGAGACAAACCAATCTAAGATACTGAACTTCTCAGGTAATGTCAGAAATGTCACACCATGTTCATGCTTCATCTCACCCCAATTTGCACAATCTATATGTCACAGCTGCGATAATGAAAATCTTTAAGATTTAACATGGCTTCCCGACCCTATCATAATAGGTGAAATCAGCAGGGGACTCTGGCTGTTCCAGCCGTTAAATCTATTCCATTGAAAAAGCTTCTTATCTACAAGCAATCAGTACATTGTCGTAAAATGTAGTCCGATTACGGTTATTCGATGAAAGTGGCATTTGACATCATACGTCTGCTATCAAAGATTCCCAGTTGAGAGGTTTAACCGCCTCCCTGCTTCGTGGTGCAAACATCAAACACACCTTCATGTATTTTTAGACCCTCAGTCCTCCCCACACACACAATCCCCTTGTCTTTGGTGAATAGACCCTTTTAAAGGATTTTGTTTGACCACTTCCTTTATTTTCCCCGCTGAAGGCTAATTGAGGTTGTGCAAATTAGCAGAGGGAGCTGTTAGACGGCGGGAAGCTGGGGGAGGAGGGGGTTGTTGGGGGTTGGATGGCGGCAAAAATAAGCACTTCCTCCTCGGTGGTTTCAAAAATAACCTGCGGCCCCGTTGATTTGATCGCCCCACTCCTGAGGAACGGGTCTCCCAGCTGTGAGACGGGCTGTCAGAGTCCCTCTCTCTCTCTGACACACAAACACTGCCTCCATAACTATTATGCAGAGAAAGCAATACAATAACATGCTTCATCTTTTACTGTGGTATCGTATTATGCTGCTAACAAACAAGTCAATGTATCTACGCTACATATACATGGAAAAAACTATGACCAGGGGACGAAACTCACATATGTTAAATTACTTTCTGGGTTGTTCAAACAATTCTACGTATTTGCAGGATATTTGTATGACAAGATAAAAGGGATTAGATTTAGTTTAAGTTAGATTGAATAACATTTTTAGAGGTTGATGTCCATTATTCAGTCACTAATTTGGTCAATTTTAATTGAAATATAAGAAGTTCTGTTAGTCAAACTTCATTGCACTTCACCACCTTCACCTACAGCCAAATGCATTAAATCAAGGTGGCGTTTGATCCTCTTTCAAAGACACATTTTCAGTTCAAAGGTTGAACTATCTTGTTGCTCGGTGATGCAAACATCAAACACTATAATGAATTATAATTATAAATGCTATAATAATTATAATGTCTATTTTTTTAAATACATAATTATGTAAATTATCATAGTTTATATAAAAATAGGATGAGAAATGAAACTGTCTTGTTATCTGAACATGGAGTTGTAGGAATTATTATTATTATTATTATTTTTTTTTTTTTTTTTTTTTTTTTCTTTTTTTTTACTTTATTCTTTTTTTTCACCCTGGAAATGGGTGTATGTATGTATATGGGAGGCGTGTGGCGCAGTGGATAGAGCCTTGGTGTTGGGATCAGGGGGTCACAGGTTCAAACCCCACTGCAGTCAGCATGTCGTTGTGTCCCTGGGCAAGACACTTCACCCCAAATTGCTCCTGTGGGGATTGTCCACAGTATTGAGTATGTAAGTCGCTTTGGATAAAAGCGTCTAACAAGTAACATGTAATGTAATGTAATATATGTGTATATATAGAATATTGTTTAACTGTGTGCGTATTTAATTACGGAATTATCTTTTTTTTCTGTATCCTGCAACTGCAGACTAACGGGAGGGCTACCTCTGTATAAGATATATGCTTTCTGCCCTCCCACTTCTACACATTTTGTTTGTTTTTTGGATGTATAAACTGTCTAATTGTTGAAATAGTAGAATAAATAAAACATTTTTTATTAAAAAAACATTAACATATGCATTACTGCACTAATCATCACAAACTGTTCTAACCAACCGACCTTCTTAAAGTCTAGCAGCCATCCCAATTTTCTGAATTTTGGGAGGGAAGACAAAAATACAATACATGAAATGATGCAGCCATTATACTCCATCATTTATCTGTCTGTCTCTCTGTCTGTTTTATGTAAACACACAATACTCCTCCTGTCTTGCTCAGATGAAAATGGCAGCATGATTGCATGCAGAATACAAAATGAGCCGCTGAGTTCCTGTGAGAGATTTCTAGCCTCTTTGTTCAGTCACAACAAACAGAAGACGAGACAGAACATGAAAGATTTAAACCCTGTCAATTTTTTTGGTTCTGGATGAGACTTTGTTATTTTCCAGTTTGCAGACAAGGAATGATTTTTCATGACACGAAAGTAACATTTAAGTGAAGCGCAAGAATTCTACCTTTATTCTTCTTTTTTTTGCAGCTTAGGATCTGATGCAATAATGTTAAAACTGGGCTTTGATGTTAGAGGAAAGGGCGAGCGGCGGGGAGCTGAGTCTGAGATAATCGGAGGAATTTGCTGAGCAGAAATATTGAATAAAATCAAAATGGAAAGGAGTTCAAACACGAATATCGAGTTTGCCGCAGGTTATAAAGAAAGAGTGGTTGGAGTGGATTGTAGTAGGAAAACGTGAGACAAAAATGCTTACACTTTATAAGCTGAGGTTCAGACCATCCAGCAAGCAGAGCTTTTAGGTATTAGATAAGATAAGATGTACTTTATTATATGAGGTTATTTATTTATTTGATGTGGAAAATGCATGGTAATGAGCATCAGTATAAAATACAAAATGTTAAAATCCATAGTCCCTAGGTAAGTATCAAAAACAGAAAGATTACAAGTCACCATGTACAAGAACAAATATACAAAAAGTGAAAAGAGAAAATATGTTGTCAAGTTAAAATTGATCACACTTATGGTTTTCCTTATGCAATTGTTAGAGATAAGTCCTTATACTATAATATGCAGGGCACACCTTTATAAACCATGGTTAGCCATTCAAATAGAGTGGTGCAGGAATGAGTCCTAAAACGGGGAATTAGTTAGCATTTTAGCACTTTTTGTTCGCTTGTCTCAAAGTCAGTGCTTTTTTTAATCGGTTTTGGTAAGAGGACGGAAATTAGGTATTTTGTTAGCACAATCTTAAGAGATGTTGGTGTGTTGTTCTATGACACATAGTCTGTCAGTAAATACCCCACTGGAGAGTTTCTGAAAATAAAAATAAAACAGCGGTTGCTAACAAGTGACTAAAGGACTACTAAATGTCATCAGGCCATACATTAGCCGCCGTTAGCTTAGTCATGCAAGCGTGACGTAGTTTATTTTGAGCCCATGTTAACATTAATTCTGGTGATTGCATTTACGCTTCAAAAAGCTATAAAAACAAGTATCATAAACGTCTGTTATTTTCTGTAATATTTCAAAAACAAATAGAGAAATCCTTTAGTTTTTTTTTTGGAGGGAGCCCTTGCGTTTATGGTCATTCTACAAAAATATGTCATCCCGCACCACTCTATATCCACTTCCCTTTACTGACAGCAGAGTTATTCATACATTTAAGAGCAGTGTAAAAGTAAAGGTTATATGTTTGGAAAATCACCCAGAGGATGGCTGTAAGCAAAAAATATGAGAGTCAAATATAAATAAAACATCATATCTCGTGACCCGGAGCTGTATGAACAGTGAAAGTCAGGCTCGGCCTGCTGTGTTTGCTGCTGCTCCAGGTGCTGCTGCAGCTCCATGACGCGCCTGCACGACTCTTCCAGCATAAGGACGCCAACAGGGGAGGAAATGTAAGCCGCTACGGGGGGTTATCACAGGTAGTAACACATGATCTCTACTGCCCTTTGTTTACACAGACTAAATATATGAGCTAAATTTCAATAACAAGGTTTAAAAGAGCAGAGTGTGCTAAATCTCTCGTCAACATTATGGTGTTCAATTATTACCTCTGTAAATGAGGCTATGCTCTGGTTTGGTTTGTTTGTCAGCAGGATTATTCTGGCCTTATTTAACTGAAACTTTGAAGAGTATGAGCCAAGGGAAATACATTAAATATCGGAGCCAATTTGAAAGACTAAGATACACAGGAAAGACCTTGGCAGAGATTTGAAGTCTCCGGGAGTGGAGTGCACCAGCTGGGCGTAAAAAGGTAGGTCTTAACTCTAACGTCGGGTTTAGCTACGTCCGACTTAGTGATTCGAATTTACACTGAGTGCAACAAGCCTGACTAGTCACGGTCGTAGCTGCACCTAGTCTTAAGATGCACGTCCACGTCGATACACCCTAATAGTTATGACATGATATGGTTGCAGCCTATTTTCCACCTCAAATACTCTCTCTAGATGTTGTATTACACATTTTTACATTTTGGGCGACCATAAAAAATAAATAAACAGCAACAAAGCAACAAATAAAAAGAAACCATAATAATGCAAAACAAGTTTTAATCAAGAGAAAAATGCAACCAATGCTGATGAAAACAAGAATGATACTGCAGAACCTCCTTCCACTTCTTCGCTTGAATAGCTGTTGCCCAGACACTGAAAATAACCAAGTTAATTTAAGGACAGCAGAGCAGGCATGCATAATTCACCACACATTTCATTACATATTTTGATCAAAGTTTCCATTCATAAATGGTTAATTACATTGTGTAAATGGAGTCTAAAGGGGACTCATTACAAAACAGTACTCAAAATAAGTTTGTCTCATCATTACATCATCACATTACATCTATATGTTCACAAAATATGTTGGAGAAATAAAAAATAAAGTGTAAGTAATACATTTTACACTGTTTTTTCCACCAAATCATCTTCAGTAAACATTTTTTCTTAACGGCATGGGACACATCATATTTGTTATCTTTAGAAAAATACATGTCCATCGTGTCTCTGTCAGCACCACCAGGGAACTGTAACATGAGCCTTGCAGAAATGGGGGTTACGTGAGGCCGCAGATTAAAATGCTATGACTCTGGGAGTTGGATGGACTTTAAATAATGCATGCGGCGTCCTCAGCTCTGTGTCAGAGATGCAGAGACTCAGCCTGAGACGCCCCGAGGCCCGACGTGACCTGAACCATCTCCAAGGCTTTGAGCGGGTCAACGAGCAAAATGAGGAACAGTTCCATTTCAATCAAGTGGTATTAACTTCACAGCAAATATTACACACCGCATCAAGAGATGAGAGTTATAAATGTCTTTTACCCTTTGCCTGCATCTTCTCTTTATGACTTTATACTGTAGGTAAAAATCAACAGAAGTAGGGGGTAGGTAAGAACGAGGCTAACTTCTAGGCCTAAAATTGTAAAATAGTTGACTCTTAGTAAGCTGCATTTTTTTTGCAAAGTTTCCATCTCCACATTTCTGGATAAATAGCTTCTCTCAAATGTCCCTTTGTTGTGTTTTCTGTCACATGTTGTTCCTCATTGCACATCATTTTCTTCAGCTAAAACGTATTGAAGAGGAAAAAAAGCTGTCGTTAGCTTAACTCGTGAGCTAAAGGGACAATAAGTGCTCATAGCTTACTCCAAAGATGTATTTGAACCATCAGCCATGACATCCTGTTACTACTGCCAAAGCGTAACATACTGTAGTTTCTGAGATTGTTGTACAGCATAATAAACATTTTTACCTTATTCATCTTAAGGGCAAAACATATGACATTTTACAATACACAAGGGCTCTTAATTAGTGTATGCCTTATACTCCGAGCTAGAAATCTCCACTTCAGTAGCCTACACCACACTTTGACTTTTCATTATATTCTGAGGGGTTTGATCATTATCATTCATAGCCACAACTCAACCATTGACAGTTTTTTCTGATATGGGGTGATAAAAAGAAGATATCCAAATCTGTAAAAACCTTTGACTCTAACGCAGCATATATACAAAATGAAAAACAGGTCTGGCTTTATCATTGTTCAGATTACTCTTCTGGTAAATATATGCAAATTAGCACCTTTCCTAATAATACAATGCCCCATTTTTTTATTTAACATTACATTTTAGAAAACTTGTAATGCAAATGCATATAGTTTTAATCATAGCAATCAACTGGGGAGGTTTCATGGGGATATCTATTAGTTAAAATGATCACCCTATTCACCTGTGTCTTCCTTTTAAACTGGGGAATCCTCAGGCAGATCAGCAAGAAGAGAAGCTCCGTCTGCTGGAGTTTGTTTTGTTTCGTGGCTTGCTGCGACTCCCAAAAGAGGAATAATACAGCCTGCTTCTTGATTACACTCCCGCCTGTTGTCTGTGTTATTGTGTTTGCTGTTCATGTGAAATTGCTGGTATTGTTGCTGCTTTATTAGACTGTATAATGCAGCAGCAGACACAGACAGACAGACAGAAAATATGGGAATATGAAGAGATGGGAAAACATGTTTTGTGAGCTGAGTTTTCACCCCTCATCACAGGCATGAGCCAACATCCTCCACTGAGCCAAAAGGACAACATCCAAATGGCACATTTTAATTTTAATTCATTTGTTGAAAGTCTGAGTATCAGAAGGGCTGAAAACAATTATACTATTTCAAAACCCAACAACTTTACTCATGAAGAAATGTTTCTGTTGCTACCCTTTCTCACCACGATAACCAGTACATAATAGTGTGACTCCATAGTGTTATATCCCCCCATTGGTGGAAGTGTAAATGATGAAATGTGTTAATGTGTTGCTCCCAAAACTCTGTGGGTCTCAGCTTTGGGCCATCCAATCATGTAATATTGACGGGTGAATCTGGGGATCTGCAGCTGATCAGAAACTATCATGAGGTTTCGGAATTTGTATTTAGTTTCAAGTTAATTGGGATGCCGTTTCAAATTAATAAATTACATTTCAAATAATCTTCTTCAGATTTAAGAGAGAAGATGGCTGACTGAAGACTGAGTGGAAGATGAAGGGAGGCTGTGGCTCAGTGGTTAAGTGTGCTAATTTTCAGATAAGGGGAGCACTGGTTCAATCCCCACTGCAGTCAGCATGTTGATGTGTCCTTTGGCAAAACACTTCACCCCAAATGTGGGGATTGCCCACAGTAAAAGTCGTTTTGGGTAAAAGCGTCTAACAAGTGACATGTAATGTAATGTAACAATTTAGAAATGCAGTCAATGCGGAGGATGCTAAAACCTAAGAATCTATAGAAGTCTATGAGAAAATGAACCGACTTATCACTTGATTTATTTACACTGTAAACATTTTTCTTATGAGTTTATGATTTAAATCACTAGAATGAAGTATACTTTAATACATCAAGATGTTTGTTTTGTAAATGATGGTCCTATTAAGTGTGAAAAAGTCGATAAACTGGGTTTTGCTTTAGGAGATGGCTATCATCTTCTTATACTATCATTTGACTTTAATTCAATTCAGAGACAAACATTATACTTTTACTCTGCTAAATGCGTTTGTGAACTTTATTAGGTACTTCACAGATTCCAATTAATAATAATAAACAAATAAATGATGATGAAATATTATAGATAAAGATTAGATTCATCTATCCCTTTTAAAGCTAAATGTTCATTTAGAAACTACCCAACAGTATAAAGTAATGAATGTGAGCTCCGCCTTTTTCCTTTAAAACATTTCTATTTTATTCTGAAATAAGATTTTCTGCATAATGTGTGCTTTTGCTACTTTTAATTTTAAATTGATGCTTGTACTTTTACAACATTTGGAGTGCATGACTTTTACACTTTGGTATCGCTACTCTCGTATAAATAAGTTATTTTTTCACCATGGATAAACATTAGGAAGACATATTTGGTGTGTGACATATACAAACTGTACCCATCTCTTCAGATATGTGTGCTCTTTCAGCCTCGCTTACATCACGAAGCCTTTATAAAAACCATCAACCTTTTTCCTCTCCTCCTCCTCCCAACCGGCTCCAGGCTCCACCTGTGGAGCCGCCATCTAAAATTGATTACGGTGACATTTACTATTCATAGGAAAGGTTACTAGAGTAACCCTGTGCTCTGCCGCATGTTGGAGTGGAACATTATTCCCAAACAAATGAAGAGGCGCACTTCACTGAGCTGTGGACCAGAGCTGAATGACAAACCGGTTGTGTAATTATGAATAATATGCATATCTGACAGAGGGGTATCTGGGTGAGATCGGGATTTTATCTCCCACTCTGGAAAGAAAATACAGAGATAGAAAATAGTACAGAATTATAACTAGGTTTTTCCTCTATTTACTTTAGGTTGAAGATGATCAAAGGTTTTCACACGTTTTTCTGATTAAATGGAATGAGTCTCTAAAGAAAAAGGCTAATCATTTTATAAATTAGCAATAACATTGATGCCTTTTTGTTCCCTGTGAATTATTAGTGCTGGCAAGTAATTCATAGCCGTAAAAAAAGCAGAATAAATCTGTCAAATGTTCTGGAGTTATTCCATTTTAAGGTTTATTTTTATTTTTATACTCTACTAAATGTGTTGCATGTCTTAAGTCACTTTCCAGATTCAGATCAATAATACCAAATGTAATCAATAAATTATGACATTATTGGACATATATGGGAAGGAATTCACATGCAGTAGAATATAAAGTAATACAAATCAGCTCAGATTTGAGAAAGATCTTTAACTTATTTTAAAGTTAGAAAGAGTGTAACAAAATTGAAAACAACAGGACACATCTTACTGCAAATCCTTAAGGGTCAATTGTCATTTTTATCCCTTTGTAGAAAAGGTTATAGAAATAAAAATGACATAATGACAAATATTACCTCCTTAATAAGAAGATGCCACATCAATATTATGAAAGACAAAGATACTTTCTCATGATTGTGCTTCCACACAGAAATCACTTCAGGTTTTTCCACTTCCACGTGAATTACAACAGCAGCTTAAAGTTGGCGGATTAATGTTTACGTTGGCTTCAAGCTAATAGTTTCCAGTTGCAGGGGCGTGCTCAGCATCATGAGAACAACATGGAGGTGTTTTTCACATCGTGTGGGTGTCCAGCTCGAGACGGAGCTGCTCTTCATACAATCACACACACACGCTGCATCTCACTGCTCTTTAATTTAACCGTGCACGTTCGAGTGTTTCAGCAGATCCATGCTGTGTTTTAGTTTGGCCTTTCAAAAAATCTCCTCTCTATTTATGCTTACGGCAAATGATCATCATTGGTTCTATATAATTAGACCTTTGACTGGCTTTGAAACATTTCCCTTGGTTGAAGGCAACACTTAAAGTCTCAAAGCACGAGAGCCCATTTTACTAAGGTAGAATTTTATGGACTTATAGATGCACAAAGTTACTTTAAAAAATAACTATATGAAAATCTGCAAAAACACCAAAAGCTCAAAATCTCTCTTGTTTCACCTTTCTTTTTTAATGCCGTGTTGTTCGCATATTTATTGACTATAAAATAAAGGCATTTTAATTGTTTAAAAACAGAGTGCCTTGGGTTTTCTATGCTGATTTTTTTTCTATATGTATCCTTATCACAAGACCACCTCAAACTAAACTCTTTTTGAGTCCAGGAAGAGCTCTTTAACTCATCCAAATAATACATTGGTTAGAATCTAATTGTGTGTTTACCTACCTTGCTGGTATGCATCTTCTACATCTGACTATATAGAAAAGTCCTTAATTAAGGAGGAATACTGCTGCCACCATGAAACTAAGTGTTTTCGTCCCAATGTGTCATTATAGTGTGAAGTTCCTCATTTCAATGAGAGAGCATGGACCAAATTACTATTGCTTTCTTGTTATTACGAGATAACACTTATATAACCACTGATATTCTCACAAAAAAACTTTCTTAGTAGAATAGACGTATTTGTTATAATATCTTAGAACAGCAAGGAAAATGGTTGAAAGTTAAAACCCTCTTGGCAATAAACCTGATTCTGATTCATCATAGAAGGGAGAATCATATATTTATCTTAATGTTACCAAATATTTTGAGCATCTTGTTGTGTCCATGACATTACAGCCAGAGTAATAGCCTTGTGATCCAGCCTTTGGGAGGTGATGGAGGTGATGGAGGTGATGGAGGACGGCTGCTCTGCGTTACCTCGGCCACATTTCAAAGACCTGTTTGAAGCCGGCAGGAGTGGGAGATGAAAGTCCTGGCACAGCACACTTTGACATCATCAAAACACGACTCCCTCACAACACTCAGTGGCTCTAATGGCTGTGTTAAAAGGTACTTTTAAATACACAGATTTACAAGTGGCCGCTGGTGTGGTGTGGTGGTCTTTGTTCTGAATCGAATGAATGAATTCTACATAATGAAACAGGAGAGCAGCCGCGGGAGGTACAGCCGGGCAAAATAAAGGTTATTTATTGAAATTGAGTTAGTTCATGTACAAGGAAAAATTTTGAGGTAGGGTTAAAGACAGTTAAATAAAAGATAAAAAACGCTCCCAACCCAAAAAATATAAGAAGAAAGAAGGAAGAAATAAAGAAAATCATATTAGTTGTATTTGAAAAAAGTTAAATAAAACTGAAGCAATAAGGTACATGTAAACAAAAAATAAGTCAATGTTTGTTATCTTCCACTTCTGATGCAGAGAGGACATGCTTAAATGCTTATCTATCCCATCAGTATTCAGCATGTTCAACAACTTAGCTTAGTGTGCTAGCATGCTAACAGCTAAGGCTGATAGAAGTTTCATAGGATTGCAGGTATTTGGTCAGTAACTACAGTATTTAATGAAATAGAACTGTACATTTTTATTTTTGATAGGGCAAGACGTAAGAGGATCAGATGAAGTCAATAAGATATATCCTCTGGGGAACATGAATGTCTGTATCATTTGTGAACATCCATGTAGTAGATGTTGACATATTTCAGAAGATATGAGGAAAACTTGACCTTATGGTGCTGCTAGATGAGAAATCAGTCAATCAATCCATCGAATCTTATGTACACAGGCCAATGTGACAAAGTACACATTTGTTTCACAAGTGATAAAAAGTCCCAATTATTGGGTAAAGATGGAAAAAAAACTCAAAGGTAGCTACTGAGGAGAGATGTCTAGCATACATAAAAATCGTAATACAAATACGACCTCCAGTACACTATCCATTTGATACAGGAAACATTTATAGGGGGGCCATCAAAGTCAATGCGATTCATCCTCTGTTGTTGAGATATCTCACTCAGAAACGTTTACTCGGAATATATAATAGGTTTGTATTCAATTGCAGCATCAGTGACTCTGTATTGTGATGATGTTTCACTGAATGCAGCGCTGCAGCAACACATGTTAAATGCCTCCACCTCTGTGAGAGAAATGTGCAAAATATGAGAGCGAGACAGCGAGTTGCTCTTTAGAGAAAATACAAGTGTGAGATCTTTCTTCCTTTGAAAAGCAGCTTGTGACATTTCAGAAATAATTGACACCCCCCTTGAAGCCTTGCTCCCCGCAGTCCTTCATTTTCCCAGCAGTGACCCGCTTGCTCCGATGAAGTGCTCTTCACAAGGTTGTCATCGCAAAAGGTCAGATTCAGAGAGCTGACGAGGCATGAAAGATATAAGATGGGAGATCCCCGCCATCCATCTCTCCGTCGGGATCAAGACTCTCAGCTGACCTTTCACAGAGCATCGGCCGCAACAAGCTAACAAAGAGTACGTGGGAGTGCCGCGCATTAAGTATAGTTGACTGAGTGTCTTTATACATGGCAGATGAAAAGGGAAGAGACATCTTCATAATGTCATCCTGCAACTACTTGTCTTCTTAAAATGTTATTTCAACAAGTTTCATTTGATCAATCCAGTGGTGGACAGTAACTAAGTCAATTTATTTACTCAAGTGATACACTTAAAGGTGGGGTAGGTAATTTTGGAGAAACCAGCTCGAGTGCGCTAGAATTTGAAAATACACAGCCGGAAAAAATCTGCCACTTCCTTACAGAGCCCCTCCTCCAACACACACGAACGCGCACATGACCAATGAGGGCACGAGATAAGTTTGTGCACAGATGGAAAGCTGACAGGCAGGTAGGCCATCCAGTTATTTTAGCCGGGCCGGCTAAAATGATTGGTCGTGCTTTTTACAGTACTACGGCTTCCACAGATGACGTTTTTTTATGGATTTTTTGTCAAAGCACTTAAGATATTCATTGCTATCGGGATGTTAAGAGCATTCCATGGAATATAACAAAAAGTGTATCTCGAGCCGGTTTCTCAAACTTACCTACCCCACCTTTAAGTAAAATGTTGAGGTTGCCTACTTGTACTTAACTTAAATATTTCCAGTTTTGCTACTTTATACTTTATGCTCCACTACATCTCAGAAGCAACTTGATGATACAACTTGTACTTCTGTAAGATTTTGAAGGAAGGACTTTTTCTGTATTTCTACACGGTGGTATTGATCATTTGACTACTTTGTCATCACTGGGTAAATGCATGGTAAAAACGATTTTACTTGTCTCAGTTGTCACTATATAATAATAGTTTTCGAATGTCAAATGTTCAAAAAGCAACTTTGAGCAAGTCTTGCCCTTACATTTTGTGTAGTCAACCTGTTGTCTTAATTGCAAATTAATTTCTTTCAAATGTTTTAATTTAACTGTGCAATACGTGAGTACAATAATCTTGTGAAACTAGAACTATTCAATAGTCTGACATAAATTGTGAAGTCCATCTTAGACGGACCACTTTTGGTCAAAATGTACTCTCCATTAAAGGCAGCTCTTTGTGGAATAGCCTCCCAACTCAGATACGGAATTGTCCCACTCTCAATAGTTTTAAAGGTCAACTCAAAGAATGGTTGAGAAACAAACAGACGTGCAATCACCGCTAAATGCACTTTAATACATGGGTATCTCCTCTTGCACTTGATGTAGCTCTTGTATCATCTCTTGCACTTTATATGTCGTTGCTGCTATATTGTATTACCATGTCATAAATACTTGTATATGCTGCTCTTGCTCTTGCTCTTTTTGCATATCATGTATTTATTTTTTGTCATGTTTATAAATGTCATGTTCTTATATGTTGTATGTCAGGGACTACGGATGGAAATTAGCTCAAAGCTAAAATCCGGCATATTAACACTTGAAGCATTATTTGTCTTAAGTGTTCATTAATGTGCATTCTCCCTATCTTAATATATTCAGCATAATTATAATTTAAACTTTTCTAATAGATTGTAGTGTACATATTTAGTTCATCAGTGCGGCATCTTTGATTGTATGTGGATAGTGACTTTACAGACATCTATTTAGATAAAAATCGACCAAATAAAGTAACGCAGATACACTTATTGTCCCACCCAAACAAATTATTTTAGCAAATTTTCCACGGATACCCGACTTAAAAACGTTATGAGTCACAAACCAATGAAACAAAGATTGTGTCCCAGCCAAGTGTATGACCTTTTTTTGTGTTTTTGACAAAGTCCTCATTGTTGTGTGGAGCTACTTGCAATAAGTTTCTGTATTTGGTTGGTTTTTGTGTATTTGCATGTGTTTTTTTTACCTTGCTGTGTTGAAATCTCCCTGCAGTCAGAGACTATATTTGTGTTATAGTAGAATTTGACACTTCAAACACCACAGGGACAAGAAAGGAGAGAACGGTTTAAGAATTTTTAAAAGGTTTATTATTTGTGCAATAAATTACTTCCAGTATTTTAAAAAATATCATGTCTGTGACAAGCGACACACGTCTAAAATACACCGGATATTTCTACTTCTGTTACAAAATGGACTGCCTTTAAACTCCTGTGAACATATTGCTCCAATAAGTAAAACAGAACACGATTACATTCCTTTTAAACACCCACTGTATGAAGACGACATTTTATAATATATCAAAGAATGTGTTGCGATAACATCGAATAAAGTGATGAAGGCTTTTTCTAACTCAAATACTGTTCTTTAAAACATCGTAGCTATTTTTTAAAGTGAATTCAGACCAAGCATCACCAAAACTACAGCAGTCAGCACTTAACATACAGAGATGTAAATGACATCTATACTTAATGTAAAAACTGTGCACAAAATTCAGTAGCTACTATTATTAGTAGTAGTATTAATATGGCACACTTGAGCTAGACACTCACACAGTATTTATAAACATCTGTCCAGATCCGATGGGAGTCTGAGTGGTGAAGGCTTGGAGCCAGAGAGAATAATTGTATTTAATGTGATATAGCAAGCTGGGAATGCTGGAAGACAGTCATATTAAACAAGGAAACCCTCATATACTGTACGTAAACTGGAAAATATAAAATAAATTCTGACATTAAAATCACTCCTGCTGCCTGAAGTTTATTCGTTCATCCACTTCTCTTGAAAAGCCAAAAGGCCAACTAGGGAAGAAAGTGTGGTAACGAGTGATATTTTCCTAACAAAAAGCAAGATAGCAACTTAATCCCTTCAATCTTCTATATAACCTTACATTTTTCAAAACCACCTTCACATACGTAAACTTGAAATAAAGTGTTTAAATACTGACAAAAAAAATTAGGGAAAATATATCAACTTCTTTATTTCCTTACATGTGTCAAAACCAGCTTCATCCAAGGAAGAAGCGCACCCAAAACAATAAAAACAAACACCTCTGTGAATTAATTTAAGGTGGCAGCACGACTCTGGCTCCAAGCCTGTGAGCTGGGGTTTGGGAATCTGTTTTTCTACCGTGTCTAATCCGTCTCCATGATCTTTCTATCAATGCAACGTTGACCTTTATTGGACATTTCATCAATCCAAATCTGGACTCACTCACAGTAACAGTGCGTCACGCAGGAGGAGAGTTTGTTCAGTCCTGCATCTCCGCAGCTGAAGCCTCTTCGTCCACGTCGACATTCGACTGGTATTCATCTGGAAAACAAAAAACAAACATGCAGAGGCTTGATGACTCCCTCACCTTTCAAATTACAGTTTACTTTCATTTATCTACAAAAAAAGGAAGGGAATGAGCAAGAGATAATGCTGAATCTAACTCACGCAGGTACTTTAAAAGGTTTAGTATTATTTTATCAACATAATAATCTACAGCTATGCTAGAGGTTATGTGAGGCTATGAGCTAAATGCTAACATCAGGATGCTTACATACTCACTATGACAATGCTAACATGCTTAGGTACAGGTACAAATATAAGAGAGTGTGCATCTTTTTTTTAAAGAAATGTTTAAATGCCTATCGCTTTATATTGTAGATATACAGTATCTCCTAAAGGGCTTCTTCATCCTCAGGCGTAGGACACAAAGAATGGTGAGTAATTTAGTTAATTGAGTGTGTAATTATAGAGGTCAGCACGGATGTTTACAGATTCAAATTGCACCTTGGCAGATCCCTTTGTACGTGTTTATTCCAAACTGTTTTACTTGTATAAAAGGCCACTACAATGCTTACATTTGCACAATTTAGAAGTAAAGTCTAAAATATATTCGAAATTATTATTGAAATGCTTCCTCCTGTCTCCTTAGTGGTTGACGATGGATGAATGGACATTTTCTTTCTTCTTCTGTTTTTATGTATGTGTAAATGCACCATCATCATTGCTATTTCATTCATGTTGTAACTCATGCATTGACAATATTTATATATCTATAAAACATCTAATGTTGCAAAAGCACAAGCCCCTGATATGGATCAAATTCAGCAGGTAAAACATGTGGGGGAAACTTCTGTAGCAATTGGAAACAGGACTCAGAGAGACACGAGGTGAGTTGGAGCTTTGATGGCAAACACTGATGGTTTATTTGGAGTTACGGCCGGAGAATTGACAAGACAGGTGGTGTGTCACGAGTTGACACAGCGGTTGCCAAACCAATTTTGAAGAACTCTTCTGCAGCTCCAGGTTTTAACTGTTCGCAGTGTAATAATCAACATTCTTTATCAGTGAGACTAAACCATTATGGACCCTGAATCTAACTAGAGCTCTCGTCCATAGAAAAGAATGTGCGCCAGGGAACCTACGTCCCTAAACAGTAAACTACCTCATGGCGGCTTGTGCTCCGTCATAGACTGGCAACAACAATGCGCCCAAGCTGCTCCTCCTTAAGAGAGATAGCAGCAATACCCAAGGCCGTAGACCTATGCCATGGGAAAGGAGACAGTGAGAGGAGAAAATGATGAACTGTGTCGAAGGTTGAACACCTAAGCAAATTATTCCCTAACAAAACAAATCTAGATAGAATTTCAACATCAATAGCAAATGCCTGAACTCAATCGGTCTAATATTCCGTTAAACCTTTATTGGGAGATAAACTAAATTCTTATATAATATGTGGTGAATGCAGCTGAATTTTACAGCGTCAAGTGGTACTCAGAGGCAGCGTGAATACTGATAAAGTCAAAGGAAAGGACCAGATGCAGATCTATAAACTGAGGTGAAAATGTGTGCCCTGTATGATCCACCCTAAATGGAGAGTAGCATTCATCTTTAGTTATTTGACTCCTGCAGGAAGGATGAGACTGACACAAACTTAATTTTACTACTCCGTGTTACATATTACTGTGCCACAGTATATCTCTCTACTTCAAGGTGAGAATGATTGCATGGTGCGTCATTAGCATAAAAGAAATACAGGAAATAACCTTTTATGGGCGAACAGAGACGGATGATAGTTAGTGAAGCAGCAGCTCTTTGTGTTTAGAGAGACACTCAGAGGACAGCTGTTTGTTTGCCTGTGTGAACGGACTGTGGAGAGTTACTAAATATGTTTACTAAAGTACCGTACATAGATAGAATTTTTCCATACTTCAAACTTAAGTTGATGGCTAAAGTTACTAGTTACTTTACAGATAATGATTTAAAAATAAAAGATCATATGATAAGCTTATAAAATAAAATAAATTACAAATATATGGACATGAAACCAGTTAGTTTTTTATTCATAATGTCTGATTATTTCTTGACATGTAGATATATATATGTTTGTATTCTTCTTTTTCCCTGTTTTTTGTCATGTATTTATTCGTTTCCATTAAAAACAAATAACCATATTTTATTTTGCTTTGCTGTGTATTTATTGTCATTCATATTTTGTTGATTTTTTCTAAATTATGTTGGATTAGTTATGTTTAGATTAAACATAAATGTGCCAAAATCAAAAGGGGATTCTGTGGATTCAAACAAAATCAAACTTTCAGTGAGCTCCTCCTCCTCCTCCTCCTCCTCCTCCTCCTCCTCCTCCTCCTCCTCTTCCTCACCTGCAGTTTGTTCCTCTGCTCTCTTCCTCTCAGTTTTGCCGTCCGGGGAGCTGGGTTCATCCGGAGGCCAGCGCAGCTCGCCGCTCTCCACCTCGGCTCCGTCTGTGGGCTCCACCACGATGGAGGGAAGTCTCTTGGAAAGCTTCGGATACCTTTCATGGGTATCTGGGAAGATCTGTTAGAAGCTTATGTAAGGTTTAACTGGAGGGTTATCATACTTGAAGAATTACCCAGCAGCACACAGTGGAAGAACAACAATGCGGTACAAATTGGATTAGGAAGACTTTGTGAAAAGATGTGTGACTAGACTTCACTGACTTGTTAATTTTATCATTCACTTGAAGTGCTTGTGATAGTATCCTGTCTTTATAACTACATTGTATCTGAAATGATCCTTGATAAAAGCAAGTATTTATGAAACCAGTAACTATTTTCATAATGTATTACCTGTTTGAGTATTTTTTTATGCAAATATGGCAGAGAGTGTTGTTTTCAGGCTTTCAAACATGACTAGTCCTCCACTTATCCTCTCATATCTCCAAAATATGAAAAGTGTTTTTATTCCTCATTCTAAGGAGAGAAAAAATGATGAATTTTGACCAATATCGTTTCTTGAGCCCCATTATTAATAGCTAAATAATAATATAATTTTCTCTAAAAAGCTGTTTTGTATAGTTTCTTATATCCATTTTCTTCAAATAATTTAAATAACTATATTCCAATGTGAAAAAAAGTAATGACTCCAAATTCAGGAACTTTGATGCATTTTCCTTCGATAAACTACTGCCTGGCACCATAAAATGCGGGAAAAGGTAATCAGTGTTTAAACTAAATGATGGAACAAAATAAATGTTACAGTAGTAGATGATAAATCACTCAGCTGGATAAGACAGAAACCATTTACTCACACAGCAGGACAGAGTCCGACTCATGACCTCGTCTACCCACATTTTACTCATCACTCCTGTGACTCACCACTCTGTGCCTTTCTACTCAAATAGAAAAGGACTGGTCTGAAGTCATCTAAACACACACACACACACACACACACACACACACACAACACACACACACACACACACACACACACACATCTGGAAGGATACTGCGCCCTGATCTGCTGCCGCTCCTCCCCCGCTGAAGTCCTCTGTGCCGGGCTCAAGAGAGTTCATCACCTCAGTCATCCTGGAGGGAATCACAAATCATATTTTCTAATTGCTCATCAATACTGGCATCAAACTACCTGTAGATCTAAAAATACTCTAAACAACAATTATACAATATTGCCTTAATTGAATACATCAAACTAAGGCTGTACCATTTAGTTCAGAGCTTTACAGATTCATTCATAACACGCATGAAGGTTGTGAATGGAAATCAGAAGAGTTATTCAACCAAATATTCATGCCTCAACTCTTCCTAAGTTAAAACATTGGGATTATGTTGTTGGAAAATTGATTTAAACATATTTTTTCTTCTTTGTTATTTGGACTCATTGAAATGTTCTGCACATAAATGAACTAATTGCAAACCATTTTTGTTTAGATTTGCGATAAATCTTGTCAGAAGTTTACAGAATAAAACAAAAAAATGAAAATGTCAATAAACCACATATACTTATAAACAGTTAAAACAGAGAAACTGATCATTATACGGAGGTGTCTTATTTTTTTCGAGAGCTGCGAAATAGGATATTGTCCCTTATTTCTTGCAGCGTACTCGCTCTATGAAGGTATCACTTCATAGTCAGCCAACAAAACTCTTTCAACGTAGGAAACGGAAAAATCTCGTCAAAGGAATATAAATGACTATTGAAGGAGAGTCTCAGCTATTGATGCCAACTTCAGATACTTGATGTTACGGACACATTTTGTTCGGTATAAAAATTATGATATCCACCTGTTCACATATATAACATAAGTGATTTTTTGGGCCACTTGGGGGCAGCAGAAACGAGTTTAACACAACACTGATATATCATCACCTTTGTATCCATCTGATAAATGTAGGTCCAATATTCTCTCCTTTTCTTGCTTTGTCTTTGGTCTCCAACAACTCCTGAGGGTAATATCTGTCTCGTTAGCTTCTAAATGCTTGACTCTCATCACCAACCCGTCTTCAACTGTGTCATGTTGCTCTTTGCTACGATGCAGGTAGTGTACAGAGGATTTTTGCAGTCAACCAGTCATGCTACTAGGATTGTGGCCTGTAGAAACTGTGTAATATTATCATATACACAATTATAGTGGGATATTAGTTTGCATGTTAACTAAGCCCCTGTTTCCTTATAAAACAGCCTTAAGCAGCAGTCTTTTGCTCACCAGACCTTTACATGTGACAAGCTGTCAAAAACACCACTTTACATACAATCAGACTGGCAGCTGCTGTTACCATGGGGACGATGTGTGCCTCTGATTGTCTGAGTAGTGCACTTTGCCTGAGCGCACAAGCAAGGCCGACGGCTGATTTGGGGGTATTCATGTGAGCCGTTACGCAGCAATTACCTCCATCAGGACTGGGGTTCTTGTTGTTGAGAGACTTCTCCGTGAAACCTGGAATTGCTTCTGCCCTTTCATCATGAGACAATACAGCCTTTTATTCCTCATCAGAGGAGAGTATTGTTCCTCCGAATGGGAAATCTGCGCGGCCTCTCCGGTTTACTCCGGATGACATAGAAACTGGAGAACAGGCCTGCACATGATGCCAGTCCGACCTCTGAGGGGGGCGTTCATTGACGCGTAACAGACACGAGAATTTAGACATTGACGCTTCTGTCATGCTTTTTGTTTTTTATTCTCTCTCTTCAGCTGAATAATAATAATAATGTCTTATTTGAGCTATTAGGACTGAACAGGGTTATCCGTGTGTTAAAATATATGCAGGAAGCGGCTCTACCTCTGCCTGAACAGAGAAAATGAGATGTAAATTATTAGCAAATTTGGCATCTTGCATGTTAAAGTCTGTGATGTATATTATAGGTCTAGATTTTAATCCCAGGGTGAACTTTAGGATTTTCTTTAGTCAAAGTAAATACACCTAACTTTAAGGACACATGTCATGCTTTTCCGGTTATTACCCGTCCCCTTGTGTGTTATGAAGGTTTTTATGCATGTAAACGGTGTGCTGAGTCAAAGCCCTCAAAGTACACCCTGTAGCGAGTAAAACTCTAACACAGAAAATACCTCCCCAAAACGCCTCGTTGGAGATACGTCATTGTCCATTGTTTACTTCCTGGGTATCGTGACGTAGGAATGGCCAGTAGCTACTCTGGTTCATACATATACGGCTGTACTGACGCCATTTTTTTAAAATGACGCTCCGCTCAGAGCCGAAAAAACACTGTGTTAGACATGGGCGGAGCCTCTCTGGTGGTTGACTAATCGGAACAGAGTGCCCGAGCTGACCAATCGGAGCACACTGGGCTCACAGGGGGGGGGGGCAAGAGCTGCAACGAGCCGTTTAGTTGAGAGAGTGAATACTGCTGAATACACACACTTTACAGAGATGCTGTATCCGAAACCAATGTGAGTTTGGAAAAATGCACAGTATAAATCTATTTTAGTATACCTCAACAATGGAATTATGATCAGTGGAAATGGCCATGACACCTCTCCTTTAAGATTTCTTGCTCAAAATGTTTCTATGTGACAGCTGAAATTGATAATGAACCCATAAAACACACTTGGCACTGCAATGATGTGGTTTCTTAACAAAAGCTATAAGATTACATTTGTTTTCCGCCCAAAGTCATGGTGTTTCTTATTTGCAAAGCCTTTTAGGGAATATATTTTAAAACATACATTATTTTTGACCAAAACTTAAAATGTCCAAGATGTTGATCCAACTTTGCAAAGTGAAGGAATCATTGACAAAGAAAAAACACATTTCTCCTGGTTTCTTTTCTTGTAAATATGTGACTCTAATTTCTCAGTTATTTCTCTTAAATGTGAAACTTCATAATATCAGAAAAGAGTTCAAGCACCAACCAACAGAACCACTAGACTGAAAACCTTCAGAAGGTTCCTTTAAGCATCAATTACAGTATCTCTTATATTTGAAATATTACTACTGATGCCAAACTGTGTAATTGAAGACACTTTGGTTTTAAGAGATTTTTTGGTTTTAAGAAATTTTTAACCTGTAGGTTCACTGTGTTCTGATTTTATAGACCAGTTCATAATGAAAACTGTTTCTAGCTGAGAAAAAACAAAAACCGGTGAAAGCCAAAAGCCCCAGAGGAGCCCTGATGTTCTGCAGCATCCCACTGCTCTTGAGTTTGAAGCCAGGTACTTGCACAACAAAATAAAAAAAATAAAAAAACATTTCCTCTAGCAGCCACTGTCTCATTTCCATTTCACTGTTTGCTTTTCGGATGAAAGATGTGCATCTGGTGTGATCTCACAGATTAAAATTCTTCCTCTTCTTCTATCCATCACGAGATTCATCATGGTGGAAACGGTCCAGTTAAAGGAGCAGCGGGTTCACCAAATTTGCATCCTTTAATACTGTCCAACAATCACTTTTAATCCAACTATTTTTATATTTCTAGACAGGATATTGATAAAATGACCACTACCTTCTCCACGTAATGCCACAGCTGCACTTGTGATTTTATATTGTATTTCTACTGTTAAATCAGAGCCAGCAGCAACACCACCTCCCTGAAATACAGCTTCCTCCGATGAATCCAGTAAGTTTCATAGCCCAAGGACATGAAATGAAAATGTAATCCATGTCCAAATATAGTGATACTCTCTTTCTCTCACCATACAGCCTCATGACATTTTCCACTGCTCTGTTTTTGTTTAATTTCTTCTGTGTTTGTTGCCCTAATTTACATTTCCTGTTCTATTAATGGCACAGAAACTTTGTGAATCGCATATATTTATACAAATATATCTGGGGAAAAAATGTAGTACACTGTTCAGGTTTGGAAAGCACATTTACCTGCATGGTACATACAACAGGTAACCACTTTGTAGCAGGTATGAGATACTAATTATAGATTTAAATGTAAATCACAGCTTCTGCCACCTAGACTTATGCAATCCCACACACCCACAAGTATAAAAACTCAAAAGGTGAAGCAGGTTATATACATTTCCTACACATCAAAGGTGCATTCATAATTATCAAACTCATTGGTCATTTTAGTTTAATACAAATGAATAAAAGCTTTGTTTTTTAGTGTTTGCAAAGATTTTAGAATAAAAGCTCCGTACCTGTGTGCAGGCTGATCCAGTGTCTCAGAGCAGGAAGGTCTCCGTCCTCCGCTGCTTCATCACACTGATGCTGATACTGATGATGATGAGGATGATGAAGAGGATGATGATGATGATGATGATGATGATGATGATGATGATGATGATGCTGTTGTGGGCGACAGGCGGCGGGGCTCCCGGTTAAGTTGCCTTTAGTGTCGAAGTGTTCTGAGTGTGCGCAGTGGAGCTGCAAAGGTGCTGCGTTCAAGGGCTGTTTTGAAATGTTGGGATTTAAGGTTTGTTATCAGTGGTGGAAGAAATGCTCAGATATTTTACTTGTTACAGTAAAAAAATAAACTAACAGTAATTTGGCAGAATGGTCCATTTACAAATAATGTATATTATATTATTGGACTATGATAATTATGCTTTGATGTATTTATTTTAGAGCAATATATTCATATACATTAATTATTGTATTTTAAACATGGACTTTTAATTTGCATTAGTTTAATATAAACATATAGCATACATTAATATTATATTATATTACATATTTCATTATTATAATATGTATTATTATATTTATTTTACTGTAATTAATCCTAACTAGAAGTAGGCCCGGATAAAGCTATCAAATACATGTAGTGAAGTGAAGTAGAAGTTTTACATAGCATAAATATAAATACCAAAGTTAAGTTCTGAATCTTTAATTGGTGAGCGATAAGCTTATTTTATTCATTCATCTTGTTGCTTGATGAAAGCCATTTCTGACAAGCCTTCAGAAAAGTTGCTGCAGCGTCAACTTTATTTCCCCGAGGAAGAGGACTAATTAAAGTCACAGTTATCGTTGAAGTTTAAGATTTACGAGGAGCATTTTAAGGCAGCACGTTATCAGAGTTTTAACTGGTTTTGACCGAGCAGCTGCTGGTTGATTTTGAAATGTCTAACGTTGTTAGCAGTTAGCTGAACTTGTCAGGTAATTTTACACATTTTATACACTAAAACCTGAACTCACAGAGAGTTTCTACGAGCCTGTTTATTGATATAACATATAGGTAAGTTAGTAAAACGTGCTGTCATATTAGATATCAAACGGCAACAAAGCAAAAGCTAGCGTTAACGTCAATAAAACAAGCTAAGATGGAGCTAATTCCCTTTTTAGTTTATCCCAAGAAAAGAGTGCTAGGGATGGTGTAGCTGTGAGGTGTGTCTCCCTCTAGTGAGCGAATATATGTGTATAATACTTCATATGAATATGCCTGTAGTCGTGACGAAACGTTGAGTAAAATCGTCATAATATTACATTATAACCTCCCCAAGACAAAATCATGTTACTTACAGCATTTGAGTAGATCCTTAGTTACCTTCCACAATTACTGTTCAAAAGTATCTGTTAATTTTACATTTCGTTGTTGGTGTTCAGTATAACTAAAATGTGACTTATTTTAGTAGATCACACGAAACAGAATAAACAGGAATATAACTAGCAAGCGTCAGCCATCAGGTGTACATATAATAATATTTATTTATTGTGTATAACTTTGCAAACATGTTACATCAGAATTCATGGATTCATTAAAAGCTATTTACACTGCTAGTTTAAGATTCCCACGTTGTACTGTGATATTGAAAGATACCAAACTCTGGATATATTTTACTGTAGCAAATTAGGTTGTAAGCAAAATATTAATAACAAATATAGTTTGTAGCAGTACACTTGCTGTTTTTGATCATAAGCGTTTCATTTCAGCTTTGCAATGCTATTGTCTCTACGTTTTAGCCACAGCAACAAGAATATCCTGCAGATACATGTACATCATTTTTTTTTTGTCATATTGTCAAACCCCACTGCAGTCAGCATGTCGTTGTGTCCCTGGGCAAGACACTTCACCCCAAATTGCTCCTGTGGGGATTGCCCACAGTATTGAGTATGTAAGTCGCTTTGGATAAAAGCGTCTAACATGTAATGTAATGTAATATTGCCTACTGCCCTATAATATTGTAGGTGTTTTTAACTGTCAACATTACAGAGGAATTATTGTAAACATATTTTGGAATGTCAGTAACATCAATTTTGTTCGGATAAACAGTTTTTAAATCAAATGCATCGTTGATTATCATCCGATAAATAAGTGCACAAGTACTTTGGATCAGTTGTTGTACATTTAAAACTATGAAACCACAAATATATTATACGTTTTGAGAAGCAAAACACATGGCTTACTTTAGTTTTGTACCACAATAAGCAAGGATATTTGGTGAAGTCCTTTCATAAATTGAAGTAAAAGCACTGAATTATAGAGCTTATTAACAACTAAATCACATTTCATTAATCCATCTCTTTATAGGTCAACAACATGCTACCAGAGATTGAAGTTAACACCTGAACACTGATCATTTCCTATGATTGGTAAGTTACATTTGCTAACAGTCTTTTGCAGTTGCCAAACCTGTTTTCTATCTCGCTTTCTGTCACAGTGATATTCAAAAGCCCACCATCCACTGAGGCGGGATAATAAGGGTTTGTATCTTCTGACATCATTTACATAAAGTCATTTCACTCATTGGCTCCATCAAAGAACCTCATTTTATCGGAGTGCATAGAGTCTTTCAGTCGTTGAATGGATGAAGCTGTCTCAGAAGAGTCAAACGTACGTGTGATTTGTTGAGTTATAACAATTTTTTCTTTGCTTTCACTTGATGTTTCCTTAACTAAATGCCTCTCGTATACCGTTCTCTTGCCGCTTTCTGGGTCTTCGACAGTCCAGGATGCAGCTTTGTAAGCCTCTGGTTCTAGGGGAAGGCCTCCTGCTGATTGGATTTGGTAATCAGTTAGCAGTTTGGCATACTGTGATTCTGGTGTCGCTTGTATATTTGATGTGAAGACATGTAATTTTCCTGAATCCAGTCTGAGCGTGTCTTCCGATGAAGAAGAAGCTCCAGACGACAAAATGGTGATTCTCTCAGGCAATTTCGGCTCAACCGAGATCATCTCAGTCTTTGTGGTAGAAGTAATAATGTTACCATGCATCTCACCAAGACCTGAAGCAACGTTGGGATCAGAGAATTTGACTGTGACCACCTTTGTTGGAGATGATAAGGACAGGCCAAGATGCTCACTAGTCATTGCAGAGCTAATATCAGCAAAGGCGTCTGATGACTGGACTGAAGACGTGGGACTTATTTCCTCATCCGATGTTTCCCCTACTGGGCTCTTTACATCCTTCTGCTCCTCTTTTTCAACGGTCTTGGCAGGCTCTGATGGGGAGGACAGTCCAAACCTGGGGAATTTAAACCAACCTGTCCTCTCAGGACTTTTAGTAGTATCTTGCTTTGTTTCTTTTTCCTTTGCCTCTGGCTGCTTTCCATTTGGTTCCACTGTTTCTTGAACTTCCTTTAAAGTTTCAAGTTGTTCTTCAGGTTTTGCAACATCAATTTCAACATCAAAATTCTTGATGATCTCACCAAATGATGTCAAAGTCACTTTTTGTGATTTACTCTCTCCTTTTGGATCAACTTCAATTTTCAGCTGATCTTCTTTGGATTCAGTGTCAACTGGAACATGTTCATCTTCAGCGTTGGGTCTTGAGAAGCTCAGCTTTGGCAGTTTAAAGGATGGTAATTTAAATTTACTTGGAGATCCAAGTTCCACGCTGCCAGTCTCATCCGTTTTAATATCAACACTTGGACCTTTGATGATGAGAGTAATGTCCTCCTTATGTTTAGCCCCATCCATTTCATCTACTTTGTCTGAATCCGGTGCTTTTACAGTGACATCATGGGTAGCAACTTCGAATTTCGGCATTTTCAATGTTGGCATTTTAAATTTTAATGGCAATCCTCCAACACCTTTTGACTGAGCTTCAATCTCAGAATCTTTCATTTCCACACTGGCTGAATATTCTTTGGCTTCAATATCTGGAAGTGTCACTTTGGCTTTAACATCTGTCACAGTGATATCTACGTCTTTCTGTGATGCATTGATATCTTCTTCGGATCCTTTTACCTTTGGTAGAGCAATGCCGAACTTTGGTAATTGAAATGTGCTTCCTTGTCCATCATGTTCAGCTTCAAGCTCAGGAGCTTTTATTTTCATTTCAGGTTGCTTGACTATCACTTCTCCTTCCAGAAGAGAAACATCAACATGTGGTAGCTCAGCACTTACCGCGGGTTCTTTAACACTTGACCTCGAAAAAGAAAATCTGGGTAGGGAAAATTGTCTTTTTTTCAAGTTTGGATCAAGTTCTGCAGCAGGATGCTCTTCTATTGAAACGGCCCCTGATAGTCCTCCTTGGACTTCTGCTTCTGCCTTTGGTAATGTGACATCCACTTTGGGTGTTTCAGGTTCATCGTCAGAGGCTTTACCAGCTGACCTTGAAAATGAAAATCTTGGAAATGCCCATGTTGCTTGTTTTTTGGTATCAATGTCAACTGTCGGTTCATCTGGCACTGAAATGGCACCTTCAGTTTCTTTGGCTTCAGCTTTAGTTTCAGGTAAAATTACATCTACATCTTTCTTTGATAAACTTATATCAATGTCAGGCTGCTTGACTTGAGGCCCAGAAAAACCAAGGCTTGGTAGTTTAAACTTGCTTCCTTTTCCTTCATGTTCAGTTCCTGTAGTTTTAATATCGATTGATGGGCCTTCAGTGTCAATACTTGGTGCTGTGATGTGAACTGAAAGCACCTCTTCGGGAATGTTAATGTCTGTATTAGGCCCTTCTACTGTGGCACTTGGAGTACTAACTGCAAATTTCGGTAATTTGAATGTGGGCATCTTATATTTTGATGGTGATCCTTCAACATTACTTGTCTGGACATCAATTTTAGGAGCTTTAATTTCCACTTTAGCAGAAGATTCCTTTAGTTCAACATAAGGGGGTTTGACTTCAGCTTTGGCTTCTGGTAAAGTAACATCTCCATCATTCTTTGATAAGCTTAAATCAATGTCAGGACGTTTGTTTTGATGCCCAGAAAAGCCGAGACTTGGTAGTTTAAACTTGCTTTCTTTTCCTTCATGTTTAGTTCCTGTAGCCTTAATATCTATTGATGGGCCTTCATTGTCAAGGCTGGCTTTTGCAATGTGAACTGCAAGATCCTCTTCAGGAATGTCAGCTCCATCAAGTTTGAATTCAGTCTCAGGCACTTTTACGGCAGCACTTGGAGTACCAACTCCAAACTTTGGTAACTTGAATGTTGGCATTTTATATTTTGATGGCGATCCTTCTGTGCCCTGTGTTGCAATCTTGATCTCAGGACCTTTAATTTCCACTTCAGTGGAAGGATCTTTCAGTCCAGCTTCAGGAAGTTTGACTTCAGCCTTGGCTCCTGGTAGAGTCACATCTACGTCTTTTTTTGATAAGCTTAAATCAATGCCAGGCCGTTTGGTTTGAGGCCCAGAAAAGCCAAGACTTGGCAGTTTAAACGTGCTGCCTTTTACTTCATGTTCTATTGATTGGCCTTCAGTGTCAAGGCTGGGTGCTGTGATGTGAACTGCAAGAACCTTTTCAGGAATTGTTATATCAGTTCCATCAATTTTGATGTCTTTGTCTGTATCGGGCACTTCAACCGAGGCACTTGGAATACCGACTCCAAATGTTGGTAAATTGAATGTAGGCATCTTAAATTTTGATGGTGATCCTTCAGTATTCATTGTTGCAGCTTTTATTTCAACTTCCGGTCCTTTGACTTCAACTTTGGGCAGGTTAATTTCAGCATTAGTTTCAGGTAGTGTCACTTCGAAATCTTTCTTTGATACACTTGAATCAAATTCAGGTCCTTTTACTTTGGGCATTGAGATGCCAAACTTTGGCATTTTAAACTTGCTTTCCTGCCCCTGTAATTCTACATCACCTTCTTGTGGCTTCACTTCAACACCAGGCTGTTTACCTTCCACATTCCCTTCTGGAAGAGAAACATCAACGTTTGGGACACTGACATCAACTTTAGACTCTTTAGAACCTTGCTTTGAAAATGAAAATCTGGGTAATGAGAACCTTGGCTTCTTCATTTTGGCATCTATGTCTGTGGAATGTGCCCCCTCCACTGAAATACCTGAGGTTTCTTTGATATCAATATCTGGAATATGTACGTCTGTTTTGACCTCTGGTAGTGTAACGTCAACCTTTGGGGCATCAGCGTTAACATCATCCTCAGGTGCCTTAACGCTTGTCGTTGAAAAGGAAAATCTTGGCATTGTCCAACTTGTCTTTTTCAACTTGGCATCACCCTCTATTGTTTCAACATCAGGAAGTTTGACTTCAGCTTTTGATTCTTCTTTTATTTCAACTTGGGGGAGGTTCACTTCAGTTTTGGCTTCTGGTAGAGTCACATCTACGGCCTTCTTTGATAAGCTTATATCAATGTCCGGCCGTTTAATTTGAGGTCCAGAAAAACCGAGGCTTGGCATTTTAAACTTGTTTCCTTTTCCTTCAGGTTCAGTTCCTTTTGTTTTAATATCTATTGATGGGCCTTCAGTTTCAATGTTGGGTGCTGCAATGTGAACTGAAAGAACCTCTTTAGGAATTGTAACGTCAGCTCCATTGATTTTGATGTCTCTGTCTTGCACTTTTACAGTAGCACTCGGAGTACCAACTCCAAATGTTGGTAATTTGAATGTTGGCATCTTATATTTTGATGGTGATCCTTCTTTTCCCTTTGTCGCAATCTTAATCTCTGGAGCTTTAATTTCCACTTCAGCAGATGGTTTTTTCAGTTCGACTACAGGGAGTTTGACTTCAGCCTTTGATTCAGGTAGAATTACATCTACATCTTTCTTTGATAAGCTTAAATCAATGTCAGGACGTTTGGTTTGAGGCCCAGAAAAATCAAGGCTTGGTAGTTTAAACTTGCTTTCTTTTCCTTCATGTTCACTTACTGTAGTTTTAATATCTATTGATGTGCCTTTAGTTTCAATGTTGGGTGCTGTAATGTGAACTGCAAGCACCTCTTCAGGAATTGTAATGTGGGATCCATCGATTTTGATGTCTTTTTCCGCATTAGGCAATGCCACAGTGGCACTTGGAAGACTAACTCCAAATTTTGGTAATTTGAATGATGGCATCTTGAATTTTGATGGTGACCCTTCTTTACCCTTTGGCTCAACCTTAATCTCAGGACTTTTGATTTCAATTTCAGCAAGAGTTTCTTTTAATCCAACTTTAGGGAGTTCGACTTTAGGGAGTTCGACTTCAGCTTTTGTTTCTGGTAGTGTCACATCGATTTCCTTCTTTGAAAAGCTTAAATCAATGTCAGGACGTTTGATTTGAGGCCCGGAAAAACCAAAGCTTGGCATGTTAAACTTGCTTCCTTTTCCTTCATGTTCAGTTCCTGTAGTTTTAATATCGATTGCTGGGCCTTCATTGTCAATGCTGGGAGCTGTAATGTGAACTGAAAGCACCTCTTCCGGAATTGTTATGTCAGATCCATCAATTTTTATGTCTGTGTCCGTATCGGGCAATGCCACAGTGGCACTCGGAAGACCAATGCCAAATTTTGGTAATTTGAATGATGGCATCTTAAATTTTGATGGTGACCCTTCTTTACCCTTTGGCTCAACCTTAATCTCAGGACTTTTAATTTCCACTTCAGCAAGAGTTTCTTTAAGTCCAACCTTAGGGAGTTCGACTTCAGCTTTTGTTTCTGGTAGTCTCACATCGACTTCCTTCTTTGAAAAGCTTAAATCAATGTCAGGCCCTTGGATTTGAGGCCCGGAAAAACCAAGGCTCGGTAGTTTAAACTTGCTTTCTTTCTCTCCATGTTCAGTTCCTGTCGTTTTAATATCTATTGATGGGCCTTCAGTGTCAATGCTTGGTGCTTGAATGTGAACTGCAAGGACCTCTTCAGGAATTGTTATGTCAGATCCATCGATGTTTATGTCTGTGTCCGTATCGGGCAATGCCACAGTGGCACTCGGAAGACCAATGCCAAATTTTGGCAATTTGAATGATGGCATCTTAAATTTTGATGGTGATCCTTCTTTACCCTTTGGCTCAACCTTAATCTCAGGACTTTTAATTTCAATGTCAGCAGTAGTTTCTTTTAATCCAAATTGATGGGGTTTGACTTCAGCTTTTGCCTCTGGTAGTGTAACATCAACATCTTTCTTTGAAAAGCTTAAATCAATGTCAGGACGTTTGATTTGAGGCCCGGAAAGACCAAGGCTCGGTAGTTTAAACTTTTTTCCTTTCTCTCCATGTTCAGTTCCTGTCTTTTTAATATCTATTGATGGGCCTTCAGTGTCAATGCTTGGTGCTTGGATGTGAACTGCAAGGACCTCTTCAGGAATTTTAATGTCAGCTCCATCGGTTTTGATTTCTTTGTCTGTATTCGGCACCTCTACGGCAGCACTTGAAGTACTAACTCCAAATTTGGGTAGTTTGAATGTTGGCATCTTAAATTTTGATGTCGATCCGTCTGATCCTTTCTTTACAACTTTGATCTCAGGACCTTTGAGTTCCACCTCAGCAGAAGGGTTTGTCAGTCCAACGTCAGGGAGTTTGACATCAGCTGTTGCTTCTGGTTGAGTCACATGTATGTCTTTCTGTGATAAGCTTAAATCCATATCAGGCAGTTTGATTTGAGGCCCGGAAAAACCAAGACTTGGTAGTTTAAAGTTGCTTCCTTTTTGCTCCTGTTCGGTTTCTGTTTTGTCTACTGATGGGACTTCAGTTTCAATACTGGGCCCTGCAATGTCAACTGCTAGAACTTCTCCAGAAATGGTAATGTTAGTTCCATCAATTGTAATGTCTCTGTCCGTATCTGGTACTTCTACAGTAGCACTTGAAGTACCAACTCCAAATTTAGGTAATTTAAATGATGGCATCTTAAATCTTGATTGTGATCCTTCTGTACCCTTTGCTCCCATCTTGATCTGAGGACCTTTGATGTCTACCTGGGCCGAAGGTTCTTTCAAGCCGACATCAGGGAGGTTGACCTCAGCTTTGGCTGGTAGAGTCACATGCATATCTTTCTTTTCTAAACCTAAATCAAGGTCTGGCTGTTTAATTTGAGGCCCAGAAAAACCAAGGCTTGGTAGTTTAAACTTGCTTTCTTTCCGTTCAGTTTTGATAACTATTGATGGGTCTTCAGTGTCAACGCTGGGTGCTGTAATATGAACTGCAAGCACTTCTTCAGGAATTGTAATGTCAGCTCCATCAATTCTGATGTCTTTGTCCTTTTCTGATACTTCCACAGTGGCACTTGGAATATTAACACCAAATGTTGGTAATTTGAACGTCGGCATCTTGAATTTTGATGGTGATCCTTCTTTATCCTTTGTTGCAACCTTGATCTCAGGAGCTTTGATTTCCACTCTAGGTTGTGTGATTTCAACACTGGCCAGGTTGATTTCAGCTTTGGCTTTTGGTAATGTGACTTCTAAATCCTTCGTTGATAAACTTGAATCAAGCTCAGGTCCTTTAACTCTGGGCATCGAGATGCCAAACTTTGGCATTTTGAACTTGCTTTCCCGATCAATGTCACTCTCTTTAGCTTTGATATCTACAGATAGGTCTTCAGTGTCAATGCTGGGTGCCTTGACATCAACTGTAGCTCCGTCAATTTGTATATCCACATCAGGTTTGTCCACACTGATCTTTGAAGTAGCAGCTCCAAATGTGGGTACTGTAAATGTTGGCATTTTAGGTTTTGACAGTGATCCTTTAACATCACCTATTTTTTTTCCATCAATCTCATGAGCTTTAATTTCCACGGAAGCAGATGGTTGTTTTATTTTGATTTCTGGAAGTTGAACTTCAGCATTGGCTTCTGGGAGCTTGATGTCTACATCTTTCTTTGATAAGCTCAAATCAATCTCAGTTCCTGTTACCTTTGGCATTGTGATTCCAAATGTTGACATTTTAAACTTGCTTCCCTTCCTGTCAACATCTGCTTCACATTCTGGTAGTTTTGTTTCAACTTCCCCTCCTTTCACTTCAACTTTTACTTCTGGAATTGCAACATTCACATCCTGAACGTTTGCATCAACTTCTGGGGCCTTAACACTTCCTTTTGAAAAAGAGAATCTGGGCATTGAAAACCTTCGCTTTTTCAATTTTGCATCAATCTCAACCTCTGGCTGGTGCTCTATCACAACAGTGCCTAAAATATGTTTGACTTCAATCTCTGGCAGCCGGACCTCTGCTTTAACGTCTGGTGCATCAACATCTGTGTGGGGAACAGTTATGTGCAAGTCTGCGCCATCAATTTTGACTTCTTTTTCTATATCAGGTACTTCAGCGCTGAGATTTGGAGTGGCAGCCCCAAATTTAGGAAAATTAAATGTGGGCATTTTAAATTTTGAAGGTGACCCTTTCTTACTGCTTCCTTGAGCTTCAATCTCAGGTGCTTTGATTTCCACTTTAGCAGAAGGTTGTTTTAGTTCAACATCGGGGAGTTTTACATCAGATTTGTTTTCTGGTATTGTGATGTCTAGATCTTTTTTCGATAAGCTGAAATCAGTTTCAGATCCTTTTACTTTTGGCATTGATATTCCAAACTTTGGCATGTTGAACTTGCTTCCTTGTCCATCCATTTCTGCTTCTCCCTCTGGTAGTTTCATGTCCACCGCGACTGTAGGAGCTCCTGAAAGTTCAACCTCAGCTTTAGCCTCTGGTATTGTCACATCTACGTCTTTCTTTAAGAAGCTTAAATCAATTTGAGGTCCTTTTACTTTTGGCATTTTCATTCCAAACTTCGGCATTTTAAACTTGCTTTCTTGTACATCCATTTCTGCTTCACACTCTGGTGCTTTCATATCCACATCAATTATAGGAGCTTCTGGGAGATCAACTTCAGCTTTAGCCTCTGGTAGAGTCACGTCTACATCTTTCTTTGAAATGCTTAAGTCAATCTCAGGTCCTTTTACTTTTGGAAATGTGATTCCAAACTTAGGCATTTTGAACTTGCTTCCTTGCACATCCATTTCAGCTTCACACTCTGGCGCCTTAATATCCACATCAATTTTAGGAGCATCTGGTAGTTTAACTTCAGCTTTAGCCTCTGGTATCGTCGCATCTTTATCTTTCTTTGGAATGCTTAAATCAATTTGAGGTCCCTTTACTTTTGGCATTGAAATTCCAAACTTTGGCATTTTGAACTTGCTTCCTTTCCCATCCCTTTCTGACTCGTACTCTGGTGGTTTCATTTCCACAGCAATTTTAGGAGCTTCTGGGAGTTCAACCTTAGCTTTGGCCTCTGGTATTTTCACATCTATATTTGTCTTTGAGATGGTTGAATCAATCTCAGGTCCTTCAAATGTTGGCATTGTGATTCCAAACTTTGGTATTTTGAATTTGCCTCTGTTTCCTTCAAGTTCAATTCCAGTCTGGGAAAGTTTTATTTCCTTTTCAGGTTTCTTTACTTCCACCTTTGCCTCTGAAATGAAAACATCTGCTTTTTCAATACTGACATCCATTTTAGGGGCCTTTGGGAATTTGATTTCAGCTTTGGTCCCTGTAAATATAATATCTGTGTCTTTCTTTGATAAGCTTGAATCTACATATGGCCCTTTGACTTTAGGCATTTCAGCAGAAGGTAGTTTTGGTTTTACTTCAGGGAGGTTGAACTCAACTTTGGCTTCTGGTAGTGTGACATCTACATCTTTCTTTGATAAGCCTAGATGAAATGCAGGTCCCTTTACCTCTGGAATGGAAATTCCAAACTTTGACATTTTGAACTTATATCCTTGTCCTTCAGGTTCAGTCTGCAAAGCTTTCATTTCAAGATCATTTTCTTTAACTTTGGCCTTTGCATCCGGCATCAAAATGTGTGCTTTTTCAAGACTGACATCAACTTTAGGGACATCTGAGTGTTTTACCTCAACTTTGGACTGGGGTAATGAGACATCAACGTCTTTCCTCGATAAGCTCAAGTCAAATTCTGGCCCTTTTACGTTTGGTATTTTGATTTGAAACTTTGGCATTTTGAACTTTTCTCTCTGTCCATCAAGTTCAACTTCACCAGGCAATAACTGCATTTCAGTTTCATGTTTTCTAACCTCCATCTTAACCTCTGGAATTGAAACATCTACTTTTCCAACATCAACCCCTGGAAGTTTTACATCAGCTTTTGTCTCTGGTAATTTGACATCTACTTCTGTCTTTGGTAAGCTTAAATCACTTTTAGGTGCTTTCACTTTTGGCATAGAGAAACTAAGATGTGGCATTTTAAATTTGCTTCCTTTCCCGTCCTCTTCAGTTCCTGTAGTTTTCATATCTACTGAAGGGACTTCCGTTTTCCACGTTGGAAAAGAAACATCAGCTTTTCCAAGACTGACATCAATTTCAGGAGCATCAAGGACTTTTACTTCAGCCTTGGCTTCAGGAAGTGTCATATCTCGGTCTTTGTTTGATAAGCCAAAGTGAATTTCAGGTCCTTTTACTTTTGCAGTCGTGATTCCAAACTTTGTTTTCTTGAACTTGCTTCCTTGTCCATCAAGTTCACCTTCAGGCTGCCTTGGTTGGATTTCCACTTCAGGTTTTTTGACCTCCATCTTTCGCTCTTGTATAGAAGCCTCTACATTGATGTCAACCTCAGAAATGTCTTGGTGTTTAAACTCAGTTTTAGGTTCTGGTAGTGTGACATCTACATCTTTTTTTGATAGGCTTAAATCCATTTTAGGACCTTTCATTTTTGGCATGGAGATGCCAACATTTGGCATTTTGAACTTGCCACTCTTTTCCTCTTTTTCAAGTATTTTTATCTCAGCCCCATCAATATTTATATCCTTGTCTGCATTGGGCACATTTTCGCTGATGATCGGAGTTGCTGCTCCAAATTTGGGCAGTTTAAATGTGTGCTCAGCCTTTGAGCCGCAGCATCAAGATTAACATCAAAACCTGTAAACCCAATGCCACTTTCATTTCTGGCTGGTGATCCATCAGCTGAATCAATGTATTCAATGCCTTCAATTTCCGGTACTTTGACATCAGATGTGACTTCTCCAATCTTCGTACTTGTGTTTGTCTTTGATATTTGTACTTCTTGGAGGATATTTTGTTTTGGCAAGTGAATTCCAACATCCGGGATTTTTATTACTGGTTTTCCAATCCCAAAGCTCGGCATCTTTTTCTTTGCCTTGTTTGATTTGTCGTCTTGTGTTTCTTGTGTCAGAAGATTCACCCCTTCTTGTTCACTTTCCTTTCCAGGGATTATGATATGTTCTCTTTTATTTACCGCTTCGCCACTTTGTTTAGGCTCAGTTTTGTATTCCTTTTCAGTTTTTTTAAGATCTACCTTGGTCTCCATTACAAGTTCCTCTGAAGTAAGATAAGATGGTGTGATCTTTGGGAGTTTGATTGTTGTTTTGGAGATTTCATGAGTGGCAGTGATGTCCGCCTTACTGAATTGTGCGTCATGCTTAATTTTAGTCGGTGTTTTCACTGATATTCTCTGTGCATTTGCGTCTATAACAGTAATTTCTTCTGGAATAAGCATTCCACTTGTGTCAACCTTAGGCAGCTTAAATCCAGGCAATTTAGAAACTGCCTCTTTCACGCTGTCCACATCAATCAACATTTGTACAGTTTCAGCTTGAATCTTTTCATAATGGCCTGTAAAAACCGCTTTAGGCTCTTTAATTCCTTTGGCTGTGGTTCTCATAGACATGTCCTCCATACCTGGAATCTCGATGTCTTCACGTTTTGGAAGTTTTGTTTTGGAAATACTTTTTGACAGTCGGTCATAAGGATCTACTTTCTCTTCTGTACCCGCAGTAGTAAGCTGCTCAGTTTTAGTTGTGCATTCTCCAACATTTACATCAACTTTTGCAATGTCACTAAAACCTATTTTAGGCATTTTAAATGTTGGACCTGTCTTTATTTCTTGTTTCTGTTTAATGTCCTTGCCTGTCTTAGTTTTTTCTTCAATTTTCTGTGGAGATCTTTGTATCAGTGCAACATCAGATACTTCAAGTTCCACCTTTGGTACATTTATTCCCTCTGATTTGGCTTGGATTACCCTTGAGCTATCACTGCTGATTATTTGGGTATTGGCATCAAGTGCTGGTTGATCTCCTTTTTTATTTTCAGATTGGTCTGCTGTTTCAATACTTGCCCCAAGCGTTTTCAGCCTTTTTGGTGAGGATGTTGCCTTTGCATCCTTCTTGTGTGATTTATCCTTCCCCAAAATTTTCATTTTTAATTCAGACCGCTCTTTCTTCTTTTTCTTCCCATCAGGGGACTTGACACCAGAGGAGCTTTCTTCACCTGCTAGAGCCAAGGTTAGATCTTCTGTTTTCAAAGTGCTATCTATAGTGATGAGTTCCACCTTGTGTTGAACAGTTTTAGGCTCTTTTTCCTCCCATCTTAAGTCTTCAAATACCTTTAGCTCCTCTGTCTCATAGACCTGAGGTGTTTCTCCTGAGGGACTTTCAAGGGTCTCAGGGGAAACCAACTGCGCAGTTGTTGGTGCATCTGTGTCCTGGTCTTCAGATGAACTTATGCGACCTCTCTTTGACAAAAGAGGAAGCTTTATTTTATGCTTCTTCTTGCTCTTCAGGGCATCCTGAGACTTTATAGGTGACTCCGTATCGCTTGTAGTGGGGCTAAGCTCAAGCTTTCTTTGCTCCTCAGCCTCTGAGGAGCTGTGAGACCTTGAAAAGCGAGACTTTTTTTTTCCTTTTCCAAAGGAGGGAAACTTAGGCCAAGAAATGCGGGCATCACTACGCCTTTTGGTTTTTCCATTCTCTCTCATCTCTGGAGCGTAGACATCTTCTTCCTGTTGAGCAATATAAATATGACATGTCAGTTTTATACCCAATACCTTTTTGTTATCACAAAGAATCTGACAACCTAAAAATAGTTACAGGGATGACGTCAGATTCGGTGACTGGTTCCGTCTCTGTGATGACTGGTGTGCGTTTCAAGCAGAGCTTTACTTTGTAAGCCTGAGCGTGCTCCAGAATCTGAATGGCGTCCTCGTATGACATGTTGTCAAAATAAACAGTGGCACTCAGAATTCGATCACCTGTGAAACAAGAGAAACATATTTCAGTCAAAACCGTTTTATAAGAAAAAAACTGGGAAATATTCAAAATAATCAATTACAGTATGAGTCATTAGACTTTGCAACTTGCTCTTTAAGTTTCTTCAGTTCAATTCATGACATTTTTAAGGATTACAATATTTGAAGTAGATATAAATAATAGTTAACATTTGAAAATTGGATCAACAACATACAATATTTATGAATACATTTTTACTCATTTATTGTAATTGAAAAAGAGAATGTCTCTATAATTGTTACCCTCTTTTAGTTTCAGATTTGAGGCAGGTGACTCTGGTACCACTTCTTTTATGAATATTCCCTCTCTCCCTCCTCCACCATAAACAAGACCCTCTGAACATCCATCTTGGGCTGTTTTCACCATCACCCCAGACTCAGGGCTGTGGTCTTCCTGTTAACACATCAAAACAGAGAGGATACAACCGTTTTACCTTTAGCTGTTTAATGATCTGCTACAACAGAGATACAGAGAGGACAACTTGGGAATGTCTCACCTTCAGTTTACTCATCTTTGGAGTTGAGCGCTTTTCAAACATGGACCCGAGCCCAGACTTTTTACTTTTCTTTCCACTCCCACTTTTGTGGTGTGGGTCATGCTCTGCTTCACACTGAAAGAAGAAAAAGCAGTACATTTAATTCTAGCTAAACATTATTCTGGACATACTGTTGCAGTCTTGCAGTTTTTAATCAGGCCACACAAGTATTTCATTAGAGGCTTTGAAAATATCTGCTCTGAGAGGGAAGGGTAATATACTGTAAATACAAACATGGCAGTAGCTAGGTCTGGATCATTATTGCAATGTGCAACATTCAACAAAACAGAAAGCCAATGTTACACCATACTCTTTTGACAGTACACAAACACAGATATGGCAACTGGTGTCATTGATATATTGTTTCCTTAAATTAACTGATTTGTGCAATCCATATTTATTAAATGAACTGCTTTGTGTAATCGATATACTGCTCCGCCTGATGCTAAGCAGGCTTTGTATAAGAAGAGGCTATAGGTGGTTTTGTTTCCTAAGAGGCTGCATAGACTCAAAGGTTTTGAAAAAATGTAAAGTGCCAACAGAAGATTTACCTGCATCAGAGATCTAGTTTTAAAGGTGCTAACAGAAGAACAGATTTTGGATAGATAACCCTTACAAACTTTTGGTCACACGCTTATTTTTCCAACTTCATTTGTAGATGGCCTAAACAAAGTACTCTGTTGAATCAAAGATAGCCTTTTGAGTGACCAAGTGTGTTAATACCTATTTAAGCTCTGTAATCATCTGACTTCTAAAAGGTCATGTTCAAAAAGAAACTAATGTTCCCCAGTTGAGGAAGCCCAGTTATTTCAGCTGTTTATTTACATTTTATTATTTATTTATTATTACAGTGCATGTAACAGGTTCTCAGATGTATTCTCTTGACCTGGTTTCTCCCCATTACTGCAGTTTCTGTCTTTGTATAAATGGTTGTGTGTCAATGATCTGTACCTCTTTGTCACTGTCGGTGTATTTTTCCGTTTCAGGATACTCCTCGACGGGGGACGACCCTTGAGGCCGTGGTCGCTCTCTCTCTGTGAACTGAGATGGCTCGTCACATGTCTGCGTGGACAGAAGGTCAGTTAGCACAAAAAACAGTGACATGGTTTATCTCCAAAACAGTTGAATAATTTCAAAGAGATATTATGACATGAGTCAGTTTAGTCAGATTTTACTTCATCTGCCTAAAAGCATCTCCTCTTCTTTAACCACCAAGTAACATTTTTAATAACATTCATATAACTGAGCCTGCAGCAGCACAAACTGCATCAGGAAAAGTGTGATAACACCTTGCTCTGCCAAAGGCAGAATTGACTGGATGTTCTGCTCTTAAAACTTGTCACAATGGTAGTGTGTTGGCCGGTCTGTGATACCAACACCAGAGGAAAATATCTAAAAAATAAATGTTTTCATATTATTTGTTACAGATATTATTGTTCCCCAGAGCATTAACCCCAATGACTTTGGTTATCCTTTGAATTTTAACTTAGCACCACTTACAGGTCAAACGGGTCATGTCAGGATATTTTGAAATACAGAAATAGTGCACATATTACCTGTAGTCCTCTACCCTCCATGCATTCATATTGTTGGTTTTGTATTGTTTAATTTGAAAAGACAGGCAATACATACTATTTTATCAGCTAAATTATATAAGCAACCAACATGGATGTCTATTTCTCTTCTTATCAAAGTATTTTAAGCTTATCAACTTATGGTTTTGAACAAAGGCCTTTTTATCAAGTAGTACAAGACATGTAAGGTGTGCCCAATTTGAAAGGCTACAGTTTTGAACATGCTGGTGTTTTCTTGTCTAAAACAAATTTGAAGAAATAATCAGAAATTCCTTATTCTTTATAAGTCACTCACTGAATCGTCCTCTGTACCAGGCTCTGGTGCTCTTAGCCTCCGACCAGCACCTGTTAATAAGAAAACACAGAGAATAGACAAAACATAAATAACAAAAATAAATCTGACATGATAGAAAATTACTTGATTTTAATATATTAAATTGTAATGGTATGTAAAATTCACTTTGTCAAAGCTATCTCAATCAGAGTTTTGTTCAAATAATGAATGAAAGCAATACAGGAACTGCAGCAAATGGAAATGATCTGCTGTTTATCTGCATTTCTTTTTTTAAGCAGTAAGCCGAGACTTCCAGCCTGTGGCTCCTAACAATTGTTTCCAGGCTCAGAGACAGAGAGAGACACTGGAGCTGATGATGAGACTATTTAGAGATTCTTCCTGGCAATAATTCCCCCAGAGACCCGCTGTCTCCTTTGTCTGTTAAGTGATCCGCTGCATTGATCCACAGATAAGACTCAGCTCAGCCCTGATGGCTGCCGAAAAGGGAAAGTCTGACTCCAAATGGTTACTCAGATTATTATTATAATTACCCGCTCTGATACCTGACCTTTGATTTAAATCCATTTTGAACTGCTCTGTATCCTTCATTAATTTAATGTGAGGTTAATTCCATCAGGATACTACTTAGGGATGAAGAAGGTTTGTTAGTCTTTCAAATGTTCGCGATGAAAAAAAACAAGCAAATTCTCAAATGAAAACGTTTGCATAAATCAATGCTTGATGATTGCAGGTAAACGCTGTTGCTCTTTCTTCCACATATTCTGTGGTTTTAGATCCTCATTGGTTGATTAATTCATATCATCAGGAGGCCATCAGGAGGCCATCAGGAGGCCATCAGGAGGCCATCAATCAGCGAATGTTATGTCGTCGGTACAATTTAGTATTTTATAAAATGTGGTTGCACTACACATGGAGAATCCAATAATTTTCATTGCAGATAAAATGTTTTTGGTCTTTCTACAGCCAAGTCCTTTTCTAGTGGTCTTTGTTAGTCTTACTTACGCACTAAACTGCTCAACTCAAATCAAGAAGTTAAAGGAATGAGTCACCCAAGATCAGTATTACTTGCACCAACATCCTATCAACTCCCATAAATGGGTACCACTTTACAATAAGACTAGATGACTAAGCCTTATATTGGTTACTTAGCGAAAATCAACTCAGTGAACAACAGATACCAAGGATGCTGGCTGATGAAGACGAAGTAAGCTAGGTAGCCAATATAAGGCTTAGCAGTACAGATAAATGTGGGCTCACTATTTGGCAAGCAACCGGTCACAGTTGCCCTGTTTATCTCATGTCTTATAAAAACGTATTAATGATTTATAAAGTGTTCACAACCTAATTAATAAATGAATTACAAACTATTCGTAAACCCTTTATAAGGGTAGTCTTATTGTAAAGTGGTACCCATAAATGCAATGCTGGATGACTTGTAGTTCAATTTTTTTCACATTAACGTTAATCAATGACAATTTTTAACATGAAAAAAATAAAAACTCAAAAAACTTGTGATTTGTTAGTAAAGTTTTGGGTATTGAAGTGTCTGTTGTCAGTAATGGAAACTGGGAATGACAAAGTTTTAGAGCTGCGAAGTTAAGTCCATAGACAGAAAATACTATCAGCTACTATTTTGATATCTGTTAATATTTGTTAATGTAAAATCTCAATGTAATTGAGATTGTTTTTTTTCTCTTTTTTTATGTCGTAATAACCTTAACATCTTTGCATTTTGGACTGTCAGTAAATCTTTTAAATGTTGTTGTCCTTTATAGACCAAGCAATTATCTAGAGAATAATTGTTAGATCATTATTTATTTATTTTAAACTTTGATTATTGGGTTTTTTCAACAGCATACAGTTATTCTACCAGAGCATGTATCAAAAGTAGGTAAACAAATCTTCACTTTATAGAAAAATAGGTAGAGTAACAATGTAAATACTGCTTAACACCAGGGCAAACTAAATCCCACACAGAGGACAAACAGACATACAAAAACAGACCAACAGACATACAAAAAAAATAATAAATAAATAACACCAGTCGGCTAAAACTAAAAAGTCAATAATATACAATAAATGTCAGTACGGCAGCACCTCCTCCCCGCGACAACCCGTCAAGTGTTGGGACCCCTCCAAAATGCAAAAGTTTATCAGGAAGGATTGGGAACTTTAAACTCTTAACAAATTTGAAAAAAGGTCCCCATATTTTCCCAAATGTCTTTGAGGAAATTGGTAGATTATTGATGTTGAAAACATTTTTTATCTGAGTGATTTACTAATGTAAATTTGGAATCACTTTTTCTTCCCCGAGTAGTGTGAGAGGTTTTTAAGCAATGTGTATATTTATGTTCTTTATCAAAAGAAGGGTTAAGTAGAAACTAAACTGAAGTAACTTTAATCATTTGGAAACACACATGTATCTGGTTATAGTTATAGATGCAAAAGGTAGGATTCTTGGCTTAAGTTCTCATTTGAAACCCAGAGACTCTACCTTTTTTTTTTAATGTCACTTATTGAACAACCAAGCAATATGCCCTGTGTAGTTTCTCAACTAACCACCCCTTTGACACCCCTCCCTGTGCCTTAATGGATGTCATGTGAAGAGCTGCTGGAGTAAGTGCATTAGAAGACTGTTACCACAAGAGACTGATGGTATAAAGAATCCTTCCATGTCTGTCTCAGGGTGTGTTGCTGCCTCAAGGTTAATAATCCAAGAAAGTTCAAGAAGCTAACACGACATCATAGCTTTAATACTGATTACATACATATTAATACGCATATATCTGACATTAGGCTCAGAAATATCAACAGAGAACATTTATCTGCAAGAAAAGTAGCTTCTCACTATAAACACTGAACGCGCCACAGTCTAGACGTGTTGTGAAATATAATAATCCATCCTTCTCATCACCATTCATATTTTACACACACAAAGAAAATCTCACAATCTACATTTCAGAGCCCATTATGTGGATTCAAAGACCTCACTTACCTGCTGCTTTTGTTTGTTTAACTCCTGGGAATAAAGCGAGGTGTTAGTAACGCCAGATCCTAACTGCCCTGAAACTTTGCTGTGTGAGAACGTGACTGCCAAAGTGGCTAAAGTGATTTGTACAGTGTCAGATGGACAAAAGAGGCGGGACACTTTTAGGGTTGCAGTCATACCTTTCCTGAACTTGTGTCACTCCTAAAGTGAATGAAGTGCCTCATGTTGACTTTGGTTCACAGCCTTTGCAACACATTACATACATACATTCACATGCATCTCTCATTGATTAATACCACAACCCCTTACCATTTTCTGAAATGATCAATATAGAGGAAGAACATCTTAAAAAGCTAATCTTTTTTTTGTATTTTTTCACCTACGATGAACATAATATATTATATTACTGAAAGACACATAATACTTAAGATTAAGATGATTTAAAGGTGATGAAACAAGGGACATTGAATGCACTAAAAGTGAGAATGTTAGCAAGGTGATGTTAGCATTTAGCACAGTAAAGCATCAGAGAGTGCATAGCAAAGTTGTTATCTTATCTCAGTAGCTTTGTTGACTTAATGAAAACAATTAAGAGTTTAAGAGACAAAAAAATGTTTTGTTTGCAAGTGTGAATTGTATCTTAGTAGTCTTATCATCATATATCGATGTAACACACATGGTCCAGTTAAGATTATAGCCTGCTGTCAGTCGTATGAAAGTAACTAAAAATCATTTACTCACGTACTTTACTTAGGTATTCCATTTAGCTACAAGTATTTGCTTTGTATGCCACTTAATACTTCTACTTCATTACCTTATCTGACAGCTATAGTTACTTACTTTTAAGTACAAGTACAGCTAGAACAATAAGTTGACAAAAGTTAAAATTAACCGATTGCCAATTTATTTTTAAAGCAGAATTCTTTCATTGTTTCAGCTTAACAAATTAAATGGTTTGCTGCCTTTTTCCTTTATTTATTTGTATTTGATCTAAATCTACCTAATGCTATTATATATAATAGTGTAACCATCACAGGGGGCATTTTTTTAGCATTGAGTACTTTTACTTTAAATACTTATGAGAAAATGTTCCTGATATACGTCAGTACTCCTTTTACTTAAATGTTACCATAAATTCAAGACTTTTACTAGTAACAGGTTGTTTTTATTTACGGTGTGGTATTGCTACTTTACCTAAGTAAAGAATCTGAATACTTCATTCAACACTGCCTACTGTACACATATCACTTATATATATCACAGGCAGCAGTCCACAAAACCTGCAAATATGTTAAATGCTATTCTTTAAAATCCAACAGGTAGGAAAGTTAGCCCTGAAACAGGAAGTAGGAGACAGGAAAGTAAAAAAAATCACATAAAAAAGGTTTTCCACAAGTATCAAATTAAATGTTCTATTTGAACACAACCTGTTTGGATTGTTTATTCACAGCAACGGAATTAGATAGTTTCATTAAATTAATCGGAGCGGCTGAAAACTGTCATGTGCCAAGTGTTAAGTTCACATCTGCTGTAGTAGTTAATCACAGTGTCACTGTGTGCACGGAGCTTTGTGAACCATTCAGGCCCTGCTTTGCTTGACTGGAAGATGTATTTCTTACGCTATTGACAACTTAATTCAGGCGGATGTCCCGGTATTGTTGCCCTAACTAGTGGCAGTGCACATGTAGAAACTCCTTTCTCAAATATTTGTCATGTGGGTGCTACAGATGGCCCGATAACAACCCTCACTGCTGCCTGAAAATATCTAAATTAAATCACAAAGTTGACCTGTTTATTTATTTGAGTGATTTTACATTGTAAATATTCTGATACAAAGCCACTGCCTGCCTTTTTAATTTGACTTTAATGATGACATTCTGCAGATATATAAGTACAAGCAGTAGATGCTGAAGTCCTTTGTGGTGCAGATCCTGCATGAATCATATTTGGGTGCAACTGCAGCTCTGGGTGTGGTCCGTCCCTCAGTGCGGATGTGACGAAGATAAAGGCTTTAAAACGACTTAGACTGCAAACAACACTGATAGACTCATCTTCCCTAACTCAGTGCTGTGAGAGTGATCCTCTCGTATACAGGCTTTCCAAGGCATCGATTCAAATCCACACACTGCAATGCTAGAATTCTTATTCAGATGAGAATCCTGACTATGTATTGGTAGTCTGTCCTCAGCTAATCTCTTACGTAACCTCGTCCTGCTCCAGTTCGTGCTTCCTGTTGAAATGCACCTGGAGTCTCCCTGAAGCTCTTCTCTTCACTAAACTAATAATAATGTATTACAGCTCATTATTTGTACTCTTGGATTCAGTATCTTCTCTTTTTTTTTTTTTTTAAACAGTCGGACACAAGCTCCTTTCACTGTTTATTTGGATCCAAATTATAATAAGATTTAAGTCAAGGAAAGAAAACTAGAATTAGATTTTCCTCATGGATTATACGGACATGAGACTGTAAAAGCGCATGCTTTCAATCAATTTATCCACTGCAAACACACAGCAAGTTTCATCTCAGCTCTAGAATTTGTATCTTAATCTGCCTGTATTGCTATACGACATGCAAATACTGTACATCAAAAACACAGATATAATATATAATACAATATTATTTCAGGTCAGCACCTGGGCTGCAATGTGTTTGTTTTGCCTGGAATGCCTGAAGCCCCAAGTGACTCAGATGTATTCATATTTTACTGTGTGTTATTTTGTAGATTTGAAGGGTTTGACAGATATATAACGTTGATTTTGTTCTTTTATCAAATGTACCTTTTTGAACTGATCACTGCCAAAGTTGTTTACTGACAACCACTACAGTGTTCTAAATAGACTCTGGATGAACTGTATATTTTTCCATTTAATTCACTTTATCCACAGTCAGTTTATTCTAAGTAACACAATGTTCCTCTAGTCTGTGTTTAAGTGTCTTATAATGATCTAAAAGATGTTACTGGTCCTCCCTGACAAAAAGTAAATCAAGATGGAAATTGATCATATACAAAAACATTGAAGATGTGTGTTAGTGTCAACATCCTTCCTGCAACCTCAAATGGTCCACTGTAAATAAGTTAAAATGTATAAAAATAAAGCAACGTCCACCTGACGCTCCAAGCAGGTTAAAACTGATCTCATATTGACTCTTTTCCCTGAAGCTGGTCTCAAGTGGTGTGATATCGATCCGAGAGCAGGATTTTCCAACTGAGGCTGATGGTTCGTAATGCATCAGGATCGTCTGATTTAGGCTCCACTGCTGAGCAGATCGTCAGCCTCTCTGTCTGGCTCACTTCCTAATCTCTCCCTCCTTCTCTCCCTCCTTCCTTCTCTCTGACCTTGAGCGTCGCCGGAAGCCTTTCACAGCAACAATAACCTCTCAGAGGCAGATTTAATTATATGCAGCAGCAGAGGTAACTGAGGATAATTGTGGGAAACGGGAAGATGGAATCACAGCCAGTATTATTTCAAAATCAACATTAAACCAGACAGCATATATTCACCTCCTTTTTTACAGCAAACATCAACCTTAGCCATGCATCAGCTAAAACAACATCCAACAATAATATGACTAATGATACTATGATGTCAACTTATTTATCAAAATATAATATTAAGTATTTGAACTAGGCTGCTAAATAAGACACATTTTAAATTCCCCTAAAACAATGAGTGATTTATTTTTTTCTTAACTGTACTGACAATATATTATCTTATACGTATGTCATGTTCGTGATTCAGCAATTTCTTTGGATCATTTTATTTTTGTATTTACTCATACTAGGTCAGAATCTACCCTATCAAAGCCTATGAAGTTGTTTTAAAAAAATCTATTATTTAGAAATTGATCATGGATTGGAAAACCCCCAATAAACAAGCATACATAAAAATACATCACTTTTTCCAGCCAAATGATTAAAAACCAATGTCTGCAATGCAACTTGCGTGACAAAATCACTTCTTCACAGATATGCAGTTCAAACATTCATCATGATCAATCATAACGCATTTTTTCCCCAGCAGAATTTCATGATCGCAAGCATAATCGCTAATCTATGGCTCGAATAGATTCAGTTTTACGTAACTATGCCCACACTCTTGATCAGATACGGTTTATCTACACTGCATAATGTAAACCCTGCATTTATAATCTAGAAAAATCCATAATGGGGTGTATCAAGAGAAATGAATTGCATTTCTTTTAGACCTTTTAGCATACTAAACTTTCAGAAATGTTGATGTTTTTTGGGCTAAAAGTGATGCAAGGTAACAGGTCGTAACTCTTCCCTCTTTGACATAAAGGCTGCGGCTTTAAAGCTTTCATCTCTGGGGCTTTTTTGGGGGAATATTTACGACACATTTCAGTAGCCTTTTTTCATGTTAACCCCCTTGAAGTTTCCCTCTATCACTATTTTTCTGCTTTGCTGAACTGCCACAGTAACCCAGTCTTTCTTTCTGCCTTTCAGCCTCTGCTTCAAAACACACAGCATGAGGGAAACAGTAGAAGAAGAGCAGAGCAGCCTGACAGCGTCGATGATGACATCTTCTAACACCCCCCCCGCACTCTGCAGACACACCCAGCGCTCCACTGCAGGTCAGCAACACAACTCAGCATCAGCACCAGACGCCTCACACTCACTCACTGTCTCTCCGCTGCACTAAAACACACACATAATCTATCCTGCTGCTGCTGAAGCAGTGAATTTCTCAGGGGGGAAACAGCAAAGACAAAGTCATAGAAAGGGAGATAGAGGGGGAAAAGAGAGTGTGTGATGCCCACCCGTCCCTGAAGAGGCGGCGTGCCAGTTAGGAAGGGCCAGGTGGAAACAGTCGCACATGATGGCAGCGGTGGTGGAAACGCCGGCAGCAGAGATGAAGTCCTGGGACGTGCAGGCTGAAGGGAAGGAGGGAGGGAGGGTGGAGGTGGTGGAGGGTGATGCAGGTGCTGCTTCTGTTGCTCTTTCTGCTTCTCCCCCCCCTCTACTCGTCCTGTATCAGCCTGTGTTGTGCAGCGAGAGGGATGAGTTGCAGAAATAACCGAAGAGAGAGGAAAAGAGAGCGCTGCCTTCTCCGAGCTCAGTGCTGTCCACTAAGTGAAGGAAACTCCCTCCGCTGCCCCGTAAACATGGACCTCCAGCGCAGCACGATAACTTAATAATGGGAGGAGCTGCCCCCCCCCTGCCTCCTCCTTAACTCACACAAACACATCCCTTAGTTCTCCTTCTCCTCCTCCTCCTCTAAATTCCTCTTCCCCCTCTCTCCTCTGTTCAGTGTCATTGATCGGCCTAATCGGACAAGGACAATCAGGATGTCAGCTTCTGGCTCCAGTGTTTGGGGGGGGGTACAGTTTATTGACATGGAGACATAACTACATTTGACGCTGTGTACACTTAGTTTAAAACCCCTTATTGTGGACAGGAAGGCAAAAGGATGGAGATTTTAGCTGGGAAAGTGTGAGAACAAACGTAGGGTAATCAAACTAAAACAGCACATGCCACATGAGTTCAGCCTCAGAGATGTTAAACCTGTGAGGCCGATAAAGTTTGGTCACACAGGACAAACAGTAGAAGAAATAAAAATGTAAAAGCACTTCTTGAACCTGGTCCCTGGAAAGCTTAATGACATACACTGTAATGCATGCAGTTTGAAAAAAAACATGTTGTTGTGTGCTCCCACCAAACATATGTAAATACATCCCTTTTTCGAAAACGGAATATCTCAAAAAACGCCTGGAGGAAACGTATAACAATTTGGCACAAATGTCCACTTGGTCAAGGAGGAACTGATTAGAATTAGACGGTCAAAAATGTAGCTCACAGTGACTTCACAAAACACAATTTTGGCCAAACCACAAGCATTCATTTGATAATCACTTCAAGTTCCCACAAATGTCTCACAATGTCTCACACAAATGATGAAGTGATGACATTTTGGAAAGATCTTGACTGGTTGGCGGAGGCAAATAACCACAAGGCAGTAATCTAGTTTGGCAATTGGTTAATCTTTTAAGAAATTGTCAGGGCAAAAATGACAGAAAAAACATTATTTAATGTCATACTCTCAGTTGTGATGATTTGACTAATGCAATCGGAAACTAAAAACACATTTGGTTTTGGACTAAAAGAAGAAATAACCATAATCTTTGTTTTTTTTCCACATTTTATAACAGTTCATAGGCCAGTAGGTTCATTTACCTATAACACAGGCCTTCTTGACCTGAAATCCTGGAACAAGAAGCTCAATAGGTCTTTCCTTGAAACAGCCCTTACATCAGTAACATCATGAAGGCCAGATGGTCACGAAGGAGAAGACACAGGTTAAGAGCTTTCTAAAAATCAATTAGGACACGCTTTCTGACCAAAACAAAAGCAAGTACCTCAGGAGGAGGTTACTAATGCAGGCCGTATATCTGCCCAGGTGCAGGATGACATCCCTTTAACATTTTAGCACACATCTGAGTTTTAATATAAAATCTACTCAGACGTTTTACCTGCCTGCTCGCCAATATCCCACAAATCTCAACAAATCATCGCTGCACTCAAAACATCTGTGGGCGCTCCTGTGTTTGATTGTCCGTGCTAAGTGATGTTTGGGCTTGAGAGTGAAGCTGGCAGTGCATTAGCCACTTTTAGACCAGCACTTGGATCGATACTGCAGAAATGCACAGCAGCACTATGGTGCAACAGGCAGCACAGGTATCAGGTAGCATGTATTATCCAGGCCTTGTGTCTAATATGTTTCTTCCTGCACGATGTTCTACATGCATGTGCTAAAGATCTACATGGGAACAACATAGCAAGTATGTAAACAGGAGTGCAGCGATATTCCTTAATCATAGTGTTTAGTTCTTTGAATGGGTGTGTCTGCCCGCAAATATAATGTTATCAGATATCATGGCGGATATTTTCGATATATTCTGAAACTGTGCTGCTCACTTGGCCTGCAGATACTTTCCAGTGATGCAGCCATTTCATCTAATCTAACAGAAGGAGCAATTATTCAAATGTGGAGAATTAATTACAGTTATTTTATGCCATTACACATAAAGCCGCACATCCGTTAAAGTGATTAAATGATCGAGATTCACCTCCAGCTCTGTATTTGCGCTTTTATAAATGGTATTTTTCTGAATCTGCACTCAAGTCGGGCAAATCCTGAAGGATGAGATCATATCTTTAAATGTTTAACTGTTTCTTCTTCTTCTTGGCTAGGAGCACACACAATGACACAGCATTACGTTTTGGCACAGGTTAAAAAAACATTTCTGAAACCTAAATCAATTTGTTGCTGGAGGGGAAATGAAAAATATTAAACATAGGATTTTTCTTTACCTAGACAGATTTGCTACAATAGAGACAGTTGTTCATTTTCTAATCATATGGTTATTAAATACCATTTTTGGAGCATGCATCAAAAGCATGTAACGTGAGAATGCTATTAGAAACAGAAAGACACGAGTCAGAACAATGTGGACATCAACACCAGAGACAGGAATAGCAGATTGTGCTGTTCTGTAGTTTGGTGTTTGTTTTTCTCGGGTAACATTTCTCCGTGACCTTCAAAACATTTCACAAAACTCCAATTGATTACGTATATGATTAATTGATGTACCAATGAGAATATGACAGGCAAAAGCAAAGACATTTAAATGTATGTTAAATCCAATTTCTTTGCAATTAAGACATAAAAGGTAAGCCAAATTACTGAATTGGTTTTCTGTCTTGCAGACGCTAATCAATATCAATCCTGTTAAGTACACATTTATCGAAATAAGAGTCGAACTTAGCTCTTAAATAAGTTGCACACCGTGTTCTTCCAAGAGTGCTTTAAAAGTCCACATACAGAAGATGCCAAAAACCTTTTCATTATTTACTCTACATCCATCTATGATTAAGTCAACTCTTTATTGTCCCATAATGGTGAATGTCATTGCAGCCGTGTATCAAAGACACTATCATTGTTGCTATAAATAGCGTGAGCCTCAGTGGATACAGCTCCTCTGTGCTCTGTTGGTATGTACAGAAATATTTGCGTGACATTCAGCTTAGTCACGTCGATCAGTTGCATCCTTTTATTCAGCGAGGGTTTTCAAATCCACATCCAATGCACCGTATAGACTTAACCCCTTTGAGTGCACACCGCCATAGGGTTTAAAGGGCAACCATTCCAACCCTGTTCTCCCAGTATAGATGTGAACACCCTCACACACCATTAAAGCCATAGTTTGGATGTTTTGAGGTGGGGTTATATGAGGTTCTTATCCACAGTCAGTTTATCGCCCACAGCTGATGGCAGATTGGAGACAAAACCAGAACGGATGCAAAGAAATGTACTGCATGGACAGGGCGGAAACAAAAAAGTAATTATGCCACCTAAAATAGCTGATATCAATTTATTTGTTCTCTATATTTAGAATATTTTCACCATAATGTCATATAGCCCTTTTTTATCAGCAAATTCAAGCTTGCATATATGCTCTCTTCCACCAGACTAGATTTTCAAACACAGTAATTTTACCATGCAGAACTATCGTTGCTTAAATTGGTTAGTTTGTTTGTGTGAATCGGATTAAAACCACAAGTCATACATTAACAGAAACAAACAAGAAGATTAAGGCAGTGGTAGACCTGTAAACTCCTGTGTTTCTGAAAGGTAAAATGACTGGTTTTGTCAAAGGAGTCTCGTGGCATTGAATAAAGCAAAGATCACAGCTTCAGTCCCCTGTTGGAAAAGGCTTATTTGCATTTTTCTGATAAACTATCAAACTACAGGCCTGTATCCTGTGAGCCCAGTTTTCTATTTGAGATTTAAAGGAAGTCTGGTAAGCATCTTATCTAGCATTAATTCAGACCACTAAGAAATATATGGATTATTTAGCAGCTGTCTTCTGCCTCTGCAAAACTCTCCAACCTCATGCACAAACATCAGTATTAGATATATCAAATGAAACATGATCCGATGTGCACCGACACAACCAAAAACACGTTCCTTTTTTGATTGTATCAGTTAAAAGCCTTCTTTGCCTGTTTTTGAAGCAGCACTGATGGATTTTCTGCTGTAAAGCTGCTGTGAAGATGCCAGGCTAAGGTCTGTAACCTTGTGAGAAGTCTGAGTGCACTTCAGTTCCCAGAGAAATGCAACCTGATGAGTGTTTAGTTCCACTCAACACAGTGTGAAGAAATAAACCTGACGGTCCCAGAGACGAGCCAGCATCACATGGCAATGAAGACTCATGATGCACACACACACACCACACACACTCCACACACACACACAACATGCATGCAGACACATACCACATACTTCATACTGTATGTTCTCAGGCACATCTTGACCCTCTTTTTGGAATTTGCATGGATGAGAATGTAAGGATCCATATGACCTGCCATAGTCATGTTGTCTCTCAGTATCTGGGGCATTTAAGGACTTGATGTTGAGAAGCAGAGGGCTCAGATGTACCTGTTCACAAATGTTGACTTTGGGACAATCTATATATTGTGCATATACCATAGACTGTATATATAAAAATCCAGAAAAAAATCCCTATAATAACACTAGAAAAACTGCAAATATAGAAGCTGCTCACCTGGGGAATAACAGTTTACGATAAAGCCCATTTCATTATGTAAACATTAGTTTGTTTTAGTAATTATATTTTTGTGATATATGATAGTTAATGTAAGGTCTCACTTTAAGTCAGACTTAAATATCTCAACAACTAGAGCAAACATGGATTGAAACCTTCAGATTTTGGTGATCCTGCTTTTTCCTTTAGTAAACACTGATGCACTGATATTAGCATTTAGCTTAAATCACTACTGTGTCTAAGGAAAGTCCAACAGAGCTACTAATTTCTCTATAAAGTCTTTGACTAATATTTGTATTAATAATCTGGTTCTTTGTGCCAGTTAAAGAGCAGAGGCGGTTCTGAAATAACACACTCCTTTCAAAAGATGATATCATTTTTTCATCAAATGAGAGCAAAGTGTCAGATTTCATTCACAGCTTTGCATTCAGAAGCTTTGATCTGGTCATCCTCGTATTACTTTGATCATGCAGCAAAACACAGAAACAGCTAGACAGTGCCAGTGTTGCTATAGAAACATAGAATACTGAGAGTAACTGTTTTTAACGGTATTCTTCAAAATAACATAATAATTGCCGTGAGTAGAATAAAAAAAGCATACAAAAATGATGAGGTTTCAAGTTTTGTTTTGTTCCAGAAATCAGTCAGCTGTGTTGAAATGGCAGCAGTTGTGTGAGATGGACACAGCAAATATCCCAGCTGGTGATTCTGATCAACATCACGCTTTCCACTAGGCAGTGTTGGAAATGAATTCTATCTTCATGCGTCCAGCGTGATTTCATTATCCACCGATGTAAGCCAGATAAAACATTTGGACATTTCCTCCTACATACCTATCAACAACAACAAATTGAAGGTGAACATTTGCATTCACAGTTAAGATTTGATTTTCCACGCACATGAAAACGTACTAAAGGTGGATTTAAGAGGCGCTGCAGTGACATGCTTTGACTTCACATCATTCGAAATGCATTTTTTCATGGATGCCTGCACTTATTACTCTGTGTAAACAGTTTATCCCATGGCTTCTTCATATTGTTACACAACAGAAAGTATTTGATTTATAGTAGAATATGACAAGAATGCAGACAATGTGAAATCAATCATGATACGATTATGTTGAATGATTGGAATTACTTTAGACTTAAATCTCTACTTTCCTTTTATATTTGACCATTTCTTCCTTTGTTTTTGTCAAATTTCAACATTTAACGTTAACGAGGTGGACTTGAGGCGGGCCCCACACAGACAGGTGAATCAAATGTAATTACTCTGTCAGTTTGTTGACTCTATAAGGAGCTTTTGCTTAAGTGTCTTTGAGCAAAACAACATGAGCTGGTATGATTGTGAAACAGGGAGTTCCTTAAACCCTCAAAGGGTGGATAAATAAATACCTAGACATGTTTTTGTGTACAAACCCAGAGGCTGTTTCAAAATCGAATAAGTGGAATATTTAACTGTGCCTTAACAAGTTATATATTTGGTCCAGACAGAAGGATTTTCTGAACTTTCTTTGACCGTGACCTTTGATAATTGTTATCTCATAGTAATGCGAGTGAAAATAAAGCTCTACAAAGCGGTTCATTTGTAGGGGGGGGGGGTTCTATTCACACCATCTCTCTTGCAAAATTCAATTGCTAATTATCTGTAGAAGTTATTTAAGGATATTAGGCTTTTCATAATATGTTGATACAGTTTTGAGCAGAAAATCTCAAGAGAAAACTTCGGACATGTGTCTTGTAAAAGGAGACAGTTTGTTTTTCTCCAATACATTTGTTGGCTGACTCGTACAAGAACTGCTCGTGCAAATTAAGTTTGAAGTTATCGATCTCCAAAATCTATGATCCACAAGGAAATCCCCTTATTTCCCACAGTATTGGATCTGCAAGGTTTTTTATCAGCAGTTCATCTCCAGGGATGCTAATGTCCGTCCGTTGTTTGGTAAACTACTTTGGTCCAGTAAGAGGCTGTATGGCAATTGGATGAAGTGCTGGTATTCATGTTCACCAGATTTAAGTGATTCCCAAAAATGTTGAGTTGTACAATTCTCTTCAATATTTAGAACAGTTAATCTTCAAAACTGCCTGCTATGTAAGATGGTGCCATGCTAACACGCAAAATTAATCTTGTGAAAATGGTTGTTAATAGTTCAGAAGTAAAAATAGGCTGGAAATGGGGAGAGAGGAAGACCTAATACATGTAACGAATGTAATTACAGCATAGAGCTCAAATATGTCCCCTTGTCATGTGATTACCACATGTCGGGTCTCCACGCATGTTTTGAAATGACCTCTGCAACATGCATGTGTCTCATCTGCATGCCACTACTGGCTAATGACTCTGACTAATAGCTTCTGCCCTGCCTTTAATTAACCACATGTATAATTCATTTGGAGAAAATTAGATTGAACCTTGCACGCAGCACGGACATATATTACAGTGTCAGTCTTGTTTGAGGACTTTAAATTGGATAACGGGACTTACATCATCATTATCATCATCAATATAAAGGTTATTATATCATTCATAGATGAAATTACTAATCTTTTGAAGAATACTGACAAATCTTGTTTAATTCCATGTTTACAATTATATGTATTTGCTGCTTTAGTCTGGTTTATATCATTATAAATGAATATATTCAGGTTTTGGACTACAAGTTGGCCAAAACAAGCAATTTGCTGCCATGCTTTAGAAAATGTGTTTAGGCATTTTATCTGAACAGCATCTTCCTGAAATGTGTTTGAAACGTGTGTTTTTTTGTTTAGTAATTATTTTATAAAAGTTTGACTTTTCAATTTCAATATAGTTTAGATTTTGTAGTCTTATGTTTTGGCTTCGATCAGTACAATATTTAAATAATATTGTAATTGGTTATTCCAGATGCCGACATGATAGAAACAACGTCCTTCATTTTGTGTTCGATTTTAATGGATCACTGTCGCGAGAATTGACATCAATTCATTATTTTTACTTTTTTCATTAGTTATGTTATAATATAAAACAAATTTCGCTTTTAATGGAGCGATAATGTTTCAGTTTAGTTTTAGTATTACTTAAAGGATATTGTTTTTTCTTTTTTTTCTGATTATGACAAAAATGTCACTGCTTACTTTGATTTAAGATTAGTTTTTGATTATCATTTTGCATCCCCTTCCAATGCTAGAGGTTATGCTAGTTTGCATGCGAAGGTTTGCTCCCACACTGACGTCCAGAGAGGGGAATCCAGCTACAGTGTACATAAGGCACTACTTAATCAAATGTCTCCTAGATCTCAACAATTGCTCTCAACAGTGCACTTTCTTTGCTCCTAAGCAATACACCGGGCAAATGTAAAATTGAAAGAAAGACAGACAGTCCTTTTCATTTCAGTCAGATTTTGAGGTTTTAAAAATGTCAAATCAAGTGACAGATATAGTTTAGTCAAAGGTTCTTTGGAAATGACCTGATAGTTAACCTCCTCCTTATTTCCCATCTCAATTAGCGAGTCCACGTGGTCTCGGGTCACAGACAAATCACAGAGGCCTGTGCTCCGTGTTACAGTCGGTCAGGAAAAACAACATACCAACCGCTAATTTGTTGCCCCGTGAAAATGACAAATGAATGGGAGCCTATCAGTCGAGAATATGCCGGTTCAAATCCATTTCTACTAAAGCGCATGTGTTCAGGTCATGTCTCGTACCTGCTCTTATATCTGCACGGTGTCTGGAGGACCTTGTAAATCACTTACACATAATCAGACAAAAAGGAATGTGTTCCTTAGGGTCGAGTAGCCCGTCACACACATCCCACATCTGTCTTCAGCGGGAAAAGAGGCAAAAAGTTGAGACTTTACTCAGAGAGTCACAAGATTTAATTAACTTTTTATTTATGTGTTGTCTTGCTCTCTGGCTGATCCCTTAATTAGGTTTCATGTTTCTATCCTATGATATTCTACTGCTCTTAAAACCATGTATGTTCTGCATGAATTCGGGTTTAAACCACATTATAACTAAGTAAGTGGACATTATAAGAACAGTTTTTAGATGACGAAATGATAAGTATTTGTACTTTCTGACTGACCCTGAGGAGAAAAGCAGCTTTTTTAGACCAGCATGAGGCGCTAAAACTCTTCTCTAAAACCAGACACATGAAACTCTTTTAGTTAGTAGCTCTTAAGGAAACACACCTTATTATTTAAAGGAAAAATTGCGATTCACATGAAACTGCACATTTTTTTCACTTTAAAATTATTACTACTTTGTTTGATGATTACATTTAAAAGATGTATTTCTTTGTGTTTCTTGACAAAAACTCACACATTTGGATTCACTATTAAAGGACAGGTTACTAATTTTAAAAAATCTCTATAAAATAATCAGGTGCCCATATGCACACTAAAACATTTCCCCTTCCCTTCTTCATGCATTTTGCATGCAGTAAGTGATGGGGAATAAAAGACATAGTCATCATTCTGTGTGAAAATGTGTTTGGGTATCAAGTTTGTCTGAAGTTATTTTGAGGCGTCAGCAGTCTGAGTAAGATAAATCAAGTGGATACACTTTCCATCAGTACAAAAATAATCTACTGCAGCTCAACACTGTCTAAGGAAACGCAGAGAGGACATCTAACAACATTTGGAAGATTTAAAAAAGGATCTGACTAACTCAGACTGCTGAAGCCTCATATATTCTGCTTCAGATAATCTTTCTAATGGATTTTGTCCATCAATACCTTCTTTTTAATGGCCAGAAGAATGTGTTACAGTGTTCATATGGGTTCATAATAATAATATAATCAGGGAACCTATCCTTTACGAGTTGTTTTTTTCCACTCCTTGTGAGCACTATTAAAGTTGGTGGTTATTATAACGTTTACTTTTTCTAATATACTGTGTAGTATGGAGAAAAACTGCCTTAAGTGAGTGTGTTGGTCTGTGTGTGTGAGTTAAAGGTACATACAGTATATGATAATTGTTAATAATAATCGGACAATATTTAAAAGCTATCAGGTATCAATGTCATTTTTCATGTTGTAGTAAATGGAACATGCTATGGTGCTGCTAACATATCAACCAACAGGCTTTAGTTTCAATAACATTATATTGTTATACTTATTTAATCCAGTTTGTATTTGTTTTTATTTTATTTGTATGATGTTCTTATTACATAAAGGGTAAATAAAAACAAATATAATAATTTAAAATGAGAATAATACATTAGAATAATAATAATAATAGCTATAAATATTAAAATAAATAATACAATAATATTGCCCTATTTATGAGATGGTTATTATGCTATGAAGATATCTAGTTTTTACGACCCTAGAGCTAAGTAGTGACCGTGCCCAACATCAGAAATTACTCATGCTGCAGCCCGACCTCATGCATAATTTAATTGGATAAAACCTGTTTTTGTTACATTAAAATCTCCCCATGTGCTGCTGGATCTATCCATCAGCCGTCGGTCCATCCCATTGTTCTGCAGCAGAGGATGTTTGTTCTGTGAGATTGTGCTGAGTCAGCAAAACCCCGGCTCACTCACCGCAGTAAACTGATGTCTGCAGAGAAACACTAAACCCAGACCGACACACCGCAGCACTCTGATCACTCTGTACACTTATACACAAAGATAGATGGATATAGATAGATAGATAGATAGATGGATAGATGGATAGATGGATAGATAGATAGATAGATAGATAGATAGATAGATATGTAGATAGATAGATATGTAGATAGATAGATATGTAAATAGATCTGTAGATAGATACACAATGAAAGATACATAAATACATACATACATACATACATACATACATACATACATACATAGACATGTGTTTAATGGCAGCATTAGCAGTGGTTAGCAGTAGCTCACGTGTTGCTCCTCCTCATGTTTGACCACTCCCTGAATTCCTGTCCTCTCACCAACAACCACATACTGTAACTCTGCTTCTGTCTTATCCTCTGGAGGGAAATCAGACTCTGTACTGAACTGATAGAGAGAAGAAATGTAGTTAAAAATAAATAGAAAAGCAGACTGCAAGAGGGAAAAACACATCAGCTTTACTGGCCAAGAATGTAGCACACAGAAAGATGAATGGGAAGTAAATGAACACATTTACTCAAGACCTATACTAAAGTACCATTTCTAGTTGCTTTACTTTAGTTTTTCCATTGTTTGCTTTATACCACATACTTTATACAATATATATTACATCTGAGAGGATAATATTTTACTTTTTACCTCATTACATTTGTCTAACAGTTAGTTACTATGCAGATTAAGATAATCAATACAAATATAGCCTACATCAACTAATACTTTATGATGTACTGCAGACTTTAGGCTCCATGTAGACGCGTTGAGGTCAATGTAAGCCCAGGCACCAATATGGACAACTTTTCATTGATCTTGTTTTATTGGAGATTACAGAGGTAGGAAGTACTTAAGCACACTTATGACCTGACGTTTAAGCAAGTCAAATTAAGGAAATTTAATTTGATCATTTCCATTTTGTGATATTCCTTTTACCTTGAAATGTATTTTGTTTATTTCATCAAACATCATTCATTCCTTTAACTTTTTTTTAATATACCCATAAGAACCCGGACCCATTTCTACTTTTGGGGAAATTAGGGGGAACATCATTTAGACTAAATAGACCACCTAGAACACATTTCTGACAAGAACCCCCCCTAGTTCTATATCTGAAATGTGACATATATGTCACATTGGGCTTTAATGGTAAAATAACTCTTATATATAACTTCATTAACGAGGATGATTTTTTGGTTTAAATTAGTTTTTACATTCTTTGAATTGAAGAATAAAGAATGTATTAACTAAATATAATTGAATCATCTAAATTAACTGAGCAGATCATAATAATATTTCTAATTGTGCATATATGTCACTTTGGGTTTACTGTGAAAGTTTAGGGTTAAAGTCCCGATGTGACATCAGTGTCACAGCGATATTTGTCTCATTTGTTTCACATCAATTTGATCAAGAAATGTTTCCACAATAGGTTAAATGTAATAAAGGACATGTTATGTAAGCATTTTAATTCTTAAATGGCTTGAATTTTACCTTTAGCAAAAAAAAAAAAGGCTTTTGAAATGTAGCTCGTTAGGTCACATGTGTTAGCCTGGCACATGGACATCTTGGACATGTTGTCATGGGAACACAAAGTCACATGACCTGGACCATGACCCACCAGACTGTTCAGTGTGTGCCATTTAGGGACTTCATGAGATAAAAACAAGGCTAAAGCTGTATGAGGAACTTTCCAGAACATTTAAAGTTCGGTGACACCCGTGTCACGGTGGGTCCTTATGGGTTAAAAATCCTTGAGAGCCGTACATATTTAACAAGAAAAGTCAACAAACAACATATTCTGTATAGTAGTATTTTTGCAATGTGTATATTTTTCATAACCTGCAGATGTATTGTCATGTAGTGCTGCAGAGGGTGAAACATGGGATTTGGCTGCTCGCTCAAATAAGTGGGAAAGTTTCCAGTGACAGTGCAAGGAACTCTGTGTACACAACTGTAAGGAGAACTGGTATTTATTTGACTCAAGAGTACAAAGGCAAGCTTTGTGCAAACATGAGTTTGTGGTAAAGCTACAAAAACACAGCATCTTCTCACACTACTGAACAGACGTTTTGAATTTGCACCGTCATGCTTACCTTCAGCAGCACAGATCTGCTCTTCAGTGATATGACCACCAGAGGGCAGACTTGGCTTCCTTTTAACCTGTTTGGGAAAATCAGACTGATGGGTATTTTGCCCTGAGTGCAGCTTCCAAGGCTAATTCCTGCCTGTAACAAGCTATAACGCTGAAAGTAGAGCTGCCACGACATTTTGGCCAAAATAATTTCCAATAAGGATTTGATTGTGCTATCTATTGAACATTTAGAAAACAAAAGATAATGTTATTGGTCAAATTAATCTTTAACTTTTTTTATAATGTGTGACAAATCAATCGTGCTAAAAAAATACGATTTTTAAGAGGTTGAAGAGAGTCTATAACCATAACTGCATATCAAAAAATATATGTTTAAGTAAGTTGCTAGATTAAAGAGTATAAACTCATATATTTAGACTTGGGCTTTGGGAAACACTGGAGGACATTTTTCACAATTTTATGACATTTAATCGACCAAACTAAGACATAAACGAAATGATAAATCAAGAAAATAATTGAAAACTTAAATAATTGTTAGTTGCAGACCTAATTTAAACAGTGTATTAGTAACATGATATCAAATGTTCTTTTTGGTAGATGTCATGGTTGTCGTAAAAAACGGTATTTTCCAAACATGTCTACCTTTAGGTTAAAGGATGTTTACACATTTGGCCTAACCAATCGCTAAATAAGGCAGGATTAGGGGGAAGTTTGCGTACAAATTCCCTGTGAGGCCTCAATTAAGGCAAAACTGCAGAAACCCACATGCAGTCAGTCATGATGAATGACTGACACCTCGTTGTGTATGCATGGTGGTTGTGCAGAGGGATGGTTTAGCAGCAATTAGAGTAATATTTGTTTTTCTGCAAATTGGATGTGATATTTACATCTCTGAACCCCCAGAAAACCCTCAAAAGAAAAGGCGTGAAGAATAAAGACTCAGACAAGGCAGTTTCTGGTATTTTAACTGTATTATTGAATAAAATCTATAAAATATTTCACAAAAAATACAATACATTATTAATGATCATTTCATTACTTAGCATCCTTCGGTTATATTTATATCATAATCAGCATGGACAACATACAGCTTGTGCTTTACGGACACTCATACATTTATAAATAACACTGCAGCTTTCTGCTTTCTGTACTCAGTCCTGTCAGATAGATTATGCAAAGAAGAACAAATACAAACAAACAAAGAAAACAGAGAAGTGGTTTCATTTCAGACGCTGAAATCCAACACTGCATTTCTGTGCAGAGCCATGAGGAGCAAAAACAAGTTGTTGTTGGAGCAGCAGCAGTAGGCTGCTTGTACATCTCCTGTGATTGGTCGGTGGTCTGAGTCTCAAAACCCCTCCTACTGAACAAGTGACGCAAGTAGCTTCCCCCCACCTCCATGTCCTCCTCCTCTTATTTTTCCCTCATGGCCCTCGCTGCCACCTCTTCCCTCAGCTAGTTTCCTGTCATCCTGTCAGGATACATTAAGCTCATATGCCACTAGTGTTCATCGAGCACAGAAAAAAAAGGCAAATAAAGGAGAAGAAACATTAAAGAACACCTCGCTTCAGTTTTGAGGTTTTTACAAATGAAGCTCGAGCTCAGCCAACCACTTAAATCTATACATTAAAATTAAATTCAGTAGTAAGGCACATTTTAAAATGAGAAGGAGATGAGGATGGATTGCTTTGGTCTGACAGGAAAGCATTGGATTGCAATGAATTGGATATTCAGCCGAGTTAAAACCGTGAAAAATAGCAAATATTTCAGTGACAAACAGGAGTGTCCAGGTAGACGAAGAGACATCAGGAGGTAGAACAGGAAACCACACATAGAAAATCAGGGGATTAGAGTTTCAGGTAGAAACACATATATATGTTTTTGTACATTGCAATAGAAGTCATACCATCATGGCCATAAAATACATACTGTAGGCTTCTGTTGTCATTTACAATTCTGAGACATGGCGAAGTAGTCCTGATTGTTGACTTGAGGCGATTGGTTCCTCAGTTAGCACCAGACTGGGTTAACATAACAATTTGAAATACATGTTTTAAGCTGCTTTCATGACATGTTGCATTTACCGTAAAGCTGCCGACAAGGATAAACTGTTCACGTCAACCAAAGTCATAAAGAATCTGAATTATAACTTACACTCACACCCGAACAACAAATTCAGCATAGAAAAACGATCTGCTGCAGATTGTGGTGGATTTTTCATTCATAAATAAGAATATTAGATAAAACGCGTTCCGACATTTAAACATCTTGTCATTATTTGTTCCTGCTTCTTGTGAACGTGGCATTAATCTCTGGGGATTTGATACTTCTTTGGCTGGATATCCCCAAATTCAGTGGCCACATTATCCTTTTCACAAGCCAAATAAATATATATATATATATATATATATATATATATACACAAAGACTGTTGGCTGATGTCTGATTCAAAGATCCTACGTAGAGCGATACAAGTCTTTCAGTCCCAACGCTGGAAGGACACACCTCTTAAGTAATTGACGGGATTTCAATGAATAATCAACCCAGGTCTGATCTTACAGTCTGAGTGACGCACAAAACACGGAAGCTCAGGTTTCCTCTTCTGGCGAATTCACTCAGAGAGATGCTGCTTTCTACAAAAAAACTTGGAAAGACAAGTGGTATAAACCATGTGTAGTGGATATTTAAGGGTCCAACTGAATCAACATTTTTACTAAATTAAGGAAAATCTACTTTAGACACTTTTACAGTTACTTTACTGTGGTTGCAAAACACTATTGGTGTGTCGAGTTTGTCTAGACATGCCTCATGTTCTTTTACTACAGATTATTGACCCACACAACCTATCCTAAAACAGCAGAAATTAGTCTCTCTGTCTGTTTGAAATAACATTTACTTGTTGAATGTCAACAATATTATTTGATAGCTTAAGTTTTCCTATATTTAATTCCAATGAGACTTCTAGAAAAACCTGTAGGTGCCGTCACATAACACACCAAGTGTTTGGCAACCTGAGTTATAGCAACCAAGACAATGTAAGAGTGTGTGTTTCCTAAACATATTTAAAATGGTTTCTCCATCTATTGTTATAAATATTCATGTTCATGCAAATAACTTAAGATTTTGGATGGATTTTCATAAAAGAGTTATTTGCATAGGAATGAACTGAATCCAGTTGAAGCTTAAATCGCCTTTTCAACCCAAATATCAGACGGTGCCTTAAAAATCGAAGGTCATGTCCTCAGCTGCGATCAGACTCTTTGAGTGAATGTTCAGGAGTTCATCTTGGTGATCAGGACTTTACCAGAATCTCCATGATGTGGTCCAGCTCGTTCAGGTCCATCAGACGCGACTGGAGACTCCCAGCCGATGGGAGGCTAGGAGGACGCATTTTCACGTCCTCGTCCGTCCACAGCGACACACTGATGGGCCACAGGGAGCCCGCCGACCAGGCCGAAGGGAGTTCTGAAGTCTCATACATTGATGTGTCAATGTCCTCGAAGATGTCGTCCAGGGCGAGGTCGCTGAGGTAGCCCATGGCGTTTACTGCTTCACTAAAAGTATTAATCGCTGCAGCAGGAAGTGATTTCTGCTGGTCTGGCGAGCTGTTTGCCTCTTGGGAAGGAAATTCAGGGGACAGCGGCGGAGAAAGGCTGTCCCCATCCTCCTCTGTACACCCAGGGCACGTAACCTGCATGTCCTCCCTGAGAAGGCAGGAGTCTGTGTGGTTGAGGAGTGTCTCCGATGTCTCCGTCCCGTCGCTCTGCATGTCCTCCTGGATCTGCCGGAGCGTGTTGATGAGCAGCACGGAGCGTCGCAGGCTGAGCTCCATGCCGGCCTGGTAGCTCTGGAGCTTCTCCATGCAGAGGCCGAGCACGAGCTGCCGCTGCTGCAGGTGGTTCATGGCGGATTTGGACGGACCCACGAGGAACCCGTCCTCATCTCCCAGACCTTCCTCCCCATCCCTCTCCTTCTCTGCAGCAGCAGGGCGGGCCTCAGCCTCCAGCTCCTCCAGGCAGCTCCACTTCCGCTTCACACCGCGACCCAACATCGACCTACATTGGTACATATGTATATAGATTAACATTCAAGGTTGATGTAAATCACATTACGCCAATATGCATTGATTGACTTTATATTCATATTGCTGCAGTATTGCAGCTAATTTTAATATATTTACATTTTGTATTCTACAATGGCACCGGTATTAAGTGTATTTCTGCCAAATTGAAATTCTCTCATAGAAATTTGTCTACATTAAGTGTTATCAACTTTTTAAGACAGAGACACGACCCAAGTAGAAGAGAGAGATTGAAAAGACTGCCTTTACTCATAACATTTGTCTCAATCAAACACAATTACAGAAAACTAAAAGGCTGATTTATTCTTTATATTATCGATCATTCATTCAATTTAAAAACATGGACTAATATCTAAATAAAACAAGAGAATTTTATCATTGAACAATTTAAATTGTTGTTATACATTTTCTGTAGATCAAATAATTGATTATTAAGTAAGCTTTAAGACACACAAGCATCCGTCATTTTATAAAGTCATAAAGACTTGCTGTCTACTAAACTCTTAACTTTTGAACAGGAAACTTAGCTAGTAGCATCTTAAACCAGGTGCTTGTTTTTTGGGATCACTGAGACATATCGAGGATCCCATGAGGCTGCACTGCCATGTAATAAACCTTGCATTCAGTTTATGTAATAGCACCATGGCTAGTTAGTTTCTCATTCATTTTCAATCATCAGCTTTCAACTACACCTTAATCAAAACTACAGACACATTATTCTCAATCTGTACAAGTTTTATAAGGTGAACCTGCTTTTTACATTCACATTTAAAAGTGAACATTAAAACTGGTGTATGACTCACTGTGAGACTGAGAGACTTTATTCATCGTTACAGAGACACATTTGTCTATTAGTTTGATCATATTCTCAGATGTTTTCTCAAATAACAGATGGGAAACCATAAAGCCCCATTTGATGAGAGTTTAACCCCCAAGTGAGGAGATTAAAAGCAGCCTGGTCTTATTTAACAGAGAGATGCACAACCAAATCAACTCAAATGTATGATTAAACAACCTATTCCAACCATTTCTTCTCTTTATAGTAGTAAAATATAAAAACAATGTCACTCCATCATACTTATTCTTCCCCAGGACCCCTGAGTAAACCCCCAACCCCCTTAACGGACTTCAGAAGGGAAAAACTAGCTCCATTCAAACCAAGTTTTAGGACTAAACATGAGGATTTTTTTTTGATAAACCATAAGAAAGAGGTTAAAACTAACCTTACGTGCCCTTGGAAAGTGTCATAAGGGATTTGAATCCGTCGTGTCTTCGGCTCGGTTGGTTTTCGTCGCTGCGTTCTTCTGCTCTCGAGCCCCAGGAAGATGAGGAATGCTCGGTAGAGCAGCAGCTGGGGGAGGAAGAGCAGCAGGCGGGGTTTCTCAGATCACAGGGCGGCGCTGATTGGACAGATCCCCTGCCGATCAAACCTCCGCCTCCGTCACTCACGGGGCAGCGAATGTGAAGCGGCTGGTTACTGATGCTGCGTTCAGGGACGGCTCATAACAATCAGTGATAAGATCGTAGGACAACGTGAGCGTTGAAATTGGTTATGTCTTATGTGATCGGTGTCCGTGTTAAATCCTGATTTTGATATAAAAAAACATTAAAACTCAAAGAAATGTAATTTATATCTGTACGACTACAAAAAATATTTTGGTTGACAAAGGTGGGATAACTATTTATATTCTTTACTTACCCTATTAATTCCACAGTGTAAAATGTGTCTTTACTTACTTAAGTATAAGTCACATATTATCTAATTGTACTTTAAAGTTACAAAAGCTAAGCTTATGAAGAACCTGGAATGTTAGCCTTACCTGATACATACTGATAATGGGTGGAATAATTGTAAAGAATATTTCAATGTCATGATTTTAATAACTTTTTGGAGTGAAGAATCAAATATGTTTTATTGCATCACAGATAAGAAACACATCATCTGTGAACATCCTTTCAGGCTTTCAAATCACTAGAAAGGATATTCCCGAGTATCGTGAATAGAAATACACACAACGATCAATTCGTTTTTTTATTAGGATCCTCAATCAAATATAAAAACGTGTAGAGCTACATATCAGCGTTGGAAATATCTAGAAAGTTGCAGTGTGCACCTGAACGCAGCATTTTAAAGGGACCAGTGAGTCAGAAGGGAGGAAGGGGGGCGAGGGGGGGGTCCACAGGAAAGATGGGGGAGGGCAAACACCAAATAAGGAGACTCTTCATTCACGATTTTCAGCCACTTCCTCCTGAAGCCCTCGCAGCATTTCTACTTCTTCTTTCCTCTTCTTCTTCTTCTGAACAGAAAGTAAATATCCAACATTAATACATTATTATTTAAGTATTTCCTGACCTTTATGTTGTGGTGATTTAGGGACATATGCATGTTAATTAAAATCCATCAAAAACACATAATGAATTCTAATGTGCCTTTGAGATCTTTAAATTGGTGTCAAACACATTAAAAACTACAAAGTCTAGTGAGTAAGTCATGACCATTAAGCATGTTAGGGTTAGTTAATTAGCGGTTTGTCCCTAAAAACATGAACAAATAATTGCAAGTTGCGTTAAGGTAGCTAATTTAAAGTAGTTTAAATAGTTAGGTGGTATATTTTGTTAAGTCCAATTAAAATGTTTTCCTTTGTGAACAATGTTGTATTTACATATTACAAGTTAATAATAAGCCCCTGAAGGCTAAAACAAGCACTTATTAACTGTATACTCAACATTTTTAACGGCAATGTAGTCAACTGAGAGTTAACACATGTAATAAAAAGTTCAGTATGTTATATTGAAGTAGAATAGCATTTCTGTAACTGCACCGATTTTCTGCATCACATTTAGTGTTCTCCGTGTTGCTGCTTTTTTAAGACACAATAGTCTCTTTCTCTAATGACTCGTTCTTTCCTCGGGCTGCTTTTTTGCTGAGTCACCGAGAGTCTTTAACTATGGGCAAACGAAGGCTAGGCAGCAGGCCAACATGCACAGTGAGCGAGGATTTTATGAACAGCTACTTTTGGGCAGTTTAAAACAAGGCTTTGGGCATGTTCAAGACTGTGAACAATCTCTATTCAGCAGAACAGAAGCAGTATTCATCATTAATAAACAAAAAAAACACTATGCACAGGTGTTGTGTACTCATTATGCAAACAGAAGTTCTGTTCTGTTGAATCAAACACTCTCTGCGTATCTCAGACAGAATCTCACAACGTCATCATGTGAGAGCACGTGTGGGCAAAGGTCCTTCTGCAGCCCAATATTCTCTAAGTCAAGCTTCTCAAATGATAGGACTTCCCGTGCTGAATGGGATGGTTGATGTTAACTAAATATTTTTGGCAACTTTTTTTGGTTTTTGTTTGAACAAAGCAAGGCATCTAAAGAAATACTGTTTAGCAAGGCAAGGCAAGTTTATTTATATAGCACCTTTCAACACAAGGTAATTCAAAGTGCTTTACAAAAAGAAAAGACATTAAGAAAATGGCATTTAAAAACAGTCATTAAAAAGCAAAGATAATAAAATAAACATTAAAAGAAAAAATAACTGAATAAAAGTTTACAGTGCAGTTTAAGATTGAATAGCTCAATTAAAAGCAGCGGCAAAAAGAAAAGTCTTCGGCCTGGATTTAAAAGTAGTAAGAGTTGCAGTGGACCGTTATGAGAAGTTATTATAGCAATTGTTTGACCTTTCATGGGCTTAACGTTTAACAGGTAATTGTAAAATATCTGTAGATTAATCAAGTATAAAAATAGGCAGTAGTTGTAGCTGTATTTCTGAAGGCAAATTTCTTTAAAAAAGTATGGTTGAAGCATTGAAAGTTTGTCCCAATTCTTGTAATATATTTCCTGATTTTAATTATTTTGTGTAAAGACAACTCTAAATACTGACGCATGTTTTGCCTTTTCATGGTTGCAGTGGCATTTTTGTTCAGAAAAATGTTGTACAATTTCCAGCCTTGCAACTTTACTCTAACTCGTTTTCAAAAAGTGGCCCCGTCACAAAAATATCACTATGAATGAAAAGTAAAAATAGTGCTCCTGCATCAGGACAGGATATTTTGTATGAAAAGGTGTTTACAAAAGTAAAAAATGCTGTAAGAGCATTCGACCAATCACAAACATGGACAAGCGTACTGACAGCGCAGCGCGTCATAGCCTACTTCCTGAATGAAAAGTCAACTATAATATTAGACAAATATGAAGACGTTAAACTTTAAACATCCATGTCTTAAACACTTTATCCAGGATAAAAGCCACATAGTTGCACCTGCAAGGTGAATAAAGCTGGTAAAAGAAAAAGTGTTTCAATGCGTACATTAACAGGTTTATGATATCAATGACACGAGACAAGACAAGACAAGACACGAGTGGATCTGACTTTAATTACATTTGACTCGAGTGTTTTCCTCAACTTAATGTGTTGCTTAAAATAATACTTCTGCATAGGCTACAGCAGGGGTGCCCACACTTTTTCAGCTTGGGAGCTACTTTTAAAATGACCAAGCCCAAAAGATCTACCTACAGGGCCGCCCCTGCCCAATCTGTGTCGCGACCGCAGGGGGGGGGGGTGCTAGTGGACTAAACGGCGGATAAACTGTGGCGCGCTTACACTAATTGCGCCGCATAAGCGCATAATAGTGCGCCACATTTGCGCTTCAGATGAGGTGAGGCCCCCTCATAACTGCATGAACCCGTATGGCACAATACAACTCAGACTGGCTTACCTGTACGTCAATCAAGTGGAAAATGCCATAGTAAGGATGGATGATAGGCTAACTTTAAAAAATATTAAATTAAAAAAAATATATATATATATTTTTTTTTTTTCAATGCCATGCGATCTACCCACACTACCTTTGCGATCGACTGGTCACTGTAAGTGTTGCACGGCCAGATATGGCTCAAGAAGCTGACTCAGATAAGGAAATAGGCCTATATGATACATTATGATGTGATATGATGTGATATGAATGATAATGGGACACATTGACGTCTGCACTCACAGTGCCGCGGACTGTACGTAATGTTACTTTGATCCGGTTACTTATGTTGTGGCAGATATTTAAGTAAGCTTTCTTAACGCTAATGTTATAATAGTCAGATTGCTCTGAAGATGGGAGGTTCACAGTCGGTGATTTCTGCCGGCCGTCTTTCCTGCAACGGCAGTCTAAACTATATTTCCTTTCTCCTGTAATATGACTTGATCGCGTTAAACTCCGCACACTGAGCTCTGATTGGTCAGCAGGCAGTGCTTTCACTGAGTTGATCTCTTAGCCTGCAACCTAACCTGCTCCGGACCAGGTTAGCCGCTCAGCATAAGTTACCATGGAGATCTAGCCCGCTAAGAAGTGAACCAGCGTCGTAGGACCGGAAACCCAGAGTTTTCCCTGAAGTTAGCTCGCTAAGCGAAAATCCGGCTTCGTCGTACAGGCCTCTGGTGTCCACCTACTGCAAATACAATAATACAAAGTAGGGTTAGGGTTAAAAAACAAAATCTAGGCGATACATCTACCTATAACACATTTGTCTTTATTTAAAAATGTATTGTAACGTATCACTGTTATGTGCAATACATACTTTTGTATAATATTATTTTCGGACCATGCATGTCTACCCATTTATCTTTATTTTTGTATTCTATTACCAATGTGTGCTTACACTTTATTGTTTGCCGTTTATCTGCTATGTCACTTTTACTCTTATTTATTGTGTCTATTTTTTACTGCAGTGAGGTTTGCCAAAGAAATGTTGTTGTACTTTGTATGATGACAATAAAGATATATTCTATTCTGTAACGTGATACATTTCCCCCTGCGGGACTCATTAAGGACTGCTAGGAATCCCCATTCTTTATTTTTATTGAAAAAAATGTACCAGTTATCTAACTACGTCTACTTTATGTAACAGTTACCTTTTTTTCTGTATCCTGATTACATAACCCCTTTACATACAATCTGTTACCCCCCCCAGCCTGCAGTGTCTTGACGAGCCTTATCTTTCATGCTCACCCAAAAGCCAATAGGTCAAACAAACAAGTCTTTTTTTAAAAGCAGTAAGAAAACAAGATAAAATATGCTTAATACTAAAATGATTGATCCAGTTCACACATTTAATAGTTGCACCTTTTATTATAAAAAATATTTACAAAGATGCTACAATGTTTTTCCTTAATATAAAAAAATGCATACATTTTACAACGGTAATTAGTCTTTGAAGTTCTAGCTCCCATTCAGACCAGAGTGACATCCTTCAGGAGTGTTGTGGTAAGGTAATAAGCGTGTCGTAATACTGTATTTTTGTCAATACATTTAGTTTGCCTGAGTTAAATCTCTTCATCACGATGATAATGAACAATTTTTTGAAAAATGCATTTGATTTTTCCACATCTTTAGGAGAAAAGGCAACTGTTTGCATAAAAGAATTAAAGGACATTGAGTCGTATACAATCATTTTGAAACACGTATGACAGAGCTGCATAGTGATTTGAATAGTAACCCGGTTATTATTATTACTACTAATAATAATAATAAAAATTGTGAGTAATAAATAGGTACTGCATTCAAAACGGAGGGAAAATTTGGATAAATATAATTTCATCGGGCCTCGTGGTTGAATTGATACGTCAATATGGCATGTCGGTACCTAGATATAATAAATACAATAAATAAAACAACAATAAATTAGGTTGGGTTGACAAACAGAACTCTTCATTTGTTGTTCTAACAACTTAAAGAAAGAAATATGGCTTCTTGATGCAGTTATCACCCCGGGGTTTTCTCCAAAAATGCTTCTGGAAAAAAAGCTGTTGTTATTATTGTTATTAGATCTGTATGTAAAGCAGGGCAGGAAAATGACTTACGTTTTACCACTGGCTACTGTTAACTTAACAGAAACAGTCAAATGTTATCCAGCATTTGGTTGGTGTCCGGCAGTTATTTCCCTGCCGTGCGTAAAGCTTTTGAGAAAATGAAAGAACAGCGCCTTGAAAAAGTGTTTCGATGCCAGTCCTGAAACCTGTTACAGTCGACTTGTTTTTACCAAACCATGGGAAGACACTGTCTCGAGTCTGGCTACATTAAAATCTTAAAAACCGCTTGGGAGGGGAAAATAATAATTAATATCAAATGATACTTGCAAAATCCCCCAGCTGTATAATGCAAAAAATATATTTCTATATACACATACGTACATATACATATATTCCATTCATAATTGCTCAAATCTTTAGGAAAATATGCATTGATTCATAGATTTGGATTTACAATTTGTTCTGTTTCTGATGCATGTAGTGTGATGAGTTGTTCCTCAGTCCATGATACAATAAATAGAAAATGGACAGAATGGCAGAGAATACGACCAGAAGGAGCTAGTACGACAGAATGTATGACAGACGTAAACATGGAAAGTACGTAAATAAGAATGCATCATGGTATAGGTAATTATCTTCGCCCTCTCACACGTATTGTCAAGTTTTGGATTTCATCAACAAAGTAGGAAACTAACCGCTTCACCCGCAGACCAACGTGGCTTGTGAATCCCAAAATTCATTCATTTCTGATCTCTACTTTAACTGCCAATTACAATTTCTGAATAAAAGAGGAGGGTCCCAACAGCAGCTGCCGACTTGCCTAAGTGGCCGTTAGAAGACTAAATACACCTCTAACAGCCGATCCCAAAATCTACTTGGCTTGCTGTTAATTCCCTACCTTGTCCCCAAAACCTCTAACAATCTCCATGTGTAACAATACCACATACAGAACATGCACATGTGTACTGTGCATAGTCTGGAAAGAGTCTGAGGGCTCTGACAGGCCAGAGGAATGTTTTTAGTTTCAGGATCCCACAATGATCTCCATGATGTGGTCCAGTTCGTTCAGGTCTGACCTGCAGCTCGAGCTGGAGCTGAGGGCTGTGGGCCCGTGAGAGGAAAGGCTCTCCAGCAGATCGTAAGGCCCCATCTTAGGAGCACTCTGCATGCCTGTCAGCACCGTGTCAAGGTCGTAGTAGGACGGGTCCACGTCTGAAAACAGTTCCTCGAGGGCAGGGTCAGGGGGCGGCGCTGGGTGTTTGATCTCAAAAGTCCCAAAAACCTGCTCCCCTGTCCTGGTGTCTGGGCTCAGGTGGTCCCTGTCCCCTTCTTCACTCTCAGACGCACACTCCTCGCTGTCGTCCTCTTCATCCTCCTCGCACTCACCATCTTCTTCTTCCTCCTCCCAGCAGGGTCCCATGCCAAAGGGACCTGCGAGGTACGAGGCCGAGGACAGCTGGGGGGAGACGGGCGACAAAGTGGACATGGTGACCTCTGTCTCCACGTCTCCCTCCATCACCACCTCCTCAGCGTGGTAGCCTTCCTCCAGGCCGGCCCCTGAGCAGGGCTTCGGGCTTTGCCCCGCCGGGTCCGTCTGCCGGCACAGCACCTCTGTGGCCACCAGGCGGTCTGCGGGACACTGGGCGGCTGCCAGCGCCTGGGTCATTATCTGCCAGGTGCCGTCCTGGGTCATCTCCTCCTGGATCTGCCGCACTGTGTTGGCTATGAGCACCGAGCGGCACAGGTTGGGCTCGACCAGCATGTGGCAGAGCTGCAGCTTGATCAGCGACATGTCAAGCAGCGACTGCCGCTGTAGGCTGTATGCAGACGTCAGCGTCCGGGCCGCCACAGATGGAGTCACCGGGACCTGGTCCTCCTCGGAGACCGGTTCCTCTCCGGGGTCTGAGAACTTGCGCTTGGTGCCCTTCGGGAACATGTTGTCTCTCTGTGGTGATGGCGGGGAGAAAGAAAAAAAGTCAGACATTTGACACTTATCTTAGAATCAGTAAATGTATCACACTTACAACACAAAATGCCTACTGTTCACTAGCTAAGATTGTTGTGAAAAAAGTAAGTGCCATGTAATTAATTATGTAAATGTGTGATGTAATAAGGCTATGTGGTGTTTTATCTGTGTATGGTCATGAGGGAGCTACAAGCTGCTCAACAGCAGCTGTGACGTTATAAATAAACTACAGGTTTAAACCCTCAATGGACTACAGTAAACAGTAAATGTTTGTTGTAGTTTTTTTCTTAAAGTTTGCTATACCTTTCCTGTTGAGAGGCACAGGCAATAGAAATGCAGCTCGGTCCCGGCTGCAACGCTTCAAGTACTTTTGTACGAGTGACAAGCAGCTTTTGTTCAGCACCATTTCTGCCCATTTTAGGCCAGTCTGAGGCAAGACTCCTGCTGGGCGGAACAACCACACTTTTAACAGACCACTGAGCCACCGAAAATAGCATGGTTACCAACTAAATGCAAACGCTGCATCAAAGTAAGCACAGACTAGACAGACCTTTGTCAGAAAACAAACACAGCACTCAAGTTACATGATCAGTGCACTTATATTCTTTCCCACTGCCACCTGTGAGCAAGAAAATATCCTAATCAATAGGTGCTTTTAAGGGGGTAAAAGTGATAAGAATATGACAAAAAATAGCATTGACAATATCACAATACAATACACCACCATGAACCACTAGTATTTACAAGGGATAACAGGTTTCCGGGTCTACACACGCCACGATTCAAAAACTAGTAGAACAAGATTTTCACTTTCTCTTCACTGAAGGAGGGGAAGAAGAGTAGAGTCAACTTCCTTATTACACACCGTTTGGCACACAGTTGTCTTACAGGAATAAAACAACACTCCTGCCAACATTGAAGGCCCTCTGACTCCCCAAAAATAATCGTAAGAAGGAGACTGAGGTCTGAACAGTTGCCTGTGGCATTTCATTTTCCAGACAGAAAAATAATGTGCAGTGTCCAGCTGTGTCTCCTGTGTAAGAAACCTGCCAGTGTTGGCAGGGCATTTTGGGTGAATGATCCACCTAATTTAAACTTTGTGATACATTTCTTTAAAAATAATCACAAAAAAGTAAAACCAGGGGTACAATGACAATGGTATTGATACATGCTTGACTGTAACAGCATAGCAATAGGGTTTACAGAGTAAAAAGCAAACAGCGAAGAGTTGTTAGCAATTTTACAAAAGAAGCCCCACATTTCTGCTGGAAACCAAAATCAAGCTAATGGAAAACACTGCTGTTATTGTCACAATTCATCTCCAACAAAGCTGAATTTGTTTTCCTTTAAAATGTTCATCTTAAAATACCAGGCAAAACCAGGACCCTATAATCAGTGCAAATTACATACCATCACCAAATTAACACACTGTAAGACTGCAGGAGTGTTGTGCAAGATTTTGAAGCCAAAAACTAGAAAGACAAAAACACAATTGTAACATTTTACATTTAATCAACATATAGTCAAACAAATTTCTTATTTGGGGTTGATTGTCTCCTTCTCTCCAGCCTTTAATGTGGGAATAACTTTGCTTCTTTACACACATGACAACCTGACATGAAATGAGAAAGAAAGATTAAGTTACAGCTACTGTCTTCCCCTGATTGATCACATGAATGATATAACCCTTACCAAAAAAAGAAGTAGATCTAATATACACTGAATTGTTTGGGAGCCTTCACTTTCTTTGAGTCCTCGCTTGCACAGGGAATAACATTTCCTGACATTGGACAGAATAGGAAAAAAAGTCATTTATGAAAGTGCCCGTAGATCTAAAATACAAAAAGGGTAGAAAAAGAATTATGGAGAAATGTTTGCTTCTTGTGTAGTGCATTTGTGGCTGGTCCCTGTTAAACAAGACACACTATAGAGCAATATCTCTCGGAAGAAAAAACAACAACGTGTAAAAGTTCAATTGGATAAAACCAGGAAGACCTACAACCTGAGAGAAAGCACACTGCAAATTGAAGAAACAACAGTTTGGGACATGTTTGGGACATGACATTTACAGGTATATAGAAAAAGGGTGGTTTTGAACACCATATGGTTCAGCATTTTTGGGTCAAATTTCAAGATAATATGTGTTGTATAAATCAGAAATTAAATGACTTGGGTCTATAACTTGATCATTCTTATGTCGCACCTGTAGCAGACAAACTCACATCATACAACTGATGCAAAAACATAACACCTACAGAATGTAAATGAACCAAAAATGATATCTGGATTACCCTAAAATATCAGACATATACACTACAACTATCTGTATCTATTATATTTTCAATATATTCAGAGATTTTCTGACAAATTTGACATGAAAAACCACTATAATACAATAACACAAAATGCAATAACTTTACACCAAAGACACCCTAAAAGAATCATGTTCTTATAGGCACCTATCATTTCAAATGCTGCAAGTATAACCCAAACATATATTGATTATTAGGACATAATTTGTCTGCCAGAGATGCTTATTGCAGCGGTCAAGATCCATACCACTTCCTGCACAACCAATAGTTTAAACTTACACATTCCTGTCATGTAAATGTACTCACACAGTTTCAACAAGATAAAACAAGGAAATGCTGACACATGTGATGTTCAAATAAACTTGTCTAGCAGGAAATGGGTAATCAAATGTAAAAAAACAAAATATTACGCAAATAATATTGTAGTCACAAAACTTGTATTAGACAATTGTATATATGCAACACAGCACTACTATACACACGCAGTGTTAGCTATAGAAAGATTACTACTAAACCACTGGTGTAAAGTAACTAATTTGTATTCTGTACTGTACTTAAATACAATTTGACTTGTCTATCTTTTACTTTGTGCTCCTACCCCACGACAATTCAGAGGTAAATATTGTACTTTTAATCTGCTACAAACATTAAATTCCTTTAGTTACTTAGCAGATTGTGATAAATAATGTGAAATATAAACAACCCTTGAATAAGACTTTAGTTACACCTTGAGTAACATTCACAAGCTACCCTGCAGCATACAGGTTTAAATTAAAACTAGCTGCACCTTTACATGCAATAATAATTATAATCAAAACATATAATATATATTATTCTGAAATCTGCATAATGAGTACTTGTACTGCTGGTACTTTAAGTATATTTTAATGCTAATACTTTTCTACTTGAGTAACGTTTTGAATGCAGGACTTTGAATTGTAACAGAGTATTCCTAAAATCTGGTAGTGCAACTTTGTACTTCTTCCACCTCTGTATTAAACTGAGCCCTTGTATTATGCTAGGAGCCAAACAGAATGCAGCCTTGCTTTACGTCAATGGCTGCTAGCATGACCCATCCCCCACTGCACACCGAAACCCCTCCACTTTCACAGCCTACCGTACTAAACGTGTAAATAAACTCACAACAAGGCGGCATTGTATTTTTCACATTTCCCTGTGAATAAGACTAATTTAGCGTTATGAGCCGGTGTTGTGGAGCTTGCAGAGCGGCTGTAGAGAACGGCTCGGAGCTGCTGGCCGTGACTGCCGCATGCTTTGTCTTTTCAGCATCAGAGCTACCGAGCGACAATGAGGCCATTTTGCGCTAGTAGCTAACAGCTAGCCGGCTACTAGCTAAGCTACGGCTCTGACTTTATGAGCTAAGCTAACTGTGCTAATATGTTCAGTGAAACAGTAGAAAAATGAAAACAGTTGGTCTCAATATAACCTTCTTTATGTATTGCTTGTACAACATAAATGCTAGCAAGTTCGGCTAATTAGCCTACAGCGCCCACCCACACACATCCTCCGCGGTCCTTCCTCCTTTTTCTAGCCAAAAACAAGAGTTTTTTTTACCGCGGCTGGGCTGTTTAAGTTCCTCCGGAAAAAAAACAAAAAAACACGGTCTCGCCGGGTAACAACGGCTACTAACGGCCCGGTACTCACCTCGTGTTTGTGTTATTTTATTCCCGTCTCGGTCATAGGATCGACGGCAGGGAAAGCGGAGATCAGGTTCAGATGAGATCATTCATGCCACGGCTTCAAAAACTGAACTACCTCTGTCCTGCTGCTGCTGCTGCGGAGCAAGGGAGGGAAGGAAGGGACGGGAGGGGGAGGGGAGCCGACAAAAGCCAGCCATATGCCTGGGATTCCTCTCTAATGATTTCTCCCTGCTCTTTCTCCCTCTCCAGACGCTTTAATTTGACTAACAAGTGAAAGCCTGCAGTTTGCACCCGAGAACGAGAAATTAAACATCTATAAGTTGTGCTGGGTGTTAGTGAAGAATGTGCATTAATTTGATATACATGATGTACCCATTTGTTTTATATATAAAAGAAAAACAAACAACTATTTAGTGGTTTAGGATTTATTCAGGAGATTCACAAATTATGAATACTGTCAGTGCACAGTCGTAAGTACGACTTATTTTTGGAATATTCACATATATTATAAATACAAAGAGTAATCGGGAGGAAAGTAACTAAGTAGACAAGAAATTAAACATATTATGTTAAATTGGCTGTTAGTGATGAATGTGCATTAATTTAACATGTATTTAGTCTATATAAATATATAAACAAGATACAAATAATAATATATAAGAACAACTAACTATGTTTATATTTTATATTTTAGCTTTGGAATTATTTTGAATATTATACATACAAATATTACCCAATGATGGAAAGTAACTTAGTAGACAACATACCTATTTTTGAGTAATTCCATTAATCATAAAAAAGGACAATTTATAAATTCAAAGGCACCCAGGGGTGGAAAGTAACTGAGTAGACAAGAAATTAAACATTTTAAATTATGTTGCTTGTTAGTGATGAATGTGCATTCATTTAACATTTGCTCGGTTTTTTTATATACAAAAGAAAAACAAAGAAACAACTAGTTAGTGGCGGAGGAATAATTCAGAATATTCACAGATTATGAATACATTTTGTACAAAGTCGTGGAAAGTAGTATAGTAGGTTACAGTACATGTTTATTTTTGAGTTATTACATTTTGAATATTCACATATTATAAATACAAATAGTACCAAGTGGTGGAAAGTAACTAAGTACACAAAATACCTATTTTTGAGTAAATTCATTGTTCATAATAATCACAAATTACAAATACAAAAGTACCCAGGGGTGGAAAGAAACTAGGTAGACTATTTTGTGTATTTCCTTAGGAATTATTTACAATATGATTAAATTACGATTTATGAATACAGGTAGTACCTAGTGTATCTTGGCATATTTTAAGTGAATATATCTGCATTTTTCTTGTTGTTCTGAGTTTGTATCTTTATTGTTTATTACATGTACGGTATTGTAAGTTGCTTTGGATAAAGCGTCAGCTAAATGTAATGTAGTTTAGTTTTGGAAAGTAATTAAAGCAGGCTGCAGACTCATTTTAAAGTATTTTCCTTAGGATAGTGCCAATCCAATACTGATTAATGGTAACCAATTCCTGTAATTACATTACATTTCACTTGTTAGACGCTTTTATCCAAAGTGACTTACATACATTCAGTACTGTGGGCAATCCCCACAGGAGCAATTTGGGGTGAAGTGTCTTGCCCAGGGACACAACGACATGCTGACTGCAGTGGGACTCTTGCTACCCCCTGATTCGAAGTTCAGCACACTACCCACTAAGCCTCAGCCTCCCCTGTAATGTGTTTAAAGTGTTGGCATCAAATTATACTTAAATCTCAAAAATAAAAGTATGTGTTATGATTAAGGACCCTTTTCAAAATCATATATATTACATTACTGCAGATGATTATTGATGCATTAATGTGTCTATCACAGCTGGTAAAAGTGGAGCTTGTTTAAATTACTTGTAAACTGCGTCTGGATATTCTAACCTATAGTTATATCTCTATAATCTGCTATATCTATATAGATCTATATATCTATCTAATCATATTTTGAATGAGATAATCTGAATCTGAAAAGTAACTAAAGTTTTCAAATAATTGTAAAAAGTGCAATATTGGCTTTCAAAATGTAGTGAGGTAGAAGTCTAAGGTAGCATAAAATGAAATTACTCAGATAAAGAGTACCTCAAAATTGTACCTAATTAATGAACTTGAGTAAATGTTCTTTACTACTTTGATCCATTACTTTACATATTTTGTCATAAAGCCTTATTTTGAGTTGTGCCCAGTTTCATCAAAGAGCTATTTTCCCAGAAAACGTATCATACAGTCTCCTTTAGGTACAACCAATTTTCCAATGTTTCAGAAAAAACCCTCCCTTACTGACATCCCACTTGTGACCCCTTTCAACAAAATACAGATAACAAGATTCAAGATTCAAAGGTTTTATTGTCATATGCACAAAGCTACAGTGTAGAAATGGCAATGAAATTCTTCTGACCTGAGCTCCTGCTCCTCCAACAACGCAACATATATAAAATACAAAAATACAAAATGAAAAGTAGTGCAAAAGATATGTCCTCAATATGCAGTGATGCGTACCGCAGTACAAGAGGAATAGGCTGTTTGAAACCATAGATAACAGCACATTCCCATCATTTGCCTGCTAACGTTTAATATGTAAATTCTGTGGAATGTGTTTACTGTGAGCCATGTAAATGCTCTGGGGATGATATTTACGTGGCAACAAATGTTTTCACTATACAAGGTAAGAAAACTATAAAAAACTCTCTTTGTAGTTCCCTAAAGCCTGAGCGGATGTCTTGACATGTCTTGTTTTGCCCAACCCACAATCCAAAATTTGATGTTATTCAGTTTATCGTATGTATAACAGAGAAGAAACAGGATTCTTTTTAACACATTTTTATTAAATCTTATTATCTATTACCCAAATAATGTGTTTATCAAAGACAACAATCATTTAGGACAGAACTTAATTTATGGAGGGGGGGGTTTTATGCTGCAGTTGCATTACAAAGTAGGAAAAAGCTAAAATACAAAATGTCAATGACTGTGTGAGTATACAAACATAAATACCAGAAATATACAAAATATGAAATGAGTCATGTCTAAGATTAGTGGAGGAATGTAACTAAGTACATTTAATCAAGTACTGTAATTAAGTACAATGACGAGATTGAGTATTTCCATGTTATGCTACTTATGCTACTAAAAATGATGAATGGATGAATGATAAATGAGTATTGATTGTAATTGTAGGAAATTGAAGCGATGAGTTTCTCAGAACGTGCTTCATATATAAATACTAATTAGCCCTAGATTTACCAGTAGCAATAAGAATGCAATCATTCACATTAGTAAATCTAATCCAAAAAAGTAATATACATTAATCAGAAATGTACTCATGCATAATCACTAATTTTATTACATTACATGTTACTTGTTAGACGCTTTTATCCAAAGCGACTTACATACTCAATACTGTGGACAATCCCTACAGGAGCAATTTGGGGTGAAGTGTCTTGCCAGGGACACAACGACATGCTGACTGCAGTGGGGTTTGAATTATTTGTATTCAAAATACTGTAAACATTTGAACATCCCCTGGTATATCATTGTCCACCTTCCTGACTAACAAGTATATTGTGCATCAAAATGAATGTTTTGTTTGTTGTTGTTGAATATTTATGATGTATCTTTTCTAATCTATAGATTTTCTTGTCTATAATACACCAATACAAAGTGTAAAGGATATTTATTATATATATATATATAATACTTTTTGTATAGTAATGCTACAGGTCGGCGTTGTTACTGTTACTTAGGTAAAGGATATTTCATAAAGTGTTATTTCCCTCCAGATGTCTTCGTTTTATTGTGGGGAAATATTCCTTAGAAGGTCACTTCCGGTAGGGCGGAACGTTTCTACATTGTTACACAGAGTTCCGTTTCTAGCATTTTCTACACACGGACGACAAGTGCAGGAGCACCGCGGAGGGCCAGCAGCTGCCAGAGGCTTCTAGAAACAACGTGCACCGGGACAGTCACCGGCAACAAATCTGCCATCCGCACACAGCTCTACACGTTAAATATTTCGGAAAAAAATGGCTAAATGGGGAGAAGGGGACCCTCGTTGGATCGTAGAAGAGAGAGCCGACGCGACTAATGTCAACAACTGGCACTGGTGAGAAATCACGAAAGGACACTATGCTAACTAGCCTGCTAATGCTAATGTAACACATTGACATACTATTTATGGCTATATCTGTTATTTTTAGATGTTGCTCCTATGTGCTGCCGTCTAGATTTTCGTAGAGAGCTCTGAGGTTTAAATGTAGACTTTTATTAAAGTAAATGATCAAATTTTACAGGTTTTTTTGATCGAGCTCTCGTTTTGAAGTTAGCTTCCCTTGCAGCTAGCTACTGTAGCTTTAATGTATGTATGGAGGTTTTAGCCGTTAACAACAGAATGGTTACGCCACACGTGTTCCGGTGTAATAACGAGCCTTGTATTGTAATCGTGTTTGTTACACCTCTATAGGACATGTAAGGTACATTATATCTTAAAAGTAGCACCAAATCGATATCTTATTTTTTTTTATGAATCGAGATTTTTGTGATCTGACAGCCATTTCTTGTTGTGAGCACAAAGTATCAGCAGTGTAAAAGTGGCATTAAGTATTCATTCATCAAATTTCCTACAGACTGAATACTTACCAAACTGTATGCTGTTTTATAGAGTTTTCTCCATGGTTTCCTAACCCAATTAATATCCATGGTAACATCAATCAGTTAAGGAATGTTGAAATATTTACCGTAATATCAGAAAAAAGTGTTCATTCTAGATTTGAGTGTGTATTGATTAGACTAACAATACTTTTCATTAGATGATCTACCGTTTCTCACCGACAATTAATTGAAACGCCTTTTTTTTTTAATAGTTACGAATGCCCTGTCCTCTTTCTGTTAGGTATTTATATGTCTGTTTTTTTCAATGCAAAGGCCTAGATAATCAGTTAAATGTGATTCCTAACAGAGTAATTCATCACACTGCTGTATTTAGAGCTAAATGTCAATGAATTGTAAGGTGGAATCTACAATATGTTGATTGTAAAGATACTAAATCCACCTAGATAAATTGACCAATTTAGTGTAAAGCAATACATCTTAAGAAAATAAGCAAAGTATCCAAAAACATTAAACAATATGGAAATGAAGCACAGTAAAGATCACATTGCAAATGCTATGCTATGTGAATATTATAGAGGATGAAAATTAAAATCGTGGTTATTTACCTTTTTGGATGTGTTCACTTTGCAGGACTGAACGAGATGCAACAAACTGGTCTTCAGACAAATTAAAATCCCTCCTCCTCGGTTTGATCGTGGAGAACGAGGAGGGGAGCTGTGAGGTGACAGAAGTCGCCAAGGTGGAAGGAGAGGCCTCCATTAACAACCGTAAAGGGAAACTCATTTTCTTTTATGAATGGAACCTGAAAGCTACTTGGACTGGTGAGTACGAGACTGAAGCTACAGTTGCTGTTGTTTTGCGGTGAAATATATTAGCATAAATTGGATTGCTGGATGAATACACAGGAAATAACTAGGTGTGCATAAAGCAGTGATCATTTTCGGTGTCGTTTTGACCACTTTCTAATTTTGGCAGGTAAATGCTTCTTAAAATAGGAACCACAGCTAGTAGAGGACAGTAACAGTTGATCAAAAAGAAGTGTTCCTCTGTTGTTATTTTTAAAGAAAGCTGAATAAAGAGGCTTCAAGTTCCATTTGACAACTGTATTCTCTTTATTTTCCCAGGAGTGTCAAAAGCAGGAGTCAAGTATACAGGATCCATTGATGTCCCAAACCTTTCGGACGAGAACGACATGGAAGATCTGGATGTAAGTTTCACCAAAGAGTTTGTGTGTAGTGTTTAAAACCGACTGCATGTTGTAGGAAGAGCGTTTTGAAATCCCACCTTTTGATCTTCGTGCAGATCTCTGTGTCGTTGAATAAAGATGAACCTGAAACACCCCTCACCATGCTGATGAGGACAAAAGGAGCTGACAATATCCGCCAGGTCCTGGGAAGCTATGTTGGTTACTTGAAAACAGGTGAGTGAAACCATTCTGTAATTTAAAGGAATACAGTGATGGTAATTCAAACTAAATGGTCCACTCACCACACAAACTGAAACACAGGATCACTAATCTACAACATTGGACTTTTAAAAAAAATGATTTTTATTACAGGGTGTCCGCGGGGTCTTAAAAAGTATTAAAAGTTGATAAATAAATTTAGCGAAAATTAAGGCTATTAAAAAGTATTAAACGGCATTTTCCAAGGTATTAGATTTTGTAGCTTGTTTTCAATAAGTATATAAATCGTCCAAAGAGGTTGTATTCTACAGTTAGCCTGAATGTAATCATTGCGTAGGTGTGTAGTGTGATTCTGTGTAGTTTATTTATGGCATCCCGTTGGATTTGACGTCATCTGAACAGGACATCGCACGCTCACTGCTTGATAGCGCGCGATGTTAAAGGAGAGGTGTCATGCTTTTCCGGTTATTACCCGTCACCTTGTGTGTTATGTAGGTTTTTATGCATGTAAACGGTCTGCAGAGTCACAAACCCTCAAAGTACACCCTGTAGCGAGTAAAACTCTAACATAAAAAATTCCTCCCCAAAACGCCTCGTTGGAGATTTCTCGGTTTCTTTCTTTGCTCCACGGATTGGTCCGTTTGGTTCCGGGTACGAGCTGACGTCAGCTCGTACCCGGAACCAAATGGACCAATCCGTGGAGCCGTTACGTTACGTCCGCGGAGCCGTTACGTTAAGCCTCTGCTGATTGGTCCAAATTGACCAATCCACGGACTTCCTCACACACACACACACACTCAGTGCAGGCAGCTCTGCTGATTTCTCATCCCTGGCTGCAGGCTGATAACAGACAGTTGGGATCGCGGCGAAATTCTCTCTGCAGACCCATTCTCACAGCGTTTATCAACCTTTTTCTTACTCAATATCAAGCCACACTTATTGTTTTTACTTCGGCTGTGAGTTTGTGTGTGCTCAGGATGAGTTTGGCTGTGTTTCGCTGTGTATCGCTAAACAAGGAAACCACACCTCCACGGAGCTCAGCGCGATTCACAACGTCCCGACCAATCAGAGCACACTGTGCTCACAGGGAGGTGGGGGCAAGAGCTGCAACGAGCCGTTTAGTGGAGAGAGTGAATACTGCTGAATACACATACTTTACAGAGAAGCTGTATGCGAAACCAATGTGAGTTTGGAAAAATGCACAGTATAAATCTATTTTATATACCTCAACAATGGAATTATGATCAGTGGAAATGGCCATGACATGGGCCCTTTAAACAACATCGTTATGGGGAAATGCAAGTTTGCGTCCAAATGGTTGGAAGATAAGGAGGAAGGACAATCAATACTGTATATAGTAAAGTGTGTCGCCAATGTAACCGGTTAGAACTCAAAGTGGCGATGAGGTCTTAAAATATATGGAAAGGGTCTTAAAAGGTATTACATTTGACTTCAGGATTCCTGCATATACCCTGTATTAACAACCTTAGTGTCTGAATTTTCTCGGAACATTTTTCTGCATTTTCTGCCTTAATGACCGTTACACGCCTTCATAGTTTTTAGCCTAATTAATATTCACATCTTTGGGGTATTCACCATGTTTACCTTTAATTTTATATATTTTAACAGAGTTTCTCATATGTCATATTTAACATTTGGGTTAACAAAGATACGTGTAAAAACAGAATAAAAAATGGTTATGTGGAAAATGTTAATATGAGACAAGTTTTAGATATAAGTATTTTGTACTGATTATTTAAACTGAAATACTTTTTCTTTGATGATTTAAAAAAAGTTTTAAGCTGATTTTGTTTCATTTCTTTTTATTTCAGAGTTCACACAGGGAATGATCCTGCCTACAGCCAACGGTATGGCCAAGACCACAACATCTCAGTCCAAAGCCAAGCTGAATAAAACTCAGGTGCGTAAATTACAAAAGATCCTCTGCCATCTTACATTATCCCACACAGCTCCTGTCCCTAAATTATTTACTGTTAGTTATACACCATCGCAGCACTGATCCTCCCTCACCACACTTTCTTTATTCTTGTTGTGGAACAGATTTCCTCCTCAGGCAGCACAGTTGCTCCGATCAACACCGGCGTCAAGATCCCCACCTGCAAGTTCAGCATGAGGGAAAAGTTCCTCACCTCCCCGGCTGATCTCTACAGGGTCTTCCTCAACCAGGATGTAAGCTTCCTCTCCATATCTGACTCTGAGTGCACATTCATCTCACAGATGGTTCGAAGAATAAGCCAGCAAATGCACATTTAGATTGAAGTGTTTATCTCTCGTCAATCTGCAGATGGTTCAGGCGTTCACACACGCTCCAGCGTCAGTGGACGGAGAGAAAGGCGGAAAGTTTCGTCTGCTAGATGGAAATGTTTTCGGTGAATTCACAGATCTGGTAAGACAACCTTTAAACCAAGCTAAGGATTAAATAACAATCAATACATACTACGTTTGTGTGAACAGCTAGTAAAATGAACAACGTCTCAGTATTTTTTTTATTGCTGTGGGTATAAAGGAATTCTGTAAAAAAATGTCTTGCAATTGCATTTCTAGTAACAATTAAAAGAGTGGGTTTTTGCTTGAATTTTACTTTTAGTAAATGTGCAATTTGTTTTCCTCTATTTGACCTTTTAACATTAACAATGAATCCTCTCCACCAGGTTCCTGATGAGAAAATAGTTATGAAGTGGAGGTATAACAACTGGCCTGCTGGTACGTTCATTTATACATTTTCATTTATATTCTAAGAGCCGATTTGACACAAATGTTTTTGTCTTACATTAGAAATGATTGTGTATAAAAGTATAAACGTTATCTACTCAAACACACCATATGTTTTATTTGTCATTATATTTGGGGAAACAATTTAGCTAGTACAAATTAGTCGATTACCTTTCTTTAAATATCGTTTTTAGCTTTCTTTTATTACACACAACTACAAATGTAAAATATTTAGCTTCTTTCAGTATACAAAACATCATCATGTTATTATGAGGTGCATCATGATCATTTAAGTCACATGTGTCAAACTCAAGGCCCGGGGGCCAAATCAGGCCCTTGGTGGATTTAATTTCGGCCCGCAGGATAATTTCTATTTACTATTAGATCTGGCCCGCCGGTATATTGCACGCACACCTTCACTCAATCCTGAGGGTTTCCTCAGCTCAGAGCCTGAGCCCAAACATTGATGAACCAAGATGAGATGCCAAGTATCTGGCTTGAACTAGCATCACAGAGCAGCACACTGAGTTTCAATGGATGTTCCCTTCTGCACTTTTTTTCTTGCGACAACAATGCATGTTTGTTTTTTTCTTTGAGGGAAATAGTTTTTTTGTTGGCCTGTGGAAAAATGTAATCATAAGAAATTACTGAGGAAAAGCTGCAGATAGAGCCATAAGAAATGAATACAACTGATTATTTAATGTTTAATGTTGTTTTTATAGGCAATAATTTAAGCTTTGTTAGTTCCAGGTTTAATATGTGCAATAAGTTCATTTCAATACGTTTTGCAATAAACATTGAACCAGTCCGGCCCTCGACTAGTAGCGATTTTTTTATTTTGGCCCACTGTGTATTTGAGTTTGACAGCCCTGATTTAAGTAAACTCATAATCAACAGTTCCTAACGAACAAAGTACATAAACTCTGCAGGTAAGAAATTGACTGCAGAATCTTTGAATCAGGACTATTATTTGGGGGGAAGAATAGAAATGTGTTGCATTTTGGGGCTTATTTTTCAGACTCTAAAAAGTAACGGGTGTTTTTGCCCAACAGAGCATTACTCTACTATCTCCATGACGTTCAAGGACCGCAGCAGCGAGACGGAGCTGAAGGTGGACTGTCGAGGCGTCCCCGACAACGAGGAGGACCGCACGAAAGAGGGCTGGAAGAGATACTACTTTGAAGCTATTAAACAGACTTTTGGCTTCGGATCTCGACTCTACTGAAGACGTTTCAACTGTAGTCTACGGTTTCTTTTCTCCTCAATTTTGAAATTTTTAAAACTTCTTGTCCTGTGATCTCTCTGGCACAAGATGTCCCATTGTAAACTCTGAAGCACGAGTTAAAGAGAAGAGATAATGAGGTGAGGCCGTTCTGTCACTCGTCTATGTAAATGTTTTAATTTCTTTCAAGGTATTTAAGTCTAGATTTCTCCCGGTCAGTGTTTGGGTCAGTTCAAAGGAGAGGGATTCATGGACTGTGCCTTGGAGACTCTGGATTGAATAATGCAAAAATATTAATCTATTGAACCACTAATGCAAATTGGCCTCCACGTCTATAAATAATGTAATTACTGCAAGACTGAAAATAAATGTTTGGATTTTCTTTTACTTGAAAAAAATGTTTTTTTGTTTTAACATATTTTACTCTTCAAGTGTAACTGTAGTGAAGATGCATGTTTATTTTAGACAGACGGAGGAATGACTACTGGATATGAATTTACTGAAATGTGTCACTGAGCTAAGCAGAACTTTACCTTTCTGGTATTTCATTGAAAAGTCATCACAGGATCAACTGGGAGCTTCAGCAGAGGCGTCAGCGCAAATCATTTAAAGTATTGGAAAATGAAATCAGGTTCCTCTCCACGCAGCTAGCTAGCATAGCAACTCAAGAGAGAAGTATTGCTGTATTTGGCTTAAAAAATGTCAATTTCCAGTAAAGTTTTCAGAACGAAGTGCGTCTATTTATTCATCATTTCACCTCACGATGTATAACGATTAGTTTCTTGGAATAAACCAATCTCTGTATGCTCTTGATTTGTTTTTATTTAACTTTCACATTAAATCACAGAAGTTATTTATTTACAATTTGACTTCACATGCAAAGATACGGAGCCCCAAGGAAACGTGAGCAAGAAACCATTTGTGTGAGCCTTATGGGCCGCTCTCTTTAAAACGTTAATTTACAAGTGCTTTAAAAGTTAAACGCTCACAGTAGGAACCACGAAGGTCACTGTTTAGCAAAATAAGCACTTCAGTTTTAAAGGCTGCGGCATAAAATGTTAAGGGAAACTAGGATTTAAAGCACAGTCATAGCGTAACACCATGTTAATTCAACTTATAAACAAAGCAAATAGCATGAAAAACATAGGATTTAAAAGTCTGATGTTATTTAAATGGCATAATACATTCATTATATCTTAATGTTAACTTACACAGAACATTCAACTTCTTCCTGTCCTCCTAGCATATCTGCTACAAACAAAAAGGGAACAGGCTTCATTACAAAACACCATAAATATAGATATATTTTTTCAAAAACAAAAAGAACCCCAAACTGTACATTAGCAGCCAAAGGTCTAAAGTATTAACCAACTTAAATGTTTTCCCCCTTAAACTGAAAATAAAATTAGATTTTGTTCCATAGTTATTACCCACACGTTAACCTGGACAAGCAACGTTTAAATAAAAATAAACATTTAAATAAGAGAAACATGATGAAAGGATGCTGGAAGTTGACGGCACCTTCCTCTGGTTGTTCGCTCAAAGGCAGATGTAAAGCTCTGACTCCTGCAGGAAGAAAGAGACAAAGCTTTTTAACACAAATCGGACCAAATCAAATGGGATAACACTCTGGATCTCTTTTTTATAAGCTTATTATAGCAAGAATAAACTCTTTTAGTCCAAAGAACAAAAGGACCTTTTTTTCTGATTGCAAAGGACTTTTTTACCAAAGTTTAGGAAATAATCAAAAAATAGAAAAGCTTTTTTTCTGGAGTGTAATGAACATTTCCTCCTCATGGGGCCGCTATTGTGACATATAGCTTCATAGTCTTTTTGGCACACAACAGTACACCAAGACCTGCCATATGTCATGCTTTAATTTGGGGTATTAAAAAACACAAGCAAAGGGAGATCATCATCAGTCATTTGTTTGTACAGTAAGAAGCATATACGTACACTGGAGCTGGAGTCGTTGTCCAGTGAGCCCAGGTTTCGCCGTGGCGCCATTTCTACCACTTCAGGCGGTTTTTGAACCTGAATTTCATGCATTTTTGACCTGGGAAGAATATCATGAAAATATAAATGAGAGCTGAAGCATTTTGTCAACTAAACCAGATGGCCAATAAACTGAAAAATGTATTCTTTCAATAATTATTCAAGCAAAAAATAAAAATGGCAGCGCTAATAATGAAATAAAGTTTAATTTGTTTACCTTTTGTAATTTAGTTCCAATATAGTTTCAATATTCAGTATTTATAAACACAAGAAAAATAATTCACTCAATAGAAAATATTTAATAAAAATAATAATTATTATTAAATGTTATTATTTAATAACTCTACTTTCTTTTTACGCACAATATTTCATTGTTACTCAACCTTCTTTAATGCTTCTAAAAGTCCTAATAAAGTACACTTCCTTTAAAAGGACTAAATGCAGAAACACTAGCTATGCCAAAAGGACATCAGGTTACACGTTTCACCACCCAAACAGTCTGTCATGTTTGAAGTTAAGAATGATGACGTCTGATAATAATAACTCCAGTCTCCACCTGTACAGCGGCCACATGCTCAGACCTCTGGCGTCTTTCTGTGCGGCAGACGAGGGTCGCTCCGCCAAATCTCTGAGGAAGTGGAAGAGCTTCTCCGACTCTATGCACTGCTTCCTACACAGAAACATGATCAATTCATTATTCTCATATACACCATTCTCAATTTATATCTTAGGACAATTTAAGAAGATTAACACAGATGTTTTCCTTTGTTTTAAGTCCAAAAGTGTGTAGTTTAATATTGACCTGATATTTGTGGAGTTGTGGTTTACTCACATGTGAGCGACAGACACGACGCCGCTGTTCTTGGACTGAGTGATCAGACAGATTTTGGTCAGCAGAGACTTCAGGAACATTTCCAGCGCTCGAGCTGATCTCTGACATTCAGGACTTTAAAAACATCAACACATTTCTACATACAATTAAAATACATTCTCAAAATATTGAAGCGACTGTTATTTTGTACATATTAATTGTTGTGTTTTTATGATTTAGGTCTTAATGTGTGCACATGTCAAAATGTGTCTTTGACTGTGTCTATATATTATTTGCTCACATGTTTTTATATTTTAATATACATTTGTTTTTATATTCGGGATTGTGGGAAACGGTATTTCGATCTCTCTGTCTGTACACACAAAATGGAAGATTGACAATAAAATTGGCTTTGTAGACAGTATTTATAGCCTAAAACAGATTGAATCATCTGCAAGAATATGTTTAGTATTCTTGATTTACAAATTTTGATTTAGTCTTCATTCAACAATATAACAAATATAACTAGAAAGTAAAGCTGCCAAACAATGTAGTAATCTTAAGTAAAGCATTAAATTGAAATATTCAAGGACAAGTACCTTCAAGTTGTACTTAAGTACAATACTTGAGTACTTAATTACTTCACACCACTGTTAGTCAAAAGGTTTTGCATGCCATGTGTCCGTAAGGCCTAAAGAAGAAGTTAAAGGAAAACAGATTGGTGGAAATAAAGTGATGCATAATAATACGTACTCACAGCTAATCCACCACATCTGAAAGTGTAAAAAGATACAGATTAACACAGGAACTGCCATCGCAATCCTCCCCACCTCTGCGTCCTTCTGCATGATCTTCTTGATGCGACTCTGTGAGCAGAAACAAAGAACTTTAGGACACTTTCAGAGAAATTATATAAACCCCTGTTTCCTGTATCTGAGGTTGTACATCAGACAGCATGTAAAGCAGAACTTAATTCAGCATTCAGAATGTTTTATTTGCTAGCATGTGACACTTTTGATGTTACGGAAATCTGCACCTGTAACATAACATCAAATACATATATATCAACTAATATTCAATATACCCAAGGAAAAACAACAGAAAACACAAGAAGAGAGACAAATATGGAGCAATTTCTGTTTCTGATAAAAGTTATTTACAATCAAAAGTGTTATAGTAAAGCAACGAAATCGCATATACTACTTCTTTTACTTTTATTAGCCTCTCAATTAATTTGCTATTTTATACAGGTTAAATGTGCCATTTTGTGTTGTCTAAACCAGTGGTTCCCAAACTTTTTCAGTCGGGACCCCTTGGGTATTGGAAATATTTTCGGGACCCCCCAACCCGGTTCCCATCTATATTGGTAGGATTAATTGTATATTGTTGTAAAAACATTACATTTTCTTTGCTAATAATAAGAAGATACAAAGGTCCAACTATCATTTTATATTTTATTATGGATTACACATGAACAAAAGTGAAAAATAGATTTTTAAATTCAAATTTCTTGACGTTTCATCTTGTTTGGTTTCATGCTCGCTACTGCTAAGGTTTTGAGACAGAGGACACACACTGGTCGTTCCTCCCCACCTACCACGTTAGATGTGAAACCAAGGGAGATGTATGACTCATCATACTTTCTTGATTTGGGCTTAGTTGCTCCACTTTTCTTTTAACTGACGGCCGTGTTAAAAACTTCTCCATTTTGTAGATTTATTTTCGAGCAGTGTTTGTTTACAATGTCTTCCCGCGACCCCCCTGCAGTACCTCCGCGACCCACCAGGGGTCGCGCCCCACAGTTTGAAAACCACTGAATGAAAATAACTTGTACATCAATTACTCCATCATATTATTGTTCTTATGAAAGCTTAAGATACATACATTGTTTACTAAGCTTCTGTCTTGTGAATAATCCAAATTTCACTCTGGTAATATTGAACATGACAATTGACAGTCTTAGTGTTTACGACGTTTAACCCAGATTTCCGGCATCACCTGAACGTTGCGCCCAGCACTTCATGCTACATGAACGCGGCTAATCATTAAAATCATTAACTTTTAACATCTTTAAACTCTAAAATAAAGTTTGTACTCACAGGAGGGAATCGTACATTATATCTTCTCTTCTGTCCGGGCATTTTACTCGCTTTAAACCGCGCAGTTCGGTCACATTTTTCATGTTTTCACCGCAAACCGCCGCTGAGTCCATTTGTTTACCTTCAGCAGGAACTTACCTGAAAAACACGCGAACACCTGAGGTCAACCCCGCGTGACCCCGATAATGACGTCACGACCCCCGCGTTTTTTTTGCTGCCTTCACACAGGTTAGGTTATTCATTAATACATATTTATAAACAATGATTTAAAGGTAACATAACTACATAGTGTTTAAAGCCCATCAGATAAAGTGAATTTAACGTTTTCTGAACTTTTTTCTTCTTCTGATATTTACGTTTAATTTAACCCTCTTTGCTTTTAGAGTAGCTAGTTTAACAGTTAGACTATTTACCAGAGCTAGAAGAAGTCCTCAGATAATTCACTTGGGTAAAATAACATTACAACAGTGTAAAAATACTCTGTTAATGAAAAATAGTCACTTTCTACCACAGGTTGCAGGAGCAAGACTGGAAAGAAATTAAATATTGCCTATCCTGTCCATAAATCCAACTAATAAGCTTTTTATGTGGGTTTTAGTAGCATATTATGGTCTGAATCAGGAAATGGAATTTGCTGTTGAACGTGTGGGAAAAAGATAGTAAGTGGAGCTTCAGGTGGTGTCTTGTTCATCATTTACACTTGACTTGGTGATTTCTCTTTATATGGACTTAATCTGAATAAGGGATGTATTTTAAGGAACTTAAAACAAATGCCTTTTATTCATTTGAGTACACTGTTTTATTTCCAACGTGTCTTATTTGTCTATCTGCATGATTTGATCTCTCTAAATCCTGTAAGTTTCTTACTCCTGGTTCAACTTTGTTTAGAAAGCACATTATAAATAGCATTTAAATTATGACTGCCTTCTACCTATCTTATTTGGCTGTACAAAGTCATGAACATTTGAGAACATCTTAACAACACGGTCTGCAATTATAAATCGATTATCCGCAGTATAGGACTCGGCCTAATGACTTCAAAGGTCAAAGATAAAGTTAATCAGTCTTCATTTACCGAGGGTTTTTGTCACAATAAAGCTTCATACCCGGAGGACGACTTTATTTATTTAAAATCTTTAAATCTGCTTTTCAATTTGGACAAGAGAAGATGTTGACAACACGTGTGCTGTTTGCAGTCTGTTTAGTAGCATGTCGTGTAGACGGTGAGTGTTAAACTATATGAGCGTGAAAGGAAACACACAAAGTTTCTACTAAAAACAACTAATCTTTTACAGCTTTTACAGAGTGGATTTTAACCAGTTTATCTGCAGTTTATTCAACATGTATTTATACTTTTTTCTTGTTTCTTGCAGGCTACACTTTAAAGGAAGAAGATGAACCTTTCCATCAGGTATTGTCTCCATCTTGTTATTTAACTCTGTATATTTACCTGTCTAAGTATACAAATCAATACTGAAACTGAAATATGCGATGCCAAAATTGTATTATTGTACTTAAAATCTCCAACTTACTAAATGAAATGAGTCACATGATGATGTATAAGTTATCTTTATAGAGAACAAGTTTCTCAAAAGTGACAAATATCTCCATGTTACATCTTTTTTAAATGAAAACAAAACCTACAGAACATATTTTTTCTCTGCAGGATGTTTTAGGAACAGATTTCCTCCGCTGGCCTCTTCATCCTCCCTTCATCTGTCCTGATATGACTCCGTCTCCCAGCGTCCCCACCTCAGGTGAGGGTCCCCTGAGTTACTAAGTACTTTAACTCTAGTAATGTACTCTGGTTTGTCACTTCAATTGCATTTAACAACTATATCATATATTAACATAAGACTGTATTGATACTTCTTTCACCAACATGTTTGGAAGGTCTTAAATACCTTTAATGTGAGTACAAAGAAGAAGTGGTTCAAACATGCTGAACACTTTTGATTTACAAATGTCTTTTTTTTATCTTTTTATGATTCTTGAAAAGTTTGTATGAGATCAAATGTGTGCAGATGCAAAATGCAGCCATTTGAGAAATGTGGGATATTTTACTGAGATATTCTGCTTGAACATTGAGTGTGCCTTTAATATCGCTGTAATATACCCTGTTATCAGAGCCCTCAAACATGTGTATATGTTTTGATTCTGACTGTTTTTATTGTTTTCTTTTCTTTCTAGTTGAATATGTCAAAGCTGCAGATGTCAAAGTCATCGCCGCACTGGGAGACTCTTTAACTGTGAGTGAAGTTTTGCATTCAAAAAGTTACCGATGTCAAAGTATAAGAATCGCAATTAAAGTAGAAAAAGTCAAAGTAAACGTTATGCAGCCCATTTCAGAAAAATATAATAATATGATATCATTGTTGTCATATGTGTTGCCACTAATAAAAGAGGAGCTTATTGTTTTTTATATACTGTTGTGAAGCTTGTAAATGTCACCAAGGGATCAATTAAGTCTTATCTTTATCATAATAACACATCATAACTTCTTTGTTGGTTATAATTTGTTCTGTTGTTGAATCGAATATTCTTTTTAGGTGTACTTTCATAGGTTCATTTGGGACAAAACATCACATTTTACAAGTCTTTGATAGTTTTGGTTGTACATCCAAATTTGTGAAAGTGAATAAAAGTAAAAAACTAACTGTAGAAGAGTAAAAAGCACAACCTTAAAGTGCTCAAGTAAAGGATACCAAAATTGTACTTAGTGTAAATGTAACTAGTGTTACACTCACAGTTACAAACCACTGTTATTGTTATTAAATAATATTAGTAGTAATGAAGACTTCTCTGCTTTTAAAATATTGCCTGTATGTTTTTTTCTTGCAGACAGCTATTGGTGCCAATGGCTCTACGATTTTATCCATACCTATTGAATTTCGCCACGTATCTTGGAGGTAAATCAGCGCCACGGCTCCAAATGAATACTCCGTAGGATATTATTTATAAAACATTAAAAAACTCAAACTATCCTCTGAATATCAGCTGTCTGTAAATCAGAGGATTTATAACAGTAGCCAGTTTTAAAAGGTGCTAATCGATTGATTGATGATTTATTTACCATTATCTTATCTCTCCAGTCACATTGTAAGTGCTGTTATGATTATGTATGTTTTATTGGTCTGATTCTATTCATTACAATCTGTGTCTCTTTCTGTTTTAGCATCGGAGGATATGGGACGTATCAAAATGTCATCACACTGGCCAGTAAGTAATTTAATGTCCAAAAAATAACCAAGAAGTGAAAAATGATCGAGGCCTAACACTGTAAGAAAATATAATTCAGTGGTAATTAAATGTATAAATATATATTTAAAGTCCAGCCCAGTGTTAACTATACACATCTCAATCATAACAAAAGATTGAATGAAATGAACTTCAAAACAAAACAAGAATCACCTACAAAAATTATTTTAACGCTGAACTTTGATAATTTGTGACTGAATAACGTATGGATGACATGGCTTTGATCTATGTTTTGATATCTTGGTAAAATATTTGAAGTATTAGTTGACGAAATCCACGGATCCTCGCTTCTTTACTCCGGTCTTTATTTTTTTAATGTTTGATTGTCTTATTGTCTAGATATTTTCAAACTGTTCAGCCCCGAGCTTGGGTCCGTCCCCGGTTCGGACGTTCCACGGTCAGCCGGCGACCGTCAACGAGACCGGGTTCAACTTCGCCGTCACCGGACACAACACGCTGTGAGACAAACACACTCTTTATTTATTTACTTAATTGTATTTATTTTTATTTATTATTTATTTACTTCATTGTATTTATTTATCTTTTACTTATTTTTATTTATTTATTAATTTGTATTCATTTATTTACTTATTTGTATTTATGTGTTTTGAAATAAATAAATACAAATAAGTAAATAAATGAATACAAATTAATAAATAAATAAAAATAAGTAAAAGATAAATAAATACAATTAAGTAAAAAATAGAGAGATGTTTTTTTTAATTATAATTAGGCATTTTTCTATCCAAATTATTATATTGAGGCGTTTTGTTTTCATTGCTCTGGCTTCTTCCCAATTTTTTAATTACATTTTATTTGACATGTATATGTGTGCTTCTGTAAGGTAACTGTAGGCTATGTGGAGCTTCAAACTATCAAGGGAATATTTTTGACATTTTGGGGGTGATTTATAAAAAAATGAAATACAATTGATAAGAAATAAGAAAAACAAAAAAAAGATAGGGAAATAGAATACAAAGAAAGCTACCACCAAATGTATGTTTTAAATTATTATATTAAAATGAAAAGTGAGTGCACTCTCTATGAACACAAAGACAAGCCTTTATTGATTTTCAAACAGGAAATGTTGGTGTTGCAGCATCACAAGGACAGACATACGTTCAGATGAACAGAGAAAGAGAACTTAGTTAAGAAAATAAGTAAAAATAGAAAACTATACAAGCAGTTAAAGACCAAATCGCTGTCTAGTAACTTAAGAAAACACACACCAGACGTGTATAACATATGATGGAGTAAATTGTGAACTAAAGTACATCATTAAAACCAATAAAATATAATTCTTTATCATGCAAATGTAGGAATCTTCAGTAAGGAGACACTGAGTGCCCTCTTAATGCCTTTAAAGGTAGGGTAGGTAAGAATGGAGAAACCAGCTCGAGTGCGCTAGAATTTGAAAGTACACAGCCGAAAAAAATCTGCCCCTTCCTTCAGACTTCTTACAGAGCCCCTCCTCCAACACACACGAACGCGCACAAGACCAATGAGGCCACGAGATAAGTTTGTGCACGAGATGGAAGGCTGACAGACAGGTAGGCCATCCAGTTATTTGCCCCGGGCCGAGGCAGATGATTGGTCGTGCTTTTTACAGCGCCACGGCTTCCACAGATGAAATATTTGTATATATTTATTGTCAAAGCATTTAATGTATTCATTGCTATCGGGATGTTAAGAGCATTCCATGGAATATAACAACAAGTGTTTCTGAAGTGAATTACCTACCCTACCTTTAAGTTCAAAGATCATAATATTTAGTTGTAAATGATTTGATAATGTTTTATTGATGTTGTGACTCATGTTTGTTCTTCTACAGAAACATCTCTGATCAGATAAGACACATGATCGACACGTTCAAGTCCTATCCCGTAAATCTCATCTCCCTCTGCTCATTAGATAATTCATAATCTTAATTTAAACTTTATTTATGTGACGTTCAACAGTTCAACATCAACTCTCCTTCTTCAGGGTCTGAACTTTGAAGAGGACTGGAAGGTGGTGACGATGCTGATCGGCATGAACGACATCTGTGATTACTGTAAAGACAAAGTAGGGGTGTTTTATTTGAGTAAAAAGTCTGTATTGTACAACGGCATTTGAGGGCCAGTGTATATATATATATTTGTTTTGCTTATTCAAAATCAAGCTAGAGGAAGTGAATTGAATCAGAGATAAAAAATAAAACCCTCACAATTTTCCAAATTAAATTCCTACATTTATGGGTTCATTTTTAACGAAAATCCCACAAATTAAACAGAAATTATTTTAAATGTACAAAACAAAGGAAAGAAAAAGGGTTTTTAAATCAGGAATCCACATAATTTACAAATAAATTAGTTTTTTGTTATAAATGTGTGGCTTTATAATTTAAGAATATTTTCTTGTACATTTCTGAGTTTTTCTTCCGCAAATGCACAGTTTAAATCTGAGAGAATATCAGATTTTAAAGATATCAGACTATAAATCTGAGCCTCCTCTCCCCTCTCCACAGACTCTGTTCTCCCCCGACAGATTCATTCACCACATGACAGAAGCTCTGGACATGATGATGAAGGAGGTGAGATTTTATGAAGTACCTCAAAACAGTTCTAAAATATATTACCTGACTAAAAAAATGCATAATTACTTCCCCATCACCACATCATCATACTTAAATGATGCATGTGGTATCCTCATTTTCATATTTTCCCTTTGTTATCTAATAAAGATATGACTTTGTGTTTGGGTTGAGGTTCCCATCCTTTGTGTAGACCTGGTGCAGTACGTGGCTTAAGATAGAAACAAATAAAAGAGGGCTCAACTCAAACAACTAAGAGATTATTCTTTTTTTACAGTGAAGTAGAAATACTATAGTAAAGAAATATGTGCTGCCATTTTTCACAGAAATCTAAGGTTTCATTTTGTGTAACTGCGGTATATTGACCATACTTTCAAAGTAAAACGTGTGGTTATGAGGTTGAATGAAGTTGGCTTAAGAGGTATAACCAATATTTGGGTGATATGATGCTTTATTAACCGTCAAACAGGACAAAAGTTGCACAAATGTTAAAGCATTAACCTCAGTGCATATGCATACATGTGAAACGTTCCCCTCCCCTTTTGCTTTTTGGGAACAGTTTGTCCTTTCTACCTCTATCCTACTGAAACTATGAAGAAAGAGAGAGAGGACATGCAGATATTTTAAAAGTACACTCTTTAGTCTTTACTTTGATTTTAGTGGTAAATGTTTTTGTTCTGGTTTCAGATCCCCAGGACGATCGTCAACGTGGTGCAGATTTTCCCCATGAAGCCTCTCAGAGACGTCCAGAGGCCGACGCTCGGCTGTCAGCTGCAAAAGTTACCCCTGCTTTTTAATAATCTGTTAATATAAACCCCTGCAGGATCTAGCTATTACCACCAGAATATCTTAAAATAAAGATATACATTTACTCAAGTACTAAATCCTGAATCCTGTTGTACAGTGAGGGTTTTGTATTTGCCCTGCCTTATGTCTGTGTCCAAATCTCTGAGGATTACAAATCATAATTGATCTGATAATCTTTTAATCTGATAACCTGATAATCTGATGTTCTGCTCTCAGGAGATTCTGCTCGTGTCTCGTCCAACCTGAAGAAAACTCCCCTGAGCTGAAGGAGCTGGTCGAGGTTAACTACGAATTTCAGGTGAGAGAAAATGTTCTGCCTGAAACGCCTCCATTGGACTTCTTTGTTTATTTCCAACACTTACTGAGATCACTATGTAACACTCACTCCTATTGGCTAGCGCTTCAACACATTTTACGTGAGAGGCTAAGGGGCGGGACATCTCTAAGCGGTTGACCAATCACAACAGAGCCGGCCAGCTAACCAATCAGAGCAGACTGGGCTCTGGATTCAGACAGAGGGGGAAAAGAGGTGCTGCAGCACAGGCAGTATGAGAACAATAAAGAGCTCTTTGAACATTAACGAATGGAGACATGTCACAGTAGAGACACTAAATACAAATATGAACCTGAAAATGAGCATAACATGTCCTCAAGTTCTTTTTGATATTTTGAAATTGTGATTCTTCAGAATAATTACTTGTACTCATGGGCGCCGTAAGGGGGTGAAAAGTTAGGACGATTCTAAGGGCCCGTGACTGACAGGGGCCCAAACAATTTTAGAACATTAAGAAAAAAATGTTTAAGTACCAATGTGATATCTTTTCATGGGGCCCAAAATTTCTGGCGGCGCCCCTGCTTGTACTGTAATAATAATTCATAAAATGTGGGCTGTTTATATAAATATGTGTATTTAATTGAGTAGAGTTATGTACTCCCCAAAAGGATTGAACAGCTTTATGATGCACAGAGTTACAACAAAGAAACCCGGTGTAGATGTCGTGCTATCAGGCAGTAAAACTCTGAGGTGATTTGGACCTCCGTTCTTTACAGAGGAGATTAGAGAAACTTCTGCACAGCGAGCGTTTCTTCAAAAAGGACTTTGCTGTTGTTCTGCAGCCTTATTTAGAGAAGGCCGTACCTCCAACACTTCCTGTGAGTCTCACACACAAAGAAACATTTACACCACCATTCACGTGTTGCCTTTTGTTTGCACTAACAATACTTATTTGTGATTATTGTTTGTACTTCAGGACGGGACGATTGACTTGAGTTTCTTCACGGCAGATTGTTTTCACTTCACTGTTAAAGGACATGAAGAGCTGGCTAAGGGACTGTGGAACAACATGGTGAGGTTTTATTAGTTTTATTATATTTAGATAACTGTTTAAGGTGCTTTTAGTTGGCTAAAAGTGAAATACAGGCTAATATATGGATATCTGTATTAGTAGTTTTCATAAAAAGCGGCTGATTTGGGTTTGGAACAGATACAAAATACTGCATTCCTAAAAATATAGAAGTGTGCCATCACTGTATTCATGCTGAGAGAAAATGCTCTTTTTTCTGATTCTCCAAATTTAAACACAATTCTTCCTCAGTTCCAGGCTAACGGAGAGAAAGAGAAAATAAAGGCTTTTTCAGAGCCAATAAAACTCATCTGCCCAACAAAGGTACAAAAGAACTGTCATTTTGTAGATTTAAGTATTTGTGTTTGTACATAGGATAATCAGTATCCTTTTCTCCAGGAGCATCCTTACATCTACACCAGACCTCGAGTCGTGTCGTCTGCACCGAAGCATTCCTCTGTGGCGCTGACGATGTTTCTGATCTCTGGGTTTCATTGTCTGTAGTTCAACAGGCAGAGAAAGGCACAGAAACCAATCCTCAAACAATCTGAGGGAACTATGTGAACGATGTTGTAATAAAAAAAAGAATTGTGGGTTAAGTAAAAAAATATATTTAAAAAATGTAAGAAATACAAATTATGTTTTTGGAACAGAATAAAAAATAGGCAAATTATTATGAGATTTTTTCACCAACATTTTTTATAATTAAATGAATGTAAAGAATAAAACTAAAATATTTTCTTATGAAAACCAATAATAAATGTGTATTTGCTGATTCAAAATAAATAAACTCATAACTTGAGTTAAAACTTGTTTCCCTTGTTGTTAATAGATACTATAGAATAACAAAATACATATTTTAACCTGCAGCTTTTTCTTGAAAATCCATAACCACTAAATATTTTCTGGTTTTATCATTGTACTGATTTTTTGGGCCCATGTGTTATTATGTCGACACAGAAGTAAATGTATAATATGTAACATTTCCACATTAAAATATGTATATATATGACTTGGTCTATTTTATAGATGCTGACTTTGTCACACACTTGTACACTTACGTACCTTTACACAAACTCCTCAGAAACGTCAATGCATACACAGTCAAATACAACATACATACAACATATGTTGTGTAAATCGTCTCCAAAGTTACATACACCAAACTTTATAGTGTAATTCCTTTCTATATTCTGAAGGTTTTTACACAAATGTGTTCATATGTCATGTATAGCTTGATTTACATATTATTTCACATAAAAAAAAAAGTTAACATGATTTGATGGCTGTTAACAGTATTTTCTGGTTTAAGAAAATGACAACATTTGTAATAAAATATATAAAAAAGAATTGTCTTAATGTCAGTAATCAACTAGGAAAAGTTTCATAGTGGTGTTTGAGAGGTAAATAAGCTTCAGTCAGTCAGTCAGTCAGTCAGTCAGTCAGTCAGTCAACATGTCCATAATTAACCCCACATTGCTTCTGCAGGCATCTCTAGGCAATTTCTAGGGTATTGAACTATATATAAGTCGGTGTGTAAAAGTCAGCAACACAACATATAATGTAATATCTGCACTTCCTCCTGTATAAATATCATAGAGATATACTGTACATTAATCCATGTGTGTTGCAGTACCTGCGCGTGGCCTTGGGGGCAGCAGAGTCACTGTTTACAGCAGACAGCAGCTGGATGCACGAGCTCTTCTCTACTGGGAGCGTGGAGCTGAAAACCAGAGAGAGACAGCGAGGAGGTCGCTGTGGGAGTTTGTTTTTTAAAGAAAAGTGACAGAAAACTCGCAGGCAAACTAAACCACATCGTATCGTCTTCATGGTGGCTGACCAGAGACTCTGAGGTAACTACTTGTTGATGTTAAAACTGTGGATTTAAAGCTGAAATAGAGACATTTAATCTCGTTGATTTGGTGCATGGTTAGCTAGCTGGCTAACTGTTAGCTTTAGGAGCTACTTTCGGCTAGCTGGCTAACTGTTAGCTTCAGAGGCTACTTCTTGCTGGCTAACGAGGTCCAGCCCTAAGAGTTGTTTACCCCAAGTTGTGGATGTGGTCTCCCCCTACGCTTCTCACGGGATTCTCTGGGATAAAAGAGCAAGGACTAAATCTTCACACTGGATTTAACACTGTGTACTGTTAGGAGACTAGCAGGATGTCCACAGAGGTTGAGTGCAGTCAGGTCGGATCGGCTGGTTTGACAGCGGCCAGCTCCGAGGAGAAGAACCAAAACAAGATCGAGGCAGAGGCTCAGGAGGAGCAGCATGGAGAAAAGCAGACGGAGAAGCAGCTAGACGACGACCACAGCAGCACCGAGGCGGACACGCACAATAAATGCAAAGAAAACGACAAAGAAAATGACCAAAGCAGCACCGCTGACTCGGCTGTGGAGGTGGTGAAGAGCAAAGTTCTGGAAGCTCCTCCGCCGAAAGTCAACCCGTGGACTAAGAGGACGACGGGCAGGGTGCCGAGCAATAACATCAACAACTCCCAGGAGAAAGGTGAGATGCTTTTTTATAATGTCTACACATGTGATCAAGGTGATTTAACTGTGACAATATGATTACTACTAACGGCAGTAGTGTGAGCACGTTGTTGCAGCTTTTTGACAGCTCCCCCCTGCACAGAAATCCTCTTATCATACCTCACGTAAGCTTTTTTTTTTTAAAGGGTTGAATGAAGTGTGTAAACTTGAATGTCAAGAGGTGTTTATGGTAGCATATTTCCCCCATCCCCTCCCCCCTCCCCCTGTGCTCGGATTGCCCCGCAGCACCACGTGTTGATTGCCGACCACTTCTTTTAATTTAGCTCCCAATGTATTGCTCTCACACTGATCCGCTATTGTTGATTAAATGCATCACATGGGGAGGAATGCTATGAGTCCAAAAGCAGCCTAATGTGTGTGCTGTCTCTGGGTAATAAAGGGAAAAAGCTAAGACAGCCATGGCTAGCTGCTGCTGCTGTAAAGACACGTTTTGCATGTCCAATGGCCTGGCTGCCTGCAGTTCCTCCCACCAGCCTCCACTGTCACTGCTGAAAGCATGTGAGCAAGGTGTTGGGCAGGTGGAGAGTTAAATAAGTAGGTGAGGGTTAAGACTAATGATTTGACTTCAGATTAGTCTACTTAGTATGTCTGTAATGAATAATTAACTCATTAATTGAAGGAAATTGGAAATTAAATGGCCCTGAAAAGTGTCCACATTTGTTACTGAGAAGGGTTTTAAAAATGTCAAAATTGGTTGCCAATTATTTTTCTCTCTATGAACTAATTGATTAGCCGACCAACTGTTGCAGCAGTAATGTGAAATACTTGAAACTTTCATCAGCAATGTATACAACCACCAGTAAAAAAACAACAAAGATAATCACTCTACAATAATATGTTCATTCAGTTTCATTGTGAAGCTGGATCCAATGAATACTGTGGTTTTCCTGTGACAACTAATGGATTGTCAAAATAGTTACTGCTAAAAGTAACGGATCAAACTACATTTGGGATATGTATAGTTCCACTATTACAGTATTAGTCTTTTAACTGATTATTAAAACAAACAAATAAAGGGTTACTTTAATGTTTACACATACAGTTTGTCATAAAAAGTGTACTATGTCATTAGGGTTATCTAGAGTTCAACACAAGCAATTACATTTCTAACAAAGCGTATTTGTTTGTGTTACAAACTGGAATTTGCGGACCGACTTGATGTTTTTCAGCCAGGGAGGATGTAATGGAAGGCACTGTTGCATTGTGGGAAATGTAGTATGTAGTGTCTTTTTTCCACTCCTGGGCCCTCTGCTTCACTTAACTTTTTTTTATTTTTACTTTCTTACAAGCCCAGTTGAATATTATGAAAGTTAAATATTTGATTAGCCTTCTAATAATTGAATATTTGATATCAGAATTTTTATTAATTTTCTTTCAGAATATAAGCTGTGAAAAATGTAGTTAACTGAAACTAGCTAATGATTTCCTTTGAAAAAAAACTAAAACCGAAACTATATAACGAAAGTAAGCAGTGAATTTTTAAAACTGAAACAAAATGATCTGGTGACTAACTAAAAATAAAACATAAAAAGCAATGTCAACTTAGTTTTAGTTTTTTAATAATAATATATCGCAATCTCAATAAAATGAATTACCGAGTGTGCTAGTAAAAGAGTCCTTACGTTGACTCCCAAAACAAAAGGTGTAAACATCGTGGTCATTCCTGCACAGTATTTTATTAGTTAAACACGTGTGTGACATTTTGTCTTTCCGTTACCAAAACTAAATACAAAAACTAAACCTTCCTGAAAAGCAAAACTAGAAAAAAACCTCTCAAAACATACTAAAATGTAATTACAAAGTCAAAATCAGCAGCTTGTTGCACTCAGACAGGCGCCCAGAGTTTGGGTTGTGAATGTGTCAGAGCGCGGGGAGTCCATTGGGAGCTAAATCTGACTCTGACGAGAGCACAGGCATCGTTTTACAAAAGTGTTACTGTGCAGCACAGAGGGCGGACGCCTGCATGCAGCCTCAGAACAAGCACACACCCATTCATGTGAATCCTCTGGCCTGCAGCGCTTATCAATCCTACCATCCTCCTGCTCAGCGATAGGGACTGTCAGGCTGCAGAGGGCCACTCCCAGCATGCAGCTGCCCGTGGAGACGCAGCCACATACCGCCGCTGGCTGCACTCAAAACACCCTCAACTAGTTCAGTGGCTTGGGGTTTCTTTTTCATTCTGTACTGACAGATATTCCCAAATGCTGCTCGGCAGACAGAGCATGAAAGAGCAGCAGCAGAAGACTTCGTAACTCCAGTCGTGCAACCTTTCCAGGCTAGGGGTTGTTAAATAGTGGTTTGTGAAGAAAAGGGGATTTAAAACACCTTTTGTTGTGTCAAGTATGTCACTTATATTTATTGGTTCTGCAGATCAACAAAACGCTCTGAAAGTGGTCCGTCCCAGCAAGCCCAGAACGAGAAAATCCAGCAAGGTAAACGCTCTCTGCTTATTTCTCTACCCCTTCTTCATCTTTCAAATGTCTTTCAAATGTCTTTCAAATGTCCCCAATGTGGGGAGATTACATGTCTGAATCTTGATTACAAATCCCAAAGCCACACTGTCAAATAAACACACACTCCCACTTTGTGTTGTTGTTTAAAAGGATATTTCACCTCCAAAATGATCATCAGTGTATAAATCGCTCGCCCTGTGTGACCTTGAATTCTTGAAAAAAGTTTGTATTCATCTCATTTCCTCTACAGTTAACAAAGAAAAAGAAAACGATTAATTAATTACAGTAAATATTGACTGAGTTTAAGAATAGAAAAACGACATAAAAATATATTTACAGGCGTGAGTAATTGCTATACACATGTTTATTTTGAAAGTAAGTATTCCTAATGTCTCTGCGTTTAAATAGACGGTGAAACAAAATGAATATTCCTTTGAGTGATGGATACACATGCAAATAAACAACCCTGTGTGTTAGGGTTTCATGTTACATCTCTGTGTTTTCTGCCAGCCGCTGACATGAAGGATGTGAAACACTAGCTGGTATAAAGTTGGCTGTTTTGTTGCTTTTACAACCAGTTTTTCCACTGCAGGGGATTTAAATGAATGGTTTGAGGAAAAAAAGTATTAGTGTTATGTCAGGATTTAAATGAACACAGGTAATGGTGAATTTAAAACGGGGACATCAGCTTTGTGTCTCTTTAATTTGACAGATAAAATACGTATTGTTACTTTTTTTAATATATTTGTAATATCACTTAATTGATTTGGCTACAACAGGACCCACTAATTCTGCAAATTTGCACTGATGCTTTTTTTTGTTGTTGACATTTTCAAATTGACCAAAAGTCAAAGATGACAGCTTTATTTAGGCCTCACTTTACTCACACACTTTTAGGACCAACCTGTTTGTTTAAAATCAATATTGCATCTTAAAGTCAAAAGCCATGACGTGTCAGTTAAACATTAACAAGATTCAGTCAGATCTAGATTGGATAAAAAAGAAGAAGAAAATAGCACATTTTGTATACCAAGTCCAAAAAGTTTAACCTTTTCTAAATGAAGTATTGCAGTAAATACGACATTTAGAAATGATTTGTTACAGAAGCACAGGTCACCAAGGCATTGTACAGTCAAGAAAAACTTAAAGGGCCCATGTCATGGCCATTTCCACTGATCATAATTCCATTGTTGAGGTATACTAAAATAGATTTATACTGTGCATTTTTCCAAACTCACATTGGTTTCGCATACAGCATCTCTGTAAAGTATGTGTATTCAGCAGTATTCACTCTCTCCACTAAACGGCTCGTTGCAGCTCTTGCCCCCCCCCTCCCTGTGAGCACAGTGTGCTCTGATTGGTCGGGACGTTGTGAATCGCGCTGAGCTCCGTGGAGGTGTGGTTTCCTTGTTTAGCGATACACAGCGAAACACAGCCAAACTCATCCTGAGCACACACAAACTCACAGCCGAACAATAAGTGTGGCTTCATATTGAGTAAGAAAAAGGTTGATAAACGCTGTGAGAATGGGTCTGCAGAGAGAATTTCGCCGCGATCCCAACTGTCTGTTATCAGCCTGCAGCCAGGGATGAGAAATCAGCAGAGCTGCCTGCACTGAGTGTGTGTGTGAGGAAGTCCGTGGATTGGTCAATTTGGACCAATCAGCAGAGGCTTAACGTAACGGCTCCGCGGACGTAACGTAACGGCTCCACGGATTGGTCCATTTGGTTCCGAGTACGAGCTGACGTCAGCTCGTACCCGGAACCAAACGGACCCATCCGTGGAGCAAAGAAAGAAACTGAGAAATCTCCAACGAGGCGTTTTGGGGAGGAATTTTCTATGTTAGAGTTTTACTCGCTACAGGGTGTACTTTGAGGGTTTGTGACTCTGCAGACCGTTTACATGCATAAAAACCTACATAACACACAAGGTGACAGGTAATAACCAGAAAAGCATGACACCTCTCCTTTAAATAAATAGTAAATAAATATATACCTATTAGGGCTGCACGATATTGGAAAAAACTGACATTGCGATTTTTCCCCCCCTGCGATATATATTGCGATATGAAAACATACAGGAATTGAAGAAAATACCTTTTTTTTTTTTTTTTTTTCGCAAACCATCCTTTCTTGAACTTTAATGCTATACAATTGGTATTTTTTTAACTATATTTAACCGGATGAAGGATTTTAGCCACAGACGTCTGGATCTTAAGTTATCAGAGCAACAAGCTGAGCTAGCTCGGTTAGCAGCGCCGAACTGCCCTGGAGAAACACATGAAACTACTTTATTCAGTGTTTTTACCTTTAATCACCCCGGTCCGTTTGCTTTGGAGATTTGATTGTGATTGGTGGATTGCTGTGCATGCAGAGCAGGCATGTCACTCACTCAAGTACCCCTGACATGAGAGCCGTGCAAGTTTTCCTTTTTGCAGCAAGCAGCAAAATAATTGTAACATGACGTGTTTGAGTTAATTTGCCTACTTAATATCGCAAGTCCTAATTTTTTTTTTTTTTAAATCGCACGTCCTGCGATGTGAATATCGCGATTATCGTCACGACACGATATATCGTGCAGCCCTAATACCTATCATTGGCAGGAAGATATATAGCTATTTATAAAATACACACTATAAAATGTAAAGAAACAAGTTAAAATACACTATAATATACCAAAATACACCGAATGAAATGTAAAAATAGGATATTATAAACATAGAACATGTTTTCAAAGTATTTTAGTTAGTTTCTATTGTAATTGAAATACAACTGCCGTATATTTTGTATCATATTGACAGATTGTTGCCAAAACGCAGCCCTACTTGTGGTGCAGTTTCACTGTAACCCTCGTCACTCTAACCTTGATCCCATATCAGGCTGTCCAAATGTACCACATTCACAGAGGTGGAAACTCGACCTGTTTATCGTAGTTGTTTGCAGTTTCCCGACAGACGGAGCACTGACCTCTTTTTCCCCACGCTGGTTCCTACTAAAAGACATTCAGGCTCCACCTCACACACACACAACGTCAAAAAACAATCAAAATCGATAAATGTGACGGGGTTCAAAATGAATTAATTGTTGTTAATGTGTTTTTTCTTTCTTTTCCTTAACAGTCAGGTGACTTCAGCGACATCACAAACTGGCCCACTCCTGGTGAACTGGCCAAAGAGGTGAGACGATTGTGTGTTGTTGTTGGTGTGTGTGTGTGTGTCTGACGTTAGTTTAATCAAATATATTAAAGGCAACAACTCGTGCTTGTTTTCCGCTGGTTGCAGCTTATCTGATTTCTGCTCATTAGATGGAGCACTGCAACCATAAGTCTTTGTTTAGGATTTGGTACAACAGGGTTTTTTTTTTTAAAGTTTCTAATTACACTTGAAGGCCACATTTTGGAAGTTACGTGCTTGACATAAACATAAAGCTAAAAAATGCCTTTCAAGTATCTTGTTGGAACATAGTTTGTTGTGTAGCCTTTTGCTCAATCAGTGGGTAAAGTAGAATAATAAAAGAGTGGAGTCTTCAGAAATCTACACCAATTCACTGACATTTCATTTTTTTGATAAAGAAAATGTGATATCAAAATATCCAAAATGCAAGACCACACACAGTCTCAGATCAGGATATTGATATAAGTACTTATTGCCCAGCCCCACATGATGTCTCCAAATATGATCTTCCAGCAACAACAAAATGTGCTCAACAACGGGAAGAAGCCTCCCGCCACACGCAAGGGGGAGAAGGAGACGAAGTCGGAGAGCAGCCATGACGGTGGGGAGAGTAAAGAGAACCAGGAGGCTCAGCCCGACGCGCTTGCTGAGCTGCCCAAAGACCAGAGTCCAAAGTGGGACCGGACGCCCAGAGCAGCAGCCTGAAGAAGAGAGGAGGGGAAGGTGAGCAGAGTTTTCTATCTGACCTTGATCAACGGCATCTTTTTTTTTATGAATAAAGATGATTTTGGTAGCTTCAAATCAAAGTTTGATTAACGCACATTTCATCTCTGACCTGTGAAATCATTCATCTCCAGAATTTCAACTTTTAGATGAATAAAAGAGTCTTAAAGTTTTAAGGTTTTAAATGTTGCCTTACATTTCACAAGGGCTGCATCTAAAGATAGTTTTAGGTATTAAATAACGGTTTGATCTTTAAAATATGAATAAAAAGTGAACAAATGTCCACCCTAGTTCCACAAAGTCTAGGTTTAGGACTTACAATATCCTGATTTAAGAGTGTAAAAAAAAGTATTATTATTGTTTATTTAAGAAGAGACAATGCACATTAATAAACATGAGCACTTGAGTCCATCATGTGCCATATTTAGCCATAAAGGGTCATTCTTATCTAGCACGTTGCTTCACTTGAATATGTTATAAACTGAGAAAATAACGACATTTCCATATTTTAGATGCTAAAATATTAATTTCCTGCCGTTTTTGCTTTAAAAATACATTAACAATTGATCAATTATCAAAATAGTTGTCTTTTATATCCCTGTTGATCCAGTATTTGACAAATAGACTAATCTTGCAGCTCTAGAGTCAAATTAAACTTTATTAGGAGATGAATGTTTTCCCTGGACAGAGATGACTGCACTGATCGCTGCGCAGAGGGAGCATGTTGAAACTGTTTTGATCAAATTGGTGGGCGCATGGTTTCTGCTGATTATCTCACGTGTTGCACTTTCGCATCTGATTCGCTTCCATCTTTTTTAATAGACATTTAAACAAAATAACAGGTAACGATCTTTGTTGAGGCGAATAAACGACACACCATTTCAGTGTGAGAAAAAGTTTTTAGAGAGTACTTGTCCATGGACAAGTGAGTTTGGCAATTTACTTGTCCGAATACATTTTTCACTTGTCCAGAATGGACAAAAATTGTTCTTCGCCATCGTATTTTACATTTTCCCACGGTTTTTACGACACCGCTAACGTAAGTGAGCGGTAAGATTTTACTGCATCACACATAGGGTTGGGTATCGTTTGGATTTGAACGATTCCGGTTCTGCTTTTCGATTCCGGTTATTTTCGGTTCTCGATTCCGGTTCTTTGAGAGGGTAAAAATAATGACAAACTGGGAGAAAAATATATTTATGAAAACATTAAGTCAAATCTGTATTCCTATTTACAAATCACTTCATACTGTTTAATTTCTTACGGTTATTGAATAAAATTATATAAAAATAATCTCTGCATTGTTTGGTTAGTTCTAAGTGGTGCAGTTTGAGAATGTACAATTGGCCCAGTCTCCTCTGATGTTACACTGCAACCTGCCTGTGAGACAGAGTCCAACCACACATGTCCAACCTAATAATAATAATAATAATAATAATACTAATACATTATATTTATAGCCTATAGGCCTAGCGCTTTTCTACAACTCAAAGACGCTTGCACGCTTACACATGTCCTGCAATACACATGCTGCAGCTGCCCAGCTGCTCACTGTTTGTAAAAGTAAATAAATAGTATTTTCATTTCAATAATGTAACCTGCTTCATAAACAATACTGACATCCCTGTGCTCCTCCGAGTCTGGGGGTCCGGGGATGTGAGGACAGCGCGAGGACACAGACAGGGAGGCTGCTTTACTTCATAAAGCGCTTCGAGATTTGTCTTGGCAGATGAGAAGCGCTATATAAATTAAATGTATTATTATTTATTATTATTAAAGGAAATGGTGGTCAATATTAACAACATAGGAGCTAAAACGCTTAATAACCTTCATTACGTGTTAGAGAAAGAACATAAGAAAGTTTGACAAAGAGAGACGCACCATGCAGCGATCAGCTGATATGGAGCGTGGAGAGAGAGCTGCGGTCCGCGGGGCTCGGCCTCGCCTCCTGTCCTCACAACTCTTATTAATCCCGGGACCGGACAATTGTTATTTGTTCCTACTCGGAACCGAGTTTTGCTTCCCAACCCTGCCACTGTGCTACACTTCCCGACCCGCCCCCTTCTAACTGTACAGAAAGCGGCGAGATGCATTTCCTTAGGAATCAACAAGCAGAACCGAAACTAACATTTCTAAACGAACAATGGCGGACCTGTACAATTTGCGAATGAGTTCTGCCTTTTGTAAACTGAATTTATCAATAATTTGTCTATAAATGAGGGTGAAAAACGTCACTTGTCCGCCGGACAAGTCAATTGAAAGATCTACTTGTCCGATATTGTAAATAACACGTCCCGGACGGTGGGACGTGTGCTTTTTCGCACACTGCATTTATGAGCTCCACAGTATCTTTAACCACACAGGAAGTGAAGAGTTCATCCACAGTAGATTCCCACAGGACGCCAAATTCTTAAAACTGTGTTTGTGTGTAAAACCACTTACCCTCAATTTGAGCAAATCCACCCAAAACATTTCCAAATTAAATGTCTTGTTTAATACTGAAGACAAAGCGTATATATTTTGGTTTTGATTAGTTAGTTGTCATTTAATTTACTCCTTGGATTTGTTCAGATATTTTTATAGAGTTTTCTTGTTGGCAGTTTTTGTTAACTTTGGACAGAGCACCAGGCTACCTGTTTCCCTCTGTTTCCAGTCATTATGCTAAGCTAAGCTAACCACAGAGAGGCTGAAAATGGTAAATAATGACTTTTTCAGTCACTTAAAGGGTTTTGGGTTTAATGTCGGTGAAAGGAAGCTGCTACAGTCCGGAAATTACGCTGAAGTTTAGTAACCAGCGTATCTTTATTGTAGAGGCACAGATTGATGATTTCATTTTTATCCAAACTGGGTTTACAGCGTCATTTTTTGGAACAAATAGTGGACATTTTCATCCTAGTTTCACAAAGTCCAGGTTTATGTCTTTAATTGTGTTGTTTTGTAAGTGTAATACCTAAATATATTCACTTTAATGTGATATTAAACAGAGAAAAGAAGGCGTTTCCATATTTAAGAGGCTGATACAGCAAACATTTCCTTCTAAAAGTCGTTCAAAGGGTTTCGAGTCTTTATGTCAAGGTGAATGTTTAGAGGCTGCTACAGATAGAAAGTGTTGTTTTATTTTAGAGACACTTTTAATTTGTTCCAAACTGAGTTTCCAGCGTTGTTTATTTGGAAACAAAGCTCTTCACGCTCTCTGTTTCCGGTGTGCAATCATCGCCAGGTAACAAACGTAAGTGGGTGTCTCTGCCGCTGGAGGACGCGTCCCGGGACGACGGCGAGAAGACGTCCGGCGGCGACACGGAGACCGACTCCGCCGACCCCACATCGCCCAATCACACACTCCATAATAACAAGGCGCATGATAGCAGCAGGAGTAAGTGGCAATGCAAGCTCCGCAGTTTTCTGTTCCCGCCTTCCCTCTCTCTGTTGCTCCACTTTGTGTTTGCTCACCTTCTCTCCCCCGCTATTTGTTTTCCTGCACGCTTTTAGTCGATACTAATGCTAAGCAGGGGGAAAGCATGGAATAATTATTAGTGTGCAAATTGAATGTTCTCCTAACCAAATTAAAATCTTTAATTTGTTTTTCTATCTATGAATTGATCAATTCACCAATGAAATGTTTCTTCAGCACATTATTACAGTTCAATGAGCTTCACAGGTGACCGACGAGCCGAAAATAAGACGGACAAAAACAACTCGCAATTTTCGACCAATCCCTTGAGAAATTACAATTGATAATTAAAATCTAAAATAAAACTAATGGCAGTCAAACAGTTTCAAATAAAATCTTGATTAATATAATAATCAAACATTTTATATATTTTTTTGTTACTATTTAATCAAAATACTTAATAAAATGTTACAATAAAGTCATTTGTAAATTAAAATGAAAAAGCAAAGCATACATTTTTAAAACTTAATAAAATAAAATCACTGAATAAAGTAAGTTAAAATATATTTTTTACTATTTTGTTTAATTTTTGTTGCAGAGACAAGATTCAAAGCCTGTTTGACCTCAGCCTACATTACACATACGAGTTTGTCACTATTATGGCAGGAAAAGAGAAGATAAACAGGTCATATAACGTACGACATCATATGATTTCTGTAAGTAAGATAATGTTTTACGCACTATCTTTACCTCGTGCCTGAGATCTTAGCTAATTGAGTCGGTGCAAAGGAACATTCTGATGGTCACAGAAGTTCTAAATAAACTCTTATTTTACCATTGTTGGGTATTAAAAACTAAATTAAATGTCCTCTTTATATCCACATAAGAAATACAAGCTTAGATGCCAAGTAAAACCTGAATAAGACATTAGATAATTCCCCCTGTGATCACCAGTACTGTAACTGCATTCAGAATTAAGTTTATTAATTAAGTCAATCCAGCGGAGAATAACCAAGAAGAATTTGAAATGATTTAAATATTTACTCTTTTTCAAATGTAAGGATTATATCTTGCATTATATTTGCATAAATGTATTTCCCCTTTTTGTTTTGAAGGTCTGTATAAAGACCTCAACTTGAACTCTAGGAATTTAAACCCAAACAATTATTGAATGTATAATAAAACATGATTTTTTTTCATGGAGTGGTTTTATTATTTCGAACCACTCCATGAAAACATCTGTGAGATTTCACACTAAGCTTTTATTTTATGATTGATTTTTCAGGTTGGAGAAGAGAGCCGCGGGACTTTGCGGACGATGCTTCCAGCGTGCGGAGCGACAGCGGCAGCGTCCGTGGAGGAGTTCGAGGCCGAGGGAAAGGTCGTGGGCGCGGGAGAGGACGTGGAAGTGGAAGAGGTACGACTTTTTATACCAGATAAATCCATTCACACAGAAAACATAAGAGAAAAATCTTAAAGGTTGCCTATTATGCGACATGCACTTTTTCATGTATTGTATACATCAGGGATCACCAACTACATTTGTCCAAGGGCCAAAATGTATCCAACAGACACTTTCGCGGGCCAGCGATATTTATATAGCCCAGAATTTTGAAGTTGTTGACCGGGGGGGGGGGGATGCTAGTGGAGCTACTGCGTAGCGCATAAAGCTTAGCAGACTCTTCACGCTAACGAAGGATCACTTCTAGGCTACTGTCCGGCAGCTCCTGCCTCTCTGTTGGACTCTGTCGCAGCGGGGCTACTGCTGCGGAGCGCATAAAGCAGACTCTTCACAACGAAGGAACACTTCTTCTTCAAGGCAGGGAAGGTTTCGCAGTACGCAGGCTACTGTCCCGCAGCTGCTGCCTCTCTGTTGGATTCCGGTACTGCACATTACTCACGAGACGTTGTAAAAAAAAATAAAAAATGAGTGGGGGGCGAACGCACTAACCACTCCGCCAACGCCACAGTCACCCCCGTCGTGCGGGCCAGATGAGAATGTCTGGCGGGCCGGATGTGGCCCGCGGGCCGCCAGTTGGTGGTCACTGGTATACATCAACAAGTGTCTCCTCTGTGTAAAGAGATTCAGAAAGTTTCAGGAAAAAAGATTCTCTCTCTTTTTCTCCTGATCCATTTCTATAAAAACCTGTCTGAAAATGAGCTGATCAGATTTTGGCCACTTTATGATGTCATAACTATTTATTTTGGCTTGTGTGACCATTAGCCAATCACCAACCAAGGTACCCCCCCCCCCCCCCCACCTTATCACCTGAATCTCCTCCTAGAGAACCATTGTGTTCTTTTTAACCAAATATCTCTCAGAGGGGCGTGGGGAGGGGCTCCTTATTTTCATCTAAAGTAACAGACAGAGAATCAGCACTTTTGAAACAGGGCTGAAACAGAGGGGATTATGGGATGCTGCAATGATCTGTTTGGTGTTTGGAGCCAAACACTTCAGAGACATGTTTTGTATATATCTGAGACCTATAATATATTGATGAAAAACAGTATAATAGGGGACCTTTAATGCAAGTTTTGCTTTACTTTTTAGAAACATTTGGTTTAATTTATCCTTTTGCCTTATCACTAAACGCTCCCAAAAAGATATGCTAGTGTCTTTGCCAATAGTTTTCCTTCACGTTCTTTACCAGGAAACAACATTTCAGTTATAGTTTCTCATACATCTTCTGTTTCTCCTGCTCTCTCAGGCCGCTATGAATACTCTCAGAGTGCCCGGGACACGCTGTCGTCCGACGGCTCGGTCCAGGTCTCCTCAGAGTTCGGCTCCAGCATGGTTTACTACTACGACGACGGCAACAAGGTCCAGATGTACTCGGTGGACCAAAAGCTTCTTAAAGATTACATCAAACGCCAAATGTGAGTAGATGACGAATAATATAGTAAAAAACAACAACCTACATACATACAACTTCCACGAGGGGCAACATTCATACCCTAATATAAATAATAGTTTTCCTTGCCCACAACTTATAAAACGTCCAAGGTTTATATTAGACCAATTAAACATTTATATAATGAATTATTGCTGCAGCTGGAGGGAAAGAGGGTAATTAAGAATCAGTAACAAACAGGTCATTGTCATTTCCACAAGTTGTTGCGTTTAACCTGTTAAGCCCCATTCCCCCGCGGGCGGGGGGAAAATCGCAACATCTGCAAGAAACAGCGTCTGAGGGCTTCTTAACATTTAAAAACCTATTAATGTGTCATACCCACTTAACGGGAAGAAACTCAGCTATCAGACAATATTAACCATTTTTAGCAAAACGAAACATAAGGGTAATAACAAAGGCTCTGAATTAGCCCTGAAAAAATGCTAACACACTTAGCACAGAACTCACGTTAAAATTAGGGCTGCAACTAACGATTATTTTGGTAGTCGACTAATCGGTCGATTATTTTTTCGATTAGTCGACTAATCTAACGATTATTTCTGTCACACCCTCCATCTCTGCTTCCTGTGGGCACGGCTCCTTTTCCGGGCTCCAGTGCATGTTTTACCTCAAGTCTGCACACCTGTGAATGTCACCCTGTTGTCCAGTCCCTCTGCCTTAACATAACATGATCCCATAGAAAATTAAAATAATGACTCATGAAACATTTGAATTTTGAACTTGTTTAATCAAATGTATTTGAATAACATAAATACAAAAAAAAATCATAATGAAAACAAAATAAATAATACAAATTAAAGTGCAAGTTTGAAAGTAAAGATGTGCAAATAATGTAAACGTTACTCAAAGTAGCAGCTTCTGCCCCAGCACCGCGGTTCTGTTGGGGCTGTTAACCTGGTCCAGGAGGGTGACGTGGAACAGCTGTATAGTACATGAAATAGATAAAGATATAATCAAATGAACATATGAATTGGAATTGTTAAATGCGCTTAGTCTAAAACAACGAATTAAGGACTTAAAACGAATTGAACTGACTACCGTGTTGAATTGATGTATTAATGCTATTATTGAAAGTCTGAAAATCATTATAAATACGAATTCAATCGCATTTTATTCTTGTCATTTCGCAGACCCTTGTTAATTATTATTTTAAGTTTGGAATTAATTACAGCGTCCATAAAGCTCTAGTGTGCTCTACTACGCTGTAAGCTTGGCACTGTTTAGCAGCTCGTTGGTGGACACGCAGCCTCAACATAACTGAAATAGCGTTTGCTTAGCAAGCATTAACCATGAGACGTTCTGTTTTCCAACATGTAAGCTAACGTAAACATGACAATACTATGGCTAACTAGCTCAACTTACCCATGATACAAAGTAGCAGTCATCACGGTTCCAGGGTGCTTGCGTTTTAAATGCTCGTGCATTGCTGTAGTGCTGCCGTGGAATGCTAATTCCCCTTTACAAACTCTGCATTTCACTGACTTCTTTGGCTTGTCGTCTGTGAAATACTCCCACACTTTCGAAACTCTCGGTCTGGCTTTTTTGAGCTCTTCATCACCCTCACTCTCTCTCCTTTCCGCCATCGTTCGTATTCTTTCTTCTTTGTTGTTAGTACAGAATGCAGTCATGGCAGACAATGGAGAGTATACTGCCCCCAGCACTTCCTGTAGTGCATTGCAGTTACAAATGAACATTTGCGCAGTTTTGAATTAACGTTACCGGCTCTCTGATTGTTTTTATACGACGCGTCGACACTAAAATTCCGCGTCGACGAATTTTTATGATCGACGTCGTCGTTTATGTCGACTAATCGTTGCAGCCCTAGTTAAAATACCCTTATTACTTATCGTATCTGCACAAACAAGATATCAGATTAAAGCTGAGATTCCACAGATTCTACAGGTATTAGTATCATTACTGACCGATCCGAACTCGCGACATGAGAAGCTAACACAGACATCACACCACGTAGCATTAGGTAGCCAACACGGCAATATGTCTTACCTTTGTTGTTTTCTGATCAAAAGTTGTCTTCAATGGCATTAAAACGATAAAAACGCTCCTGAAGGTTAATCCATAGGTTAATCCAATGTGTCTGTGTCACTTTGAAGTAAAATGTATCAATCAATCAATGGCAAAAAACTGGTTGAAAAAACACCTTTTTAGATAGGTCATTTCATTTTCATTTAACCGTTTATTTGAACCTTGACAATGCACATTGATGAACACTTTTAACAAAATAATGCTTTCAAATGTAAATGAGCCGGATTTTAACTTTGAGCTAATTTCCATCCGTAGTCCCGTCACATACAACATTTATGAACATGACAGTTATATACATGGCAAGAATAAATACATGATATGCAGAAAGAGCATGAGCAGCATATACAAGCATTTACCACATGGCAGTACAATGTAGCTACAACATATAAAGTGCAAGAGAAGATACCCCTGTGTTAAAGTGCATTTAGCGGTGATCGCACGTCTGTTTGTTTCTCAACCATTCTTTAAGTTGTCCTTTAAAACTATTGAGAATGGGACAATCCCGTATCTCGGTTGGGAGGCTATTCCAGAATGAGCTGCCTTTTAATGGAGAGTACATTTTGTCCAAAAGTGGTCCGTCTGCGGTGGACTTCACAGTCTCCTCTGTCATTACTGATTTACTTCACCCTGGACATTTTTCATTCATTATTGAGCAAACTGGTAATGGAGAAAATAATTGGCATATTAATTGTTTATATACTAACAAAATGCCTGTGGCGGCACTCATTTCAGTTGTAAATAAAATAGTAAAAGGCTGAAATGCATCACTTAGTAGTTGACGTGGTATTTTTGTGGCTGTGGGGAAAACATGGCAGAAAAGGTCAAAGTGGAAAGTGTTCAAAGTTAAGTTTTAACCAGCAGATGTGAGATTGTGGGTGTGTGTGGGTGTAGCAGCAGGTGGGAGTGACAGAGTGACAGAGTGACTGATAAGCAAACACACCCTCTATAGGGCGTGAAGTTCCTCTGTTTGTCCTTCAGGGGGCAGTGTGCCCTCTGCTCTGACTAACAGGCTGGCCTCATTTCAGCAGCAGAGTGGTGAGGTAGACTCCTAAATATAGTCTGAGTGCCTCGAAAGGGACAGGGGATGAATAATGTGCAGGGCTGAGCGAGGAAGTGTAAAAAAAGAAGAAGAAAATACAGTGAGGGGGGGGGGGAGGTATTCTTGTCTACTCCTCTCTCGTCTCCCTCAGCGTTATTCAGGCTGCTCACTCAGCCAGCACTACTCCACCAAACAACCACCGCCTGCAGGCCACTTACAGACAGAGTGTGTGTGTGTGTGTGTGTGTGTGTGTGTGTGTGTGTGTGTGTGTGTGTGTGTGTGTGTGTGTGTGTGTGTGTGTGTGTGTGTGTGTGTGTGTGTGTGTGTGTGTGTGTGTGTGTGTGTGTGTGTGTGTGTGTGTGTGTGTGTGTGTGTGTGTGTGTGTGTGTGTGTGTGTGTGTGTGTGTGTGTGTGTGTGTGTGTGTGTGTGTGTGTGTGTGTGTGTGTGTGTGTGGTGACTTTAAGTGGGGTAACTGGGATAGCCGGAGAGCTCTTCCAACCACAGTCTTGGTTTGCCTGCCAGAAGAGTATACATTTATTGTGGCCTACATGAACACTTACAGAACTTAAACTCCTTTTTGTTAACATAAAATATAGTTTTGTTTATATTTTTCAAATAAAAATATCATTTGTTGTATTGTGCTACAACAGATGTTGATTTAAAATACTCAACAACAAAACATATTTTCATTATTGATAAATCAGTTGATTATTTTGTGATTCAGGGTATAAAATGTCAGAAAAAAGTTGTCAAATGTCAATAAATTGTACATTTTTTTAATGTACAATATATAAGTATATTAAAAAAGCAGCCATCCTCAAAAATAAGAAGATAAAAACCAGAAAATGTTTGATATATCTTCTTAATTTAAAGGGGACCTATCATGCAAAATGCACTTTTTGATGTCTTTTATACATAAATATGTGTCCCCGGTGTGTCGGGGAACTCACGCAGCGTCAGAAAATAAAATCCTCTCTCTTTTCCTTCGTACCCAAATCTCTAAAAACGGGGCTACAACGGAGCTGATCCAGATTTTCATCCGATATGACGTAATATCGGAAATGTAGGCTGGCTTTACACCCACGGCCCTATCAGAAACGTTGCTATCAGAAACAATGCCCGACTGTTTTGGACGTAATATGGTCGGTGCATGTTTACATTAGCATCGCTAACACTCAGAGCTAGCCTGTACTGGAGAGCATGTGTGTGAAGAAGCAGGAAATAAAAAAAAACTCACCTTGTGGTATAACCGGCAAGAGAGAGAGCCTTTGAGCTCCATACTGTTTCAGAAATAATCCTTGATAATCCATGATATGGCGTTTCATCACCGCAGAATCTGCCGGTAGAATGTCCCGCATGAGCTCAGCCCCTCCTCTTTTTTTTAATCAATTATTTTATTTTTTAAAGCTTAATACCCAAAATCAGCACTTTTGCAACAGGAAGTGAAATAGAGGGATATGAGGCGTGGCTAGAATGGGTGATCTGTTTGGTATTTTGAGCAAAACACTTCATAGACATGTTTTTTATATATTTTTATATATCTGAGACCTTTGCTATTGCCTAAAAATAGCATGATAGGTGACCTTTAAGTTATTTAAGCTGTATTTGAGTAAGTCATCAAGAACAAATGACTTTAATACAAAAAAATGCAAAGCAGTCACTATATACATAGACGCATGTGATATAACAATCACAAACACTATGTAAATAATAACAACGTAGAGCCTCAAAGACTCTCATAGTATAGTCTATCTTTCGCTTGTTTTGCAGTTAGCAGCTACAAGTATGTTTATCTTAGTGCTGCTACCTTCATTAAGAGCTTGTTTAATTAAGTAAATACTATGCTCACAATTGAATGATATCACAATCTTGTAAATGAATGCATCTCTTTCTCCTCTTGCAGTGAATACTACTTCAGCCTCCACAACCTGGAGCGAGACTTCTTCCTGAGGAGAAAGATGGACGTGCAGGGCTTCCTCCCCATCTCCCTCATCGCCAGCTTCCACCGAGTGCAGGCCCTCACCACCGACGTCAGCCTCATCCTGGAGGTAAACGACCATTTTATTTCTCCCTCCGTAGTGAAGTTTTTCAGTTCTAACTCTGAGGATAAGTACAATTTAGTTTCAAGGCTTTTATTGTGATGTGTGCATAGCTACAGTGTAGTTATGACTATGAACATCTTAGGTCACAGGCACAGTGCAACACAATAAAACAGATACAATAGTAAGGGAAAATAAAATAGAATATGATAGAAACTGTGCAGAATAGTCTATATACAGTAATTGGAATATTGATATATATTTGAGTTGCAAACAGATGAATGTTATGTATGTTCTTTCAAAAGTTCAGGTGTTTAACATTCTTATGGCCTGTGGGATGAAACTGTCCCTGAGTCTAGTCACAGAAGAGTCACTGTTTGGCTCCAGAGTAAATGTATTTAGTACACAAAGATCTCACGATAACTGTCTTTATTAGTGTATTTGCTTTTGAATTTACGTTTAAAACCATAATTAGGTAAAGAATAATATTTGTGGAGAAAATAAACATGAAAAACATCGGTTGTTATGTTAAATCGCTTTCCTTGTTTGCCTGTTTTGTGTCTTAAATATTTGCCCTTGTTGATCTTAGAAATGGAGCTAGTGTAAATCAAGAAAAGTTAATTAAATTAAGTCAACAAAAAAAGACTTAATATGACATTTAAGTATCATTGTTATTGACAATTTGGAAAACAAACCAGAAACCAAACCGATGTGGATGTCATGACATGTTGCTCAGGAAATAATAATGAGCATCTTGCCACACTCTGAACATTTGAATTATGAAACTGTCTTTGATAAATCTAACAAATATATCTAATAAATTCCCCTCCAGGCGCTGAAGGGCAGTAAAGAGGTGGAGATTGTGGACGGTAAGATTCGCTGTAAAATCGACCCGGAGCATTGGCCCATCCCGACCCCCGCCACCGTGGGATCCCCCCACACCGACTTCTCCCAGCTCATCAACTGTCCCGAGTTCGTTCCCCGTCAGACCCTCAGCTCCACCAACTCCGGTCAGTATTCAACTCTTCTTCTCTCTTTTAAGACACCAAGTGAAGATTAATAATAATAGATGACATTTGTATAGCGCCTTACAAGGTGAACAAACAAACAAATAAATAAAGTAAAACATTTAATAAATAGCAGTAGGAGTGGAAGCAGGGGGACTGTGATGGGTTAGGGGTCAAAGGCCATGGTGATTAAAGGAGAAGTCGAACATGTACTGTGTGCCCTTTATATCTTCCTCCTCTGTGGAATTGAGCTCCATTGTTGTCTAAAAACGATTAAAACACATCAATGAGCTACACTTCATCAATGGGTGACACATTCCTTTATTACCATGAACACACTGCAGTTTATTTTATCTAATCACTTAAACACCTTCCTGCGTCCCCAAATACTCACTAGAGCACCAGATGTTGATTCATCCGCTCCTGAAAATAGTCCCAAGCAAATGCACTATTTCCTCCCCATTGTTTGATTAAAAACTACAGTGACCAGCTGTTTTAGGAGAGGTTATCAACCTTTTTAATATAGGTGCAATATTTATTCTCATACTTCAAAAATGTTGAGGGAAGCATTTTAGATCTCCTACTGTGTCCCCACAATATACATTAATATTCATTGCTTAATAAAACAAATCCAGCTAACAGCAGAGAAACAATAATACAAATTTGGCAAAACTGCAGCAACTCTAAGAGCCGGACAAAATATCTTAAAATGTAATGTCGTCCTATATTAGCCATCTGTGTGTTTATTTAAATAAACGGGTGCTTTACATTTTAAATACAAAGTGTCCTAAACAATAAAACTATCGAGATGTTCATCTTGTCCTCCCAAGGAGATTAAAGACCAATTTTTAAGAGCATGAATCCAGTGCTGTGTTGAGTCTTCAGCTCCTCCTGTAGCTAAATGTGAGCTGACAGGGCGATGTGTGATTTCAAAGCTCGACTGAACGTTGTCTGGGTGTGTGATGTGTGACCGTGATGTGTTTGGACCTTTCAGCTTCATCGCCTGAGAAGATGAATCCTCCCGAGTCCTCTGAGTCTCAGGACTCTGCTGAACCCAGCTCCTCCGGCCAGGAGTCCCCACCCGACAAAGACGCCCCCCCGGCCCGACCCCGACGCCTGGATCCAGGTGGAGAAACGCCACCGACAGCCCTCTGGAAAGGTACCGAATGATCATCTATTTTTCATCCCTTCCATCATCCCTTCTTCTGTTTCTCATAACATCGTCTTTCTATGTACCTCCTGTTCATGTCTTTGTTTTTTGTCCTCGCCCATCTTTCGGCCTGCAGCATATCGCTGTTGTTGGTTCTTTTCTTTTTTAGTATTTCTCAACTTTTCAACTTATGTGACATCAAAAACAATTTAAGCATTTTTATTTTATTTTATAAATCGATTCAGAATCTTGGAACATAAGTCTCATTGCTTTTTTGTTAGTTTTTGTATAATGAATAAAAAAAAAATCAGATGTGAGAGTTGCACCAATCTAGTTGAATTCTCTGCACGAAAACACTGAAGTTGAAATGTTTTTCCTCAAAGTATCAAACTGTTTGTTAAACATTTAACAAAATGTCATCATCCAACCATCCGGTTTATTGCTCTTCTCCCCTGTTCCTTTGTTAATCGCTGTGTGTTTCTGTCTGTGTTTCCAGGAGCGCAGCGAGGCTTCTCCACGCAGCCAAGAGGCTCCTCCGCAGGCCGCGCCCGTCCAAGAGGAGCTGGACTTCCTGTTCGATGAGGAGATGGAGCAGATGGCGCCGAGGAAGAACCGTTTCACCGACTGGTCAGACGAGGACGACTCGGAATACGAGATGGACGACCAGGATGTCAACAAGATCCTCATCGTCACCCAGACGCCCCCGCACGTCCGCAAGCACCCCGCAGGAGACCGGACGGGGAACCACGAGTCCCGAGCCAAGTTCACCACCGACCTCGCCAAGGCCATCAACGACGGGCTGTTCTACTACGAGCAGGACCTGTGGAAGGAGGAGGAGCAGGTGGAGAGCGTCAAGGTGAGGAAACGGGGAGGATGGTGTCTCAGGAGGGACAATTAGAAGAACATAACTTACATTTTCCTTTTTTACAGACTAACGATGAATTAGCGCGCCTCTGAACATTTGGGTTACAGCTATAGAGCGCCACAGTGACGCGTCCTAAAACCCGGAAGTAAACTCCTTCCGGTTCCTTCGACAAAAACCAATGCAATTTCTCCATAGGATTTTGGAAAATAGCTGGAAATAAGGTCTTTGGTTGACACACATTTAAGAGACGGATCACGTTTTGTTCAGCCGGATAATCTCCACATGTCTACCCTACTTTTATAATTTTCGAATCATAAATCTAGTCGCCAGAAGCAAAATGCTAACGTTATGCTATAAACGAACTACAGCAGGGTCGCTCCTTCAATGTCACGCCAACTTAAGATCCATATTCAGAACTACGGATTCAAAATTGTACGAGTTGAAGCGTTTGTTTGAACAGTTTGCAGGAGGCAGGTACTTGCTTTCAAGCAGAACACGGGGAAAAACAAACTTAGCGGGAGTGTTTACGTGTTCGGCGTAATGACGTACAACGTCCTCGACAACTTCTGTAGTCCTATTCAGCCACTTGTTAACAACCATCGTTTTTCAGACACGTCAACTCTTCAAAAATCACCAGTGGGGTCACTGCTGATGTATTTAATGTCGTAGAACAAAACGTGATCCGTCTCTTAAATGTGTCTCAACCACAGACCTTATTTCCAGCTATTTTCCAAAACCCTATGGAGAAATTGCATTGCTTTTTGTCGAAGGAACCGGAAGTGGTAAAAATGCTAACTTACTTCCGGGTTTTAGGGACGCGTCACTGTGGCACTCAATTAGATGTGGGATTTTAAACCACCTGGTTATTTCCCACTATTTGAATTTCCTAAATCCCTTTTTATATATATTTTTTTTTACAAAGAACTGACAAAAAAAAGCTACATTTTATATAATAATATTTAATATTATGGAGATAATCAAAATAATAAACTTGTAAATACTACATTTTATATAGTAAAATGTATATACATGTTGACAAGAACTTAAGTGAAAAAGAGAGCAGCTAAAAAATAAAAACTTGAATGCCATAAAGACACTCAGAAGAAGGCATCACATATAAATGTAGAATCATTATCAAACATCATTTAGCATTTTGCGATATTACAGTTGATTCTGATCTGTGAAATGTTTTATCTCGCTGTTACTCTTCTGTTCTTTGGCCATTTAAAGGTGGCATATTCATATTTCCTGTGTCCTTTAAAACAACTTGAACCCAGTATTATTATAAACTTTTTCTGGGTTAAGGATCCACACGAGGTTAAAAAGTTTAAACAACCAAATCCAAGTATTTGACCTTTAAGTGTGTAAATCCCTCTTTTGATTGACAGCTAATTAAAATAAAGCAGTTTAGGGGAACAAACGTGTCTGAGCAGGTCTTCATGGAGAGCTAGAGAACAGATGTGACAGATGAACACATGTAGACCGACCTCATGTCTGAACACGCTGGACTGAACATTAAGACTCTCTTCACAGAAGATGGCGAAATACACAGTCCTCAGGTTTTTAGGAAATTACAGATATGGTCTGCTTTGAGGGAATGACAATACTTCCTGTCTTAATAAAAAATGTATAAGCACATTATATTTAATGAATAACATATAGAAGCCAAATAAGCACATGTCTTTAGATTCAGTTCACTTTAAAGAGAAATACATGTTTCACATAAAAAAACGACCATTTAAGATATATTTTTACCACAACCACCTTTATATGGGATGAATGTACTCGCTCTGTTAGAAAAAGGAAGGTCATGCATGCCTTTTATAATTAGTTGATTTATTTGGTATTTGTATCTTTACTATTAGTGAACAAAGCTTTTCCAAAGATAGTTATTTTAGTTAAAAATCACTACATTTCGATCTTGTGAGAAAAAGAGGGAGGCTCTAGAGTGCCTCGGAGAAAATGGAGGGTACTTTTTTTTGTGTCCAGCTGCCCGGCCTTGGAAAAATGATTAACTTCCTGTTATTGAATTTGCTGGCATGTCGTTCACCCCTGAATTCCTTGTTCTTTTTCATCATCAGTGAGTCAGAGGGGTCACTCTGTGCAGAGTCAAAGACGAACACATAAACAGCTCAGCTACAGGAGACAGAAACACACTGAGGCCCAGTTTAATTATTTAGTTTTCCTTTCTTATTGTTCAAGTTAAGACCAAAACATTTCCTGAAAACATAAAACTGAATTTTAAGATGGTCTTTCTTCACTGTTGTGGCAATGCAACTTTAACTTTTAATAACATAAAACATTTTAAAGCTTGTTCAAGAAAGCTGAAATATCTTCATTTAAACTTATATTTGTGGCATCGGGATGATTGAATTTGTCTGTAGTCTAATACAGGTTGTGTTTATTGTATAAGTTAGTTTTTTTGAAGACCCATTCAAAATCTCTTCTGGACTAAATATTTCCATTAATTTCTAAATTCTGTTCAATTTTCATTCAGAAAGTCTGGATTTAAATGTATTCCTGAAGCTTTGTTAGATTGAACTCTCACCAATATGGCATCAATATAAAAACAGTTCTTACACTTCATCATGGGAACTTAAAGCTCTTTTTATTCCAAAGATTTTGCCAAGAAATATCCTACGTATCACTTATACCATTCACTCAAATTAAAATGTGCTATTTTTGACTTATAGAATATCTTCGGTTTTACACATCATGCAGCGGTAAAGCTACTATTCATATGAAGAAACATCTACATGTTCATTACTGTTAAGCACAAATGAACATGTGCTTTATTCCCTGAGGATAAGACTGAGACACCAATACGGACAATCCATTTTGATCAATCAGATGAGTCACAAGTCTAAAAAAGGCTCACTCTCCTTGAACTGTTATTTGATTAAAACAAGTTTGCTTTCATCGTGCCTTAAGACACAGTCAGTAATAAGTCAAAAGAAAATTCGAACATTTGGGCTTTTATACCTACTGATTATTTCCCACTATTTAATTTCCTAAATCCCTTTTTATATATATTTTTTTTTTTACAAAGAACAGACAAAAAAGCTACATTTTATATTTTAATATTATGGAAATAATAAACTTGTAAATACTACATTTTATTTAGTAAAATGTATAAACAACTTTGATTATAATGTTGACAAGCGCTTTAGAGAAAAAGAGAGCAGTTAAAAGCAAAACACATAAAATAAAAACTTGAATGCCATAAAGACACTCTGAAGAAGGCATCACATATAAATGTAGAATCATTATGAAACATCATTTTGCATTTTGCGATATAACAGTTGATTCTGATCTGTGAAATGTTTTATCTCTGTTTTTTACTCCTCTGTTCTTTGGCCACAGTCACGTTTTTACTGACTGTTTAAGACACAGCCAGTAAAAACAGTTAAATCATGTTTCATAAAGACACACAAAGGTCGCAGTTTGGCTGTTCTCTGAACAGTTTAAAGTTTCAGACGCCTCCCTAAAGCTTCGCTCCGAGCGCTCTGACTTAAAGACTTTGTGACAGAGCTGTTAAATCTCTCGCTGTGGAGCGGGACAGAAATAAACTACAATTTATCGGCCTCTCACTCTGCGAGCTGCAGACTGAAGAGTGTCTCGCAGCTGCTTCCCGAGGGGGGAGCTGTCTCTAAACACGGTCTACAGGTTACACTGCGTTATGTTATCTTATTTAAATACACATTTACTTAGCAATACTTTAAAGGATCTGGGATCAGTATTGATTTATCATCTCACTGGTACAATAAGTACTGAGTAAAAGTCAAATAAATCTGGTGATTCAAAATCTAACGTTAGATCAGTCTTTTTTTTTTTTTTTTTTAAATGTCTTATAAATACAATAACACACATAAACAGTAATACTCATTATGTTATTCTTATTTAAATACATTTGTGATTATATTATGTGAGAGAACATGGGATACACATAAAAAATAAATACAGGTACAAAGTAGGTCAAATAAATAGGTAGTAAGATAGTAGGTTTAATAGCCATTGTTTATTTGCTGAAGTAATTAATAATATCTTAATATCTCACACAGTTTCTCTTTTTTAAACTTTAAAGTGAGGCGCAATTATTATTATTATTAAGTGAAAGGGGAGCGTTAGTTCAGGGATTTGGCGTTACATTAAAATGTAATAAAAATTAAGGGTTTATTTCATGAAAAGTCAACCACACCAGAACAGATGTTTATTGAATAATAAACATCTGTTTTGCACACTTGGTGTTTAAAATGTAACTAATAATGTTTACAACAAAAAATACATTTTAACAACTTATTATGTTTTACTTACTAAAAGTCTGCTTTATCTAAAGTCTCCAGAAAAAATGTGATCCAAGACGTCTATGCATGGTTTTAAATTGCATGCTAGGAAAGGTCTGTTTGCACAAAATATAAGAAAAGTGTCTTTTTTTGACGGTGAGTTTGTGAAGCGGTCGGCTCGTTTTCCGGGTCAAAGGTTGGGACTGATGTCGCCACATGTGGGAAATTTCACGCCTGAACACACAGAGGAAGGTCACCTGGATTCTCTTTCAGACGCTGACGTGTTGTTCAAAGTGCGGCACATCTGCTGAGTGTCACACAAGCGTTATCAGTATACACTGTAACTGAGAGGGGATAATATCATTAGGTAATTATCTGACTGCAGTGCAGGAATAGTGAGAGTCAGCTATGTTACTCTTACTTATTAATGACATCATGCAATCAAATAGACTAATAATAAGAGTTCAATTTGGAGTTTATCAGCATTAACACTTCTTATTAACTCAGTTTAATCAAATAAAGCTTTTTGGTCTCACAAATACATTTACCTTTTCTGTTGGTTTCAAACTACAGCATTTAATTAATATTATTTTTCACCACTAAAAGAATATTATTTAAAAAAAAACACAACATGGGTGCATTTACAGATGTTTTTTTAATAGAATAGTTCGAATTAAATGAAGTATTTCAGGTGAACTCAGTTTTTCCAGGTTCTTTAGCTTCAACTAATATTGCAGATTCATGAATTGTGTTTCTGTGTGTCCCCCTGCAGGAAGTGGAGAGCTTTAAGAAGCTGAACGTCATCAGCAAAGACGAGTTTGAAACTCTCACCCCCAAAGTGCCCGTCGAGCCGAATCAGGGCATCTCGCCTCCTCTGTTGCCAGGTGGGTTTGTGGAGCTGAGCTTCCTGCTAGCTGTATTTTAACCACACATATAATATCATATTTATTTAACTAGTGTTTAATAACTGTTCATTGTTGTTCTGACATATTTGCTTTAGTTAAACCCGTTCTTTAATCCTCTTTTTAAAAAAAAAAAAACATTCAGATGCATGCAAGCCAAATGATGCCGAAGACCTGGTAGTCCTCATTATCGATAATATTAGTGTTGTAACAGTTATTGACTTCAATCAGTCTTAAACTATAGCGCGTAATGTAATGAATAGGGCCTCACATGCATGACCATGGGAAGAAATATATTCATATAAATATGAATGTTTTTATTGTGTGTGAACGCTGTGTTCTCAGTGGACAGTGGAGCAGAGATGGCTCGATCTCTTCCTGCAACGGTCCCAGAGTCACCCGTCGCTCACCAACCCCGCACCCCCAAAACGCCTCGCACCCCCGGGCGCCAGGACCCCAGCAAGACGCCTCGCTTCTACCCCGTCATGAAGGAGAGCGGCACCATCGACGGACAGGTCAGATCTCTCTCTCCACGCGTTGCGGTCGGAGATCTTAGATGTAATGCCGTGTTCATACAAATCGGCAGGAACATTTCCTCGCTCAACTTTGGCTTACGGTATCTGTTCTATTAATGAGGATTTAACCCAAATTAAACCGTTTTTCCTGTTATTTAATTGCAATAAATGGAACAAAATGTTGCCAAAGTCTGAATTAAACACTTTTTCAAGTCTCTTTCCGCAAAGGACAAGCAAAACACATTTAAATGTTTGTTTCCTGAAAGGAGTTGGGATCGATCAGGGCTATTCTAACATTGTAGCTGCTCCATCAACGCACTAATAACATCATCTAATCAGGCATAAATACGGCAGCAATGTTTTTGTTATACACATCGAGTCAACTTATTGTGAAACATTGAATTAGCACTATTATTAGGGAAATTTGCTCCATGTTGAAGTCCAACTATTCATCAAATTATTCCAGTTTAAAGCCCGTTGACAATACTTCCGTGCTATCCAATTTATATTTCACAGCTTTTGTTTGTGCAGTTCTGACATCAGACTCCAGACTCCAGACTCTCTCTATTTGCATATCCCTCCTGGCACACGCTGCCGACCAGTAATCTGTTTTACATGTGTTTTGTTTACATGGTTACAAAGGGTCAGACAACATTTGCAAATACTTCGCTGTTTCCACAAGTATCAGACGGAGTTTAAAGGGTTCGCTTCATCATTTTAAATACCAAGTATGAGCAGTCAACTTACATAAGGAGACAAAAATGCCTTACACTCCTGCCCATATAAGAGCAAAAACGGCTTAAATGAAATACCGGAATTAAAATGGCTGAGGCTTCTGGACCATTTTGAGTATGTGCATGAAAGAGGTCTTGCCAGAAAGAGAAACCCCTCATAATAATAAAGCATTTGTTTTATCTGTCTCTAAATTACAACAAACCATCAATAATGCCACTTCAACTTGACATAAGTCCCAGAATCCCAGACATTCTGTAGCTGAAAGAGTAGAAAATGATGTCCCGTCTTAGTAAACATTTCTTTGTAACACATGAATCTCTTTTCCCTGGAGCAGACGCCGAGGAAGAAGAAGACTCGCCACAGTTCGAACCCGCCTCAGGAAGCTCACATCGGCTGGGTGATGGACTCCCGGGAGCACCGGCCCCGCTCTGCGTCCATCAGGTCCCACTACTCGTTTTCCTACAACACTGTAAAGATGCTGAACTGTATCGGATGTTAACCTTATAAACCTGTTTCTTTGACTGTGACATTATCATCACATTATCAGGTTTTCTTTTGACAATATACCAATATTACCTCTTAATTCGGGAAGATAATGGTTATTTATTTAAAAACATATAAAGGTCTTTAATATTTAACCTAGTAATATTTTTCATGTTCAGTTATCGCAAGATAATCAAATGTCTTGTGTTGTCAAAAACCTACAAATATTCCATTTACAATGATGGAAAAGATAGAAAAGCAGCAAATCCTCATGTTTTAAGGGCTAGAAATTGTAAATATATTTTGCAATCCTCTTTATAAATGACTAACAGTTGTATTCCAGTCAACCTATTGATTAATCTGAATCAGAATTCCTGAAAATGTTCAGTGTTACAGCGAAAGGGGCATATCAGGTAAAAGAGGCATGCGATATAAGAGTAAGCTATCTTAAACACACATTAGTAAAATAATAAAAAATTCAAATAATCCATGTCAGCTGGTGTTGACTACAGGGTAATAAATAGTCCGGTTTAATAAAACAATAAACAAGAATAAGCCTAGATAGATTAGAGAAGTGAGACTAATAAACTTGACATAAGAGCAATCCTAGAATATAAACTATGTCACTGAAACGTCTCCATTCCTTCTCTTACAGCAGCTCCAACGCCTCCCCGTCAGAAGGGGCTCCGCTGACAGGAAGTTACGGCTGCACCCCCCACTCTCTGCCCAAATTCTGGCATCCATCCCACGATCTGCTGCGGGACAACGGCTTCACTCAGCAGGGATACCACAAGTACCTCCGGCGGTGTCTTAATGGTACGGGACAAACTCCCTCACATGCTCTCACGTTTAGGAAGGTTTACACTGAACGAGCATTAAATGTATTATATATGTATTTATTGTAATTAAGTAAGTTACTGTATATACCACTTAGTAAGTCGGTAAGTGTATATATTAATAAGTAAGTATGGAAGTACGTTTATAGGTGACTTAGTAAGTTAATAAGTGAGGCTATATATGACCTAGTAGGTAAGTAAGTGTATGTATGACCTAGCCACTAAGTAAGTTATAGTATGACCATCACTAATTAGTGTATATGTGACCATAGTAAGTAAATGAATATAGTACCTAGAAAGAAAGTGAGTTTATGTAGCATCTTGTAAGTAATCACCTTTTTTTATCAAAGTTAAGTGCTTCAAGGGGGGGAAAACACATATGTATAGTTATAAACACATGTACAAATTTAAGAAGACACAGGAAGACAATATACAGTGTATAGATTGTTTTTTTTGAAAGCAGTTTATAGACTCTGATGATCAGCACATGTACTGGTGATCGTGATCATCTAGTGACCGCCTGTGTATTGAAGACAAGGCTTTTTCTCTGTGCTCTCCGGTGACTGAATCGATGTTTTTGCAGAGAGGAAGCGTCTGGGGGTCGGTCAGTCGGGGGAGATGAACACGCTGTTCAGGTTCTGGTCCTTCTTCCTGAGGGACAACTTCAACAGGAAGATGTATGAGGAGTTCAAACTGCATGCTCTGGAAGATGCCAAAGACAACTACAGGTGAGAATGTATAGATGTTTAAATGTTAAAGGGATAGTTGTATAAAGTACAAATCCATAGTTTTAAGTTCAGTAGAAAATGGTTTGGAGAAACAGAACAAAAGGCAAGGCCACTTTATTTATATAGCACCTTTCAACACAAGAGGCAGTAATGGCGCTTTTCCACTGCAGGACCTAGCATGGCTTAGTACGGTATGGTTAGGCCTTGGTAGGCCAGGCTCACTTTATGCTGCGTTTCCATTACAGTTTACCAACTGGGGTAGTTAAACATGAACAAACCACAGACTGTCTGTGTCATGGCGAATACAGTCGCTGGTTTATTTATGTCTGTAGGCCGTTGTTGTGAGTGTGGACGGAGCATATACAACGTTAGCTTAGCCTGGTCGATCCGATCTCCATTCAGAAAACACGCATTTTAAAAGGTTTTTCGCCTGCCGTCTTGTCAGTATGTTGTTACTTCGGCATCATTTTGAAACGTGTATTACAATTAAATCACGGTAAAATATGTTCATTTTGTTGTAGTTGTAGCCCCCGCCTTGCCAGCGATTCTCTCTGACCATTCAGCAGGCGAGTGTTTACGTCACTAGTTTAGCATATTCAGCCCGGTTGTTGGCCCGGTAAGAACCTCGATTTTGGAGGGCCGAAAAAGGTGAAAAAGTAGCCCTGAGCCGGAACTACCCCTAGTGGAAAAGCAAAAAAAAGCGGGCCTGGTTTGGCCCGGCCCGCTTAAACCGTGCTACGTGCTGCAGTGGAAAAGCGCCATAAGAGAGAAGCAACTCTTGTATTCTGTGAGGTAAAATGACTGTTTGGCAATGAGTCCGGTGGCTTTGAAGAGAGCTAAGAACAGCTTTAGATCCTTTGTCTGATGGCAAATATTCTAATTATAACATGCACTACTCACTTTTTGGTGTCTAAAACAAATACTCTTGACTGCTTCTCCAAATGTTTAAATTGCAGATCATTACACCTCCCTCTGTGTTAGAAGCAGAAGCAGTTTTTGACCACTGTTATTTGACAGCAGAGGGTCAGCGTTCGGGGGGGGGGCGGCTGCCTCGATGTCACATTGTTGTTTATCTGCCAGAAGGAATCTTTTCTCACCGGCCAAACCCACATTCTTGTCTGAATAATTGGGAGGGACAGGGCGTATGCAGACAGAGTTGCTACCATCAGCTTGTCAGTCCTGTTCTTCTTTAATTAAAGAGACATGCAAAGCTAATAATAATCAGTGAGACAAAGCTCCTACTGTTTGAGCTGTTGGCGCCACATGTGGGAAAATAGCCGCTTACAGTTGCGTCACAAAACATCCTCCCCGTAAAAACAAAACATTTAAATGCAGGGTGTCCGTGTGTTTACTTGTCTTTGTTTTCACAGCGCTGTTCAATATTTGTTCCCCTCATCTGCAGGTACGGGCTGGAGTGTCTCTTCAGATACTACAGCTACGGTTTGGAGAAGAGATTCAGGTCCGAGCTGTTCAAGGACTTCCAAGCAGAGACCCTCAAGGACTTTGAGAGAGGTAATGTCCATCAGAAAGTGACCAAGAGCGCCCAAACTCCATATTTACACTCATACTGGTTCACTGAGATTTTCAGGATGAAGTTACGTCACTGCTCACTGTTCGAGTATGTCAACACAAACTGGGTGTTTCCAATGTGGGTGCAGCAGTTTGTAATATAGGTCACATAAACACGAAGCCATGAACTTTCATTTAGAAAAAGTGTATTTGTTTCAACTAAACCTTCATATTATTTGAGGATGACAGGAGTATACACCACTACAAAACATGTTACTATTTGTTTAATAAATTAAATATACAGAATACCAAATAATAATACTTTTTAACATTAAAAGGTAAGGTAGCATTAAGCTGTCTTTGGCTCTTTTCTGCTGTAACAATGTAAATGTTCCCCTCTGTGGGACTAATAAAGGGATTCTGATTCTGATAAAGAATTGAAAAGATTCAGTAGCAGTGCTTTAATATAGTTAAACTGAGCAGATACAAGGAATGTGTTGGGAGCCTAATTTTTTTATTTCATTGACATATACATATATTTAATATGCTTATTATTAATTAATTTAATAAAATGGCATCCCATACCCACAACGTCTTTCTTTCCTTGAAACAGGCACCTCATTAAAAAGTGACATTGTCAAGTTACATGAAAATCATTCAAAGGCCTTAGTTTGAGATGTATAATATATATCTCAAACTATTATATAATAGATCAGAATCAAGTTTATTGCCAGATACTTTGACGCATACAAGGAATTCACTTTGGTGTTTGGTGGTGCAAACATAAACAATCTAAGTCAATCTAAGACAAGTATTTACACCAAATTGAAATATATATATATATATATATATATATATATATATATATATATATATATATATATATATATATAAAAGAACCGTTAAAGCTAAAAAAGTAGGGAATGAGTCCTTACCCCAAGTGAAGGAGTTCAAGTATCTCGGGGTCTTGTTCTCGAGTGAGGGAACAATGGAGCGTGAGATGGGCCGGAGAATCGGAGCAGCGGGAGTGGTACTGCAGTCGCTTTACCGCACCGTTGTGACGAAAAGAGAGCTGAGCCAGAAGGCAAAGCTCTCTGTCTACCGGGCCATTTTCGTTCCTACCCTCACCTATGGTCATGAAGGATGGGTCATGACCGAAAGAACGAGATCGCGGATACAAGCGGCCGAGATGGGTTTTCTCCGCAGGGTGGCTGGCGTCTCCCTTAGGGATAAGGTGAGAAGTTCAGTCATCCGGGAGGGACTCGGAGTTGAACCGCTCCTCCTTCGCGTCGAAAGGAGCCAGTTGAGGTGGTTCGGGCACCTAGTAAGGATGCCACCTGGGCGCCTCCCTAGGGAGGTGTTCCAGGCACGTCCAGCTGGGAAGAGACCAAGGGGTAGACCTAGGACCAGGTGGAGGGATTATAGCTCTTCGCTGGCCTGGGAGCGCCTTGGGATCCCCCAGTCAGAGCTGGTCGATGTGGCCAGGGAAAAGAAAGTTTGGGGCTCTCTGCTGGAACTGCTACCCCCGCGACCCGACCACGGATAAGCGGGAGAAGATGGATGGATGGATAAAGCTAAAAAACGAAAACACTTAGGACAATGATATATATGACAGAATGGCAAACTAAAGTGGAGGGTTGTGCAGACATGTTTGAAACATTCATCAGCTGTTGTCGTGCTTCATATAACGAGCTATAGTTGTTAAACACAACTCCACTATGGTGTGTGGCATTTCAAGCTTATTAATGCTAAATAATGCCAACGTGTGTCCTGTTTGACCCGACTTAAAGGTTCACGGTGCAGATTTCCCCTCTCTAAGCTGAAAGTGTGAAAGGAGGAAACAAGGGATTAAAGTCGATTTCTCAAACGATCTCAACACTCAGTGAGTCGGTGAGGCAGAATGGAGGACGGCCAGTAAAGACTGCAGCAGCCGCTTATTTCCAGCTCACTTGTTCTGGTTTCCCATTCTGACCCGACACAGACCGAAGAACTCATAGCGTCTGACCGCAGCTCGATGCTGTTCTCATGAGTCACAGAGGACTGATAGTTGATGCACTAATTAAGATGTTTCCTGGGCTAACATGAGTCATTTTCTTATCTTGAAGCACTCAGAAGTTGTTTTTATCTGATGAAAGGGAAAGCATTGCACGTCTCTGCGGGGGATCATTATACAATATGGCTTTAAATCTCTCTCTTTTTACTATCTAATGCACAATATTTAGTGTCCTCGTTTTCATTTGAGTGTCAGATTTCAGACAGAAATCTATTCATCAACATTAAAAATGGGACTAGTTTCTCTATATTCTATTTTAAATTAAATAGTTTGGGTTAATTTAACGACAGCGTTTATCAGATGATATTACCTGCTTCTTATTGTTTCTGCGAGATGACGAACCACTTGGAAGCTTACATTAATAATTAAATTAACAACCAAAGGAAAAACATAACAAATTATAAAAGCGAGTATTTTTTAAATTGCATTATTCATCATACCAATTATTGCACTTTACAGTGGATCCTATGTAGCTCAAAAGTCTCCTGGTAATACAATCTGAAAAGGAGAATTCAGAGAGAATGCTTATTATGTACGTCAGCGCTATCATATTTCCACCATACACAGTGAATTTGTACTGAATCAGCTGTGCATTGTGCTGCAGGTCAGCTGTACGGACTGGAGAAGTTCTGGGCGTTCCTGAAATACTCGAAGGTGAAGAACCAGCCCATCGACCCGAAGCTGCAGGAGCACCTCTCCCAGTTCAAGAACCTGGAGGACTTCAGGGTCATGGTGAGTCTGAAATGAATGATACCGTGTGACTGAAAAACACAAGTGGCAAATATCACAACACCTACAATACAATAACACCTTAAACATTGAACAGGTGAGGATTGAGACAATGCAGCACAATCTGTGACAATGAAAACATATAAGTTATTTACTTATACAAGACATGTAACGAAAAAGTATTTCTTGGACTATGGAAAAAACATGGACATAGCTATCCTCTCACACATTATCCTGCTATACCTCTACTTTTAGACATTTAATACTTTACATACAGGATAAATGTGCACACTAACTCATCATCTGCATCCTGTTTCAGATGGAACATCATAACTTTTATAATATATTTATTATATCAGGAACAGCTGCAAGAGAATAAAATGTATTTTGAGGTTGAAGATTTTACCTTTTGCCTTTTTTGCAGGGCAAGTTTATTTATATAGCACATTTCAACACAAGGCAATTCAAAGTGCTTTACAAAAATGAAAGATATTAAGAGCATTAAGAAACTTTATGAAATGACATCTAAAAACACTCATTATACTTATTATTATATTAGACTATAACGAGTAATAGATTATCTAAATAGTTGAATCATTTTGTTGTTTTTGTTGTTGATCATTCAATGTTTTCTGCCCTATTATGCATTGACCTCTGACCTGTATTTCCTGCAGCCCCCGATGGGAGATGAGGGAGGCAGGAGGAGACGTCTCTCATCCTCGGCTGGGGATGAAGGGAGGCGTCGGCGACATCCTTCCAACACTACCTCAAAACCTGCGCCGGCCTCAAAATCCTCCACCACCTCCAGCGCTGCACAGAACACGCCCAAAGACAACGCCCCGAAAACAGCCGCCGCCGCCCAGGGGAAGAAGGCCGAGCCCGGGAAGAAGGAAAGTGTCGCAGCTAACAAATGAAGCTCCTCCTGACGGTGTGAGTTTGGAGAGAAGATGAAGAGCGAGGCGACGGCGGCTCTGAGATCAGCGTTCGCTCTTTTCAGCAGCAAAAGCGTTTGAGTATGAAGAGAGACTGAGCGTGGTTGACTTAATATGATTGTTTTTATCTGTGCATTTCATTTTAAAGCAAGCAAAGCAAAGCGTAGGCAGTGAGCTTGAGTCTGTGCGCCTGGCTGCTCATAACGTTTACAACATATACAACAAAAAAACCCACAAAAAAAAATGCATTCCCTGCATTTTGCCTTTTTATTCTCTCAGATGCCAAAACTCTTTCAACACTTTTTGTTGATCTCAAATTCTGTAAAGAGCTCTGGTTTGTATGGAGCTCTCTGCCTGTTGAACTGTGATTCTAGTTTGCCAAGATGAGAGATAACGCAGATAGTCTCGTGTGCCTTAATCCGATTCACCAGGAGGTAAAATAGTTCCGAGTTTTAAAGTCTTCCCAATTCATCATTTGAATGTGTTCAAAACTGACAACACTTGCAGCTTTTTTCTTCTTTTCTCACGACGTTAATATCTTTTTTATCATGACAATCACTGCTGCAGTCATACATTTGTGAAGGACCCCCGAGGCTGCTGCTCATCAGATGTGTCCTGATGTTTTCACTGATGGGCTTCACAGCTAAACGTATCATGTTGGTTTTTAATTCAAACCTGCAAGAAAAAAAGGACAAAATTATGTGGGAAGCTTTACTTATAGTCCCGTTTTACACCCAGAGCTAGTATAATTTATTGTTTTATTCTTGTTTTTATTTTTACTTGATTTGATGAATTAGTCTTAGGTAATCATTACAGTTTTTAATGGCTTTTGCTATTGAATATTATATATATGGAAAAAAAAAAAGGAAATGTTTCTGCTGGAATTGTGGGTGTGAAGCTAGCATCATAAGACTACAGTTTATTTTAGCTTGAAGTTTACTTCATATTATGTTTGAGGCTTTGTGCTCTAGAGCACTTAATTCATTAACTTTCCTTTACTTCAGCGATGAACTTAAAAGAGGTTTTAGAGTTGAACTTTAAGAAAAAAAAATGTAAATACTATAAAAAATGATTTGCTATTCGATTATTCTTTTTGATTTTAAGAAGTGATTTTGTTTTATTGGTAGTGTGGTTTTGAGTGTGTATTTAGGATAAAGCAATGCATGTTAATGCCACAGTCATGAATTGGAAAATGCAAAAAAATATAAAATAACATTTGATTGTATAAACCTGTGTTTGAGTGATCTGTTCTGTCTTTAGCTTACTCTGCACATTTCTCATCTCACTTTTAATATTTTGTGGTTTAGCTGAGGGTGACTCATCGAGCCTTATCAGCAGGTTTTCTTAAAAACAATGTTTGAGGGAGTATTTTGTCACCTTTAAATTAAAAACAAACTGATCTTAATCGACTGTAAATCAAAAAGGAAGATTGTTTTTCACTCGGTGTATTTTGACCAGTTTTCAACTCGAAGAGAGTAAACAAGCAGTTTGGAAGAACAAGTATTTACATAGTGTGTGCAAATAACATTCAGATAAGAGCTGAATAAAAATGATGAAACTAGGGAAATGGAATTGTGACCTAGAAAACTAAAGACAACACATGATTTAACATTAAGCAAAACATGGATGCCAATACAATTAAAGAAAATGGCATTTATTGTATTAGAAATGCATGTTCTGGACTGAAAATGTCCTATTCTGCTCATGTAGTCATACTGCTAGACGTTTAAAAATACAATTTCAAAGCTTCAGTAAATCTGAAGATGTTTAAGAAAATAAAAGATACAAATATACTTATTATTTATAATCACTGTTATTTTAGTTTTCTTACAAGTTGTTCTTTGTGACTACGGGTCCCGATGGAGAGACAAAAAACATCAACAGGACAGTCAGAGGTAGGCGTGTGCTGTGCTGCCTTCAAGTGTTCCTCGTAAAACTCCACTCTATTGAATACGTGGATCTGAATGGGACTTTCAAGGGATGCTGTGTAAGTACAGTTGGTTCAATGTTAAGTAGTTTAATCCGTTTTGTGTTTGTTGAAATCTTTATTTTAAATATGTCTCAGTATGCACCTGAATCACATACAATACTTTCCATCGTACACCATTTGTTTATTGATGTTTTCCTCATAGAAATAAAAGAACAGAAACACATTACGTCAATAAAAAAGTGATAGGTGCAAGTACTAAGCAATAAATAAGAGAATGCAAAACCAAAACAAGACACATGCATACCAAAAGCAGTACCAAGACTGAGATAATACAATTAATTGATAAAAGAAAATATAGAGTGATAATTACATAAAATACCTAAACATAAAGTAATAGTTGTTGGTTGGTCTGCAGTCGGACAAATCCACATCTTTTAATTTATATTTTCTTAACTGTGTGTATGTGTCAAATAGTCTCATGTTTGTACATTTTCCTTTCCCTCTCCCCTTCATCTCACTTTCACAAAAAATAAACATGATTATTTTGAAACGTCATCTGAATAAAGAATAATAAGTTTACTTTCAGTGATCTGCATTCTGCAACCATCACTCTGTGTGGGTTACTTTTTAATAATAAATAATAAGATAATAATCAGGTGATTTCACTGCATGCATATACAAAAATAGTGTAGCCAATACAAGTTTAACAATAATAATAAGTGTACATAAAATTCCAAATAATGTTGTTTTTATAACATAAGCTATTAGTATTTATAAAATCCATAATGGATTCATGTTTGAGTTGGACTGTTAAAAAACTGTTCTAGCTTTTCAACAATGTTAATTTGGAGATTTTCTTACACATCCTTGATAGTTAAAAGTAACAAAGCACATGGTGGTCTGGATTTTGGACTCATGGTGACATGTAAAATGTCACTTTGACTTTCTGGAACAAGTTATTGAAATATGTTTGCTATTTGCTGACATTCTGTTGACACAATGATTAATTAATTGAGTGAAAAAGAAAAGGGACCATCAGAAGGATAGTAGAATTGATAATATACGTAATCGTTAGCTCTAGCACAATATTAACACACACACACAGCTCTACGTTGCACCAAAGAACACCATGTAACAACACTCGCTCAACTAGTGGTTCCTGCTATTCCCCGACAGGACGTGAACGCAGCATCTGTCCAGGGGCGGGTAGGCGCTAACCGTGCAGTATGGCGGACGATGGAGACACTTCCAGCGGACCAGTGGACACCAGCGGCGGGCAGGGGGCAGCGGAAGAGTCCTCCGACGGGTACGGCCTCAGCGCGATGTTGTTGAATCTCAGTGTTGTGGTTCTGGTGGCGGCGCTGTGTCTGGCGGCGTACCGACGGTGGGGCAGGCGGCTCATCGTGTCCGCGGCCCAGGGCGACGAGGCCTCGTCTCTGCCCAAGATGAGGAGACGGGACTTCAGTCTGGAGCAGCTGGGGGAGTACGACGGGCTCCAGAACCCCCGCATCCTCATGGCTGTCAACATGAAGATCTTCGATGTGACCAGCGGGAAAAAGTTTTACGGGAAAGGTGAGTAAAATAAAGGGGGGAAACGCGAGAAAATAACCAACTGACAGCCGCGTGAGTTTATAGATGACACGTCCTCCGCTCGTGGTGAATTGTCCCGGACAACACAAATTGGGCGCTAACGGCTGGGGTTAGTTAGCTTAGCTCCTTTTTAGCTTTGTCTATGTTATTGAATCGGATGCTAGGTGTGAGCATGGCTCTGGTTAGCTAGCTTAGCTCTTTTTGTCCATGTAATTTAATGGGATGCTATGTGTTAGCATGGCTATAGTAAGCTAGTTTAGCTCTTTTTGTCTATGTTATTGAATGGGTTGCTATGTGTGAGCATGGATGTGTTTAGCTAGCGTAGCTCTATTTTGCTTTGTCTCTACGAAAATAAAACAGAACTAAATAGTCAAATATATACAAGTTGACCGTGAAAAATGAAAATCTGTAGACTGTCTGACACCTCAACACTATGAAGGGCTAAATTACAGCTAACACAATTTATTGAATGGGAGGATAGGTGTTAGCAAGGCTGTATTTTAGGAGAGGTCGTGACTAATGTGATATATATAATATAACACCTCCTAACCTTGTAATTAAAAACACTAAACATGTTCACTTTTAAGATAAAGTTCCAGTTTTAAACAAGCTAGCCTGCTGCTAAAGCTAGCCTGTTAGCTTGTTGACACAGACATACTGGGTGTCTGGGCTGCAGACTTTCAATGGTGGAAATATTACCATCTTTTAACTTCCGAGTCAAAATATTGATGCTACGATACAAGTACAAGTCATGCATCTACAATTAGGCTTAAGTATCAGGTATTATATAGAAAATGCACTTAAAGTATTAAAGTAAAAGTACTCACCATGCAGCCAAATGTGCTGTTTAGTTGTAACATTATAATATTAGCTTATGATTAATGGTGCTGAAAGATATACTCTTTTGTTTTGTTATTATCTTTGGTGGTTTAATTGTAATGTATAACAATTCATTTCAAACATCCATATAGTACTCAATATATGTATTATGAAATATTTGCAAAGTTACTAAGGTAACTAATCTCATTGAAACGTAGTGTAGTAGATAGTAGCATAACATTAAAACACTTAATCAAAGTACAAATACCTCCAAATGTACTTGAGTAGATTACTTGAGTTAAAGTACCTTACGACACTGTGAAGTTTGCCCCAATATTTTCACCGTAGAAATATTAATCTTGCAACATTTACTCATGTGGAGGTTAGTTTTATGCAGAGATGCTGGTTTTATTTTGTGACTTTACTGAATAAGTGAAGTAAAGTAAAAGTTGCCCAGTGGAATACGTTTTTCAAAGAGCAAAAACATTTCATTACTATGAAGAAGCACGCTCTACTTCCAATACATCTTTATTTATTTGTTTGCAAAGCAGCGCTAACCTGCTACTCAACATTTTCTCAAACGCAACTCTGTAATAAACTATAATTATTCAAACAACATTCCTGCGTCATGTGTCACATCTGGTATTCGACACCAGCAGCACCGGGCAAAATAGGCCTGAATCTCTCCAGCTCTTCAGGTTATGACACAGACTTACAGTAGAGAGACACTGGAGTTGACTCGGCCATGTTGTAATCGTTTAGTGGGTGTTTTTCACAGTGGGCTTCATGCTGGGACCACAAGTTGATTAAACCATTTGTCAGAGTTTAGAGGAAAGTAATTTATGATTGGTTGGCAGCCGATCAAAGTTGACCCACGTGACACAAAATATCAATCATTTTCTCAACCTCTCATTTCTAAGTAGGTATAAACTTGAATGATTTCGGTTTTGCTCAACTAGAAAGGTCCAAGTTCATGACTTTTATGTGTTTATATTTTTTGTATGTATACATGTATATAAAACAGTAAGCATTTAAGAAACAGGTTGAACATTGTTCATGAGTTTATAGGCCATAATGGCTTATGAAGTAGCTCCCCTGTTAGATTTGCATAGTTAAAAACATTTTAATGACTGAGCAATAATAGGCACATTTTAGGAATTCAGTTTGGAAATTATTAACTAAGGTTATTATTTTAGTTAAAGCTCCAATTAACTATTTTTTGCTTTTTCATTACTTTGTCAATTATTTCCTTGATTAAGGGCAGAAATATGAAAAATGCTTATTATTACCTGCAGCTTTAACTTGTGTAGTTGGTGTTTTTCTCAGTGGACTTCATTCTGGGACCTGTAGTTTATCAATCCAAAAGTAATGTATGTCTTGTTTAGGAGTGAATCAAATTTGTTTTACTTTGAGAGTGAGGGTTTTGTCCACTTTCTAAAAAAAGTGAAAGTTGGATCCAGCTTCTAGAAAGTAAAACCTTGCCTTCGTTTCCTCGCCCCTGCTTGGCTTTCGTTGCTCAGATTAGATAAGCAGCTCCAACATGTGCTTTTATCGATATTTTTGGCGTTTTCTACACCCTGAGATGAATCGGAAATTAAAATGGCATTCAGCTGCAGCCTTACAGCAGAGTCCAGCTGGAGCTCTCATTACAGCTGAGACACTTAAAGGGTTGACTTTATTTTTGGCTCAAATCTGATTCAGTAATTCTTTACTTCGTGAGTCAGGATATTTCAAAAAAGAACATAATTCCAATAATAGAAAGCAACGAATATTAGTTTCTGTTCCTGTAGTGTTACTGAGGCGTGTGGTTTTATCTGTAAAATGCTTATTTAGTTATGCAAGTTAGGAGCACATCTAATCTTCGAGGTGATAAGGCGTCATGGAAGCAGTATGGACTGAGTGGTTTTTTTCTTTCTGTTGCACAATTTGAAATGAGGAAACCTGAGGGCCTGCAGAGTTTTCACATGCTGGTCAGATGATGTTCTTCTGCAGGAAAACAAGAGATTTATGAGCGAGAAAACCAGCAGAAAGGCCCGGGGCGTTGTTGGAGAAATGTTTCAAGAGGCTAAATAACACAAGTAATAATTGAAGAGATTTAGAAAGTTCTGGGCACGAAACATAATTTTAACACAGTATTCTCTTTAAATACACCATTGTAATTTTAAATACATGGAGACATTTGACCTCAAAGATTTTCACTGTAAATGGTGGGTTACACAACAGGGTTAGGGTTAGTTGACCCAACTAGTTGACAAATACCACAATATTTCTGAGTAAATGCTTCAAGGAGTTCAATCAACTTTTTGTGCAACAAGTAGCGGTCCTCCACACTGGATTATTTATTATAACCGTAATCATATTACATGATTAGTACGTATTATTAGACCAAAAGGCAGCGACGTGACTCTTTACAAGGCCGAAGAGAAGTAACAAATCATTAAATAGCCGCTGAAACCAGTGAGTGTTTGCTTTGTCAATTATCCTAGTAGATTAATTAATAGATTCATGGACTGTAATTCAACTCTTTTTATGAGCTCTTTCAGACCCTTTAACCCTTGTGTTGTGTTCAAAACACTCAAAAATAATGACTCTCATCCAATATTGTTTTAACTACATCATAACTAACTTATAATGCATTCATAACCGTACAATCCTGTTGTAATTTTATTTTATGGCCCTAAAACACATTACACCACATATTGCACACGTGTTTGTTCAGGTTCAAGTGTTGGTGTACATATTCTTTGAGAAAGGTCGAGTTCCCGTGGGGGGAGGGGGCCAGAGGGAGGGGAGACCAGGTGCATGTTGCGAAAAAATGATTGTTACAGTTGATGGTGGGGGAGGGGTGTCTAAAGTCAAAGATGAATCTTGATTGGGCCAAATTTGACCTGATTCACCCCCAACAATGCTGCTGGGTCTCCCCAGACCCCAACACCAAATGATACACTTTTTTTTTTGGAGACCTTCAGACTTGGCAAAAATGGTCAAAATCAGTTTTGTAGTGTTTATATAGCTGCTGTGGAGGATATCATGAAGCCTTGTTCCGATACAAAGAACTAGAGCGTAGTTATTATATCATTTGAACTTGAAACGGGTCACGGGAGACCCGAACACAACACAAGGGTTAAAGGCATTCTGCAGAACGCCACAATATCACAGTTTGCATCATCTCCATATAAATACACGTTCTGCTCTTATAACAACTTCACACTAAACCAGAACTTCTGCTCCATCGCCCTCAACAGGTTTTCAGACAAAGAGAAGCATGTCTGATATCCGTGCCGCAAGAAGTGTTTTTGTTAATATGACCTCGCTGTTTCTGCGCTGCTTTCAAGTGCTTTATTTACTGGCCCTCCTGAAGGCTTTACTGTGAAGCAGCAGCAGTCACATGAGACGTGCAATGCTGAAATTGTTGCTGAACTAAATCTGATTTGTACAGTTTTAATCACTTCTCTTCCTCTTTAAATCATGTTTAAACAGTGTGGAAACTTTTCTTTTTATTGTATTTCAGTAGAAAATCAAGAGGTAGGAAGAATCTTAGGTAGTTCATTTTAGTTTGAAGCCGAACTATAAAAAACCAAAACAATCCATCAAACAGGCAACAGAGAATAACATCCAAAAAGTCTGTTTGTATTAGAGAAGCAAATAGTTTTAACCTGAAATCAGTTCTCTATGGGTTGATAAACTCAATCCATTATTTATAACATAAATGAAATATGTCCCTTTTTTCAGACAGTTTGCGTTATATTATATGACACAGCAAAAAAGTCCCACGCGAAGCAGCTCGCTGACCCGCTGAGTTGAAACAAGAGTAACAAATAGTCACATTTTCGTATTTATAACTAGGGATGCTCCGATCAGCCGCCGATCGATATCGGCAGATACTCACTCTCTGCCGATCGATCGATCGGTGCTCTCTAAAAATGGCGATCGCACATGACACTTTTCTCTGTGCGCGGCAAAACAAGCTCGCCAAAATGGCTTCACCAGTCTGGCAGTATTTTAAGGTGTCCGAAAATGACAGTAAAATAGCGGTATGCAACGTGTGTGAAGCAGAAATCCTGCAGCTCCGCCCGCTGTGACGGACCGGTGAGCGGAGCAACACACACACTAAGAGTTAGACCTAACACACTTAGCTATTTTATCTACCTCTGGAACAAGCTAAACTAGTTATAAATATGTTTATTCTTCACTGTCGGGTCACTCATTACTGGATCAGTGAGCTGCATGAGATACTGACAGGCTGTCAGGAGAGAGAGGGAGAGAGGAAAAGAGAGCGCTTCCGCTCATTTCTCCCATGTTATTCTCCAAAGTTAATAAAATGTAAAAAATAAAATTAATTAAATGTACTTCATTTGAATGTAATAATTATGTTGGTTGTTGTTTGTGGAAGCGCCAGTGAATGAGCCCCATTAACTGAGTTTTAAACATCACTTTAAATGGAAGATCCCCATAGCCCCCACCCACTCGATCGGATCGGCGATCGGTATCGGCCGATACTGATTCCGGTGATCGGCCCCAAAATTGGCGATCGGAGCATCCCTATTTATAACATCCAAATCCGATTAATTAAACAAATCTGATTCGGTTAAAGCCTTAATCTTTTCCATAACAAGCTCTGGAAACAGAGGCGCAAGAAACAAAGGAGCAGACACTCGGTCCGAAACCAGGAAGGAAACAGACTTATTCATCCTGAAAATCTCGGTCCTGATGGTTAACTTGTGGGCTGACTCTTAGTGATTTCTTCATCCTGACGTCTGTGTTTCTTCCTCAGATGGTCCTTATGGCGTTTTCGCGGGCCGGGATGCTTCGAGAGGCCTGGCCACCTTCTGCCTGGAGAAAGACGCCCTGAGGGACGAGTACGACGACTTGTCCGACCTCAACGCCGTGCAGATGGAGAGCGTGAGGGAGTGGGAGATGCAGTTCATGGGTACGCTTGTTTCATCGTGTTTCCACCAGAGAAAATGCTGCTCAGATATTGATTTGACTTTGATTTCACAGATGCTTCCACCGTGTTTATCACTTGTCTCTCTGCTTATCTAGTCGGGTCAAACTGAGGATCCAAAACACGAGTTTATCTTCAGTTTCGTTGTGCTTGTAAGCTTTGGCTTTATATGTTGCATAACAGTGGGACAATTCAAAGGCAGTACACAAACGTTTAATTAGGCTCAAAAATACAGATTCAATATTATTTTTGCTTTTTTAAAACATATTTCTTGCCTTACATTAAAGTCATAAATGTTATTTTGCTTGTTGAGATACAAAGATTTTACGGTTGATAAAGATGGCTGATGACTCGGCTCCAAAAACAGGTTCTTTTTAAAATGTGCGGCTAAAACAAACTTTGGAGAAATCTGCACAAACAAGCAATAAACCCAAACTAAAGATATCCTCAGCTACCCATCTGCTGGGAAAATAATTAAAACAGGAAACACTGAAACTGAAAGGAAGCAAAGGCCAGACCCAGCAGAATTGTTGTGGGTGACTCGAGGTCAAATTTGGCCCGATCAAGAGTCATCTTTGACTTTAGACACCCCTCCCCCACCCCCTTCATCAACTGTAAAACATTTTTTAACAACATCTACCTGGTCTCCCCTCCCTCTGCCCCCACGGGAACTCCACCTTTCTCAAAGAATATGTACACCAACACTTGAACCTGAACACACACATGCACGTGTGCAATATGTGCTGTAATGTGTTTTGGGCCATAACATTAAATTACAACAGGATTGTACGGTTATGAATGCATTATAAGTTAGTTATGATGTAGTTAAAACAATATTGGATGCTAGTCATTTTTTGTGTGTGTTTTGGACTGAGATAAATCATGGGTCAAAATTGACCCGCGAACACCATGAACGGTAACAGCTTTTGAACACAGCACAAGGGTTAAGCTGTACTGGGCAGCTTTAGTTGTTGGCGGCCCCAAATAGTTTCTGATTAAATCATGTAGGAAGAAGTCAGTAAATTACTCTCAGCGTGCTGTTGACCACTAAGAGTTCTCCCTGATGTTCAGCTCAAACATTGAGGCCATTTCATATCAATAAGAAGACGATGAAAAAGCTACTATTTTAATAATGGATAGATTTTTTTTTGAGGATTTTCACAAGAACAAAAATGTCAAACATTTGTTAGATTCTTTTTATTTTATCGTAAACTGAATATCCTTGGGCTTTCAAAAAACGTGCAATCTGTCGCTTCCTGGCTTTAGAACTAAGTAAGTCATATTTTATTTTATTGAATCAATGCTCCACTTCCGATATCAATACATTTACTTTGATTTAAGACCACGAAAACCAGCAAATTCCACATTTGTAAAGTTGTAACTATAAGTGTAAAGTGGCTTTATATCCATTACTGATTTGATATCAATATATTTCCCGGCTGTACTTGCGAATATATCGTCTGATATTTATTCCCTTACTTAATCTCATACCTTCCATATTTGAGGGAGACATGAAAGCTTAAATCACCGCTGTCAAACTGATTTAAATTACGATAACGTTTTTCCTGCTTATCTTGAGTGCTGTGAGTTACTGAAAAGATATCAGGAAAGTGAAAGATGAATAAAACCCCATGTTTGGAAAGTGAATTTAGTTTTAACGATTCCTTGATTTAATGTAAGATTGTATCCATATCTTCCAGAAAAATATGACTACGTGGGCAGGTTGCTGAAGCCCGGAGACGAGCCGTCGGAGTACACGGACGAGGAGGACATCAAGGACCACCTGAAGCACGACTGAGCTGCATCACAACGACCAAAGCCGGGAGACCCCAAACAGCTGCGACAGACCGTCCCCCCCATCTCGCCCACATCTACCTGCCACTCCTCTCTCCATCCCCCAAAAAACTCTTCACCTCCTCGATCTGTCCGGCTGTTCTGGAAGGACCTCCCTCCCTATCCATCCTGCGGAGATGACCACCAATGATTTAAATCCTTCAATGAGGGCTCTTTTAAAAAAATAAAAAAAATAAACATGTCTGGGGGGAAGAGGAGAGAGGGGATGTGCAAGTAGATGTCTTCGAAATATATTTTAGTCATTTCTCCCAGGGGGGGGGGGGGGGGGTCATCGTGGAGGTAGAGAAACACGTGGAGGATGATCATCGGGACGGGGGAGCAGATTTCTCTCTTTTTATCTTTAGTCACAACTGAAACTGCTTCGGCTTCGGACAGCTTATCAATCAATCTTTCTTTTTTTGTGTTCGGATAATTTCCCCTCGTTGTTGAGAGGGCTGCGCTGCGGAAATCGGCGGGGCGTCGCATTTTCCTGTTGTGTTTGTAGTGTATGCACTACTAGTTTTCTTTGTTTGTCACCATGTGATTGTATTTGTTGAGTAGCATATAGGGAAGAGAGGGAGGGAGTTTCTCTTTTTTGGATGGGGTTGGGGGGGGGGTTTAAAAGGTCTTTGCCATATGAATTCTGTTTTGAATCCCACGAGACGGACTGAATCACTGATCGGGAATACAAAGGGAAGGTGGGCAGTCCTAATCAATCCACTCAATTGTTTACATGCCTCACAAGCCGGCTGCAAGTCTGTAGATTCCCCCTGAAAATGGTCCAAGTATTAATTGTGCCTTATTTTGTTTGTTGCGTCAGTCCTGACCGTTCTAACAGAGGAGGCGAGCGGAGGGATGGAGCAGCGGTTCCCCCCCCCCCCCCCAGACTTTAAAAGAAGAAGGCATACGTTCTGTCAGTCGTCCCACACACACAGACTGTAAAAATCTCCCCACTTCACAAACTCTGTAAATAAACCGTATGAGTTACTCAGTGTTACTGCCATATTTATGTAGTTGAGGAACTCCAGATATGTATAATGCGATGTCGTACTGGCCAAAACCCCCATGATTCCTTTCTTCTTCTTTTTTTGGCTCTGAACTTCTTTTTAAAACGTGGGTGATTTCCCTCCTCACCCTCCACCCAAAAAATAAAAAAGGAGTGTTGCAAAGGGCGGGACCGGGAGCTGTTCTTGCGAAATTTTGTTCGGAGACGTTGCTTATCCTGTAAATATATCTATCATTTTATTAAAGCATGTGCAACAACAAAGTGAGCTATGCCGAATTTCCCACCACGTCATGTATTTAAATGTTGGGTGTGTGTGTGTGCGTGTCTGCGTGACAGAGGCAGGAAGGGATTTGTTCATGCATAATAAATCGATTTGGTTAATAATTGAAGATGTCTGGAATTTTATTTGCTCTCGGGGGCGGCAGGATTTGATCACTAACGGGGAAATGTGTTATAGTTCATTGAAACGTTAATGGCTGTTCACCTGCAGGGAAAACAGAAAGTGCTTTAAAGTTTAATAATTGACAAGATAATAATGCATAAAACTCATCAGCAGACAGATTATTATCACAATGAATTAATGTTCTGTTATTTACAGTACCTCTGAGCGGGGTTAAACTGAGTTTCAGTGTGATGGTGGTTCTCCTGCATATCTTTAGTGCGGTGGATATGTGAAAAACATTTGGGAACAAACTGTACAGCCGGCAGACCGCTGCATGGCAAAGCTCTCAGTCATTAAAACCAGATGTTCAGGAAACACCAAAAGCAAACGGAGGGAAATATGAAGGCGAAGTTTTACATTTTACACTCTGTATTCCTGTATTGTTACCAAGCAAGACGTCAAGAATTATGGGCTGTTAAGATGGTTTCTTACCTTGCTATTTGCAATCTTCATTTTTGAATATGGGTACTTAAAGGTGAATAAAAAATGAAGAGTTGTCATCAGATTATTTGACAACGCACACTCGGTACTTTTCCTTAATGGAATTTGATGCACAAATTTAAAAAAAGGAAGGAATTTGTATTTATTTAGCAGGGACATACATGAATATAGCAATAAATAAATACATGTATAACTTCATATGATTAAAAAAATAGGGAAATTAGTATGGACTTAAAATGTTCAGGAACATATTTTAATTCTTAAGTAAAAAAACAGAATATTAAGGAAAGATAGGTTAGTTAATATATTGGGAGATATTATGTAGATAGTTATTTAATGAAGAAATACCAGAACAGTATTAAAACTAATAAGGGTAATATTTATCATATCATACTACTGGATTATAATAATTTATAAATTGCTTATTTATCATTGATGTACTAAAGAATATTTTTCATTTACATCTATATTTTTTTATTACAATTGTATACCACGGAAGGTAATCTATCCAAATGATATGTATTATTATTAATAATGTATTTTATATTTAAAATGTGTTTATTAAAACAGAATTACATATTCTTTTTCATTTCTTTATTATTTTTATTTGATGTATATCTTTTTTTAATATTGTTTTTTGTATTTGTGAATAAAAAACAATCAAAACATTTTTTATTATTAGTATAACTGGGTATAGTTGAAGTTTAATCATCCCGATTAATATTTTATTTGTAACATTTTAACATATAATAGAAGTTATTGTACAAAGAGAATCCAAACAGTAAAATAAAAACGTGGTCATCAACAACACAGCTCAACAGCGCCCCCAGCTGGCACCCGGATGATCCAGGAACTGCACCACACACACACTGACTTCTGTATGTGTGTGTGTGTGTGAAACTAGTGTTTCTTATCGGCCATCACTGCAGCGATAAGCCGAAGAAGATCACTTTAAGATCCGGAGCAGAGATGTGTTTTTCCCGCTGACTGTCGACCATCTCAGATCTCCGCCGAAGGACAGAAGCTCCTGAACGCACCTCCGACATCTTGGCTGTTTTTGGGCTGAAAAACTAGAAAACCCGAAAAACAGCATCCGTCTTCCGCTTAAAGACCCGGGTCATCTTGGTAGCTTTCCAGGCAACAGCATCCAAAAGAAGTCGAGGTTTGTCCACATTCATGCACATTAAAGTGACATGAACCCTGCATTTATTTAAAATCCTGTTTTTATTTGTGTCTGCAGAATAATAATGGCAGAGCATTTGTCCCAGAGTGAGCTGGATTACCCGTTCAAACTTCTGGAGTATTTCAACGGATTCAGGGTCTCAAAGGTAAAACATTTTACTTCTAATTTACTCAGTCATATAATTAACATTAAGATAAGTTTGTAATATTGTAACAAGGGTTGCTTCTAATCGATTTTGCCATTCATACTGCTTGTTTTGTCTTAAAACCGCACAGTCTATGCCTAAAACCTGAAGATATTCGTCTTATATCAATAGAAAATCTTCTGAATAATTTAAGATTGAGCCATAAACAATGAATCAGTTATCCTCATTTAAAATAAATTTAGTAGGAGGCTTAAACCTGGATAAATCTTTATTTTATTTTATTAAACACTTGAAAAACAGTAAAACATCCAAATGTAAAAGTTGGAAACAGCATTTTCTTGGTATGTTGCAATAAAAAGTCATGTAAATGAAGATAAATTAAAAAAAGTGTCTATAACTTTAAAGATTACTATCCTTATTTATATGTTTGGAATCTGACTTATTATCTCAGCACTGATCTGGTGATTATTTGGCAGATTTTTATTTTTTAAGCACCCATTGCTCTTTGCAGGGAACGCTGATAAGAATCCAGGGCAAACAGTTGTGAACAAATTGATTTCAAAGTATTTCAAAACATGTCGAGAAAGAATAAACTCTCTAAATTGAGCATGCCTTGCAGCTCATTAGAAGTTTATTGGCCGTGCATTAATGTGAATTAATCACTTGTGAATCACTTTTTAAGAGGAAGACAAAATGTGGGCATGGGGAATAATAAATTGAGTTCTCCTGGCAGAGGCTTCATTAAGTCTTATCACACGATCTTCATCAGCCTGATTGGAGTTCTCCCAGTTCTCATGCAAGTTAAAAAATGTTATTCCAGCGTGTTCTCATCCATGTGGGCTTAAAGAGGCTCATGCTTTTCCCTTTCCTGTAGTGTGTTGTGTTCTTGTGCATGTACATGGTCTGCAAAGTTACTTCCAGAGGGAGTTTTGTCTGACATAATGACATCACTATGTAATACTCTAAGCAGTAGACCAATCACAAAAGAGCCGGCCATCTCACCAATCAGAGCAGACTAGGCTTTGGTTTCAGACAGAGGGTGAAAAGAGGTGCTGCAGCACAGGCAGTATATATAAATAAAGAGCTTTCTGAACATTAAAGCATGGAGACATGTCCCAGCAGAGGAACAAAATACAAATATGAACCTGAAAATGAGCAGATTATGGGCAGAGCTTCCTTTTGAAACATAACTTCGGGAAACTGGCCATGAGCTCCATTATAGTAGCTCTTCTGGATTAGCAGCTGTAATTTGCCCCTCTCACAGAATGATGTGATGATGTGTGTTGGTCGCTGCAGGTGATTTTCTCGGCCTGTGAGCTGGGTGTGTTCGACCTCCTGCTGAAGGCCCAGGAGCCAATCAGTGCTCAGCATGTGGCCCAGGAGCTCAGCTGCAGCGAGGACGGGATGGAGAGACTGATGGACGCCCTGGTGGGCATCGAGATCCTGGAGGTGGAGACCAAAGACGGGACAGGTGAGGAGGAGGAGGTGGAGGAGGAGGAGGAGGAGGAGGAGGAGGAGGAGGAGGATGAATGCACTATTGATAATTGCACTTAAATGTAATTATTGCACTAGAATACATTTCATTATGGCAATATTATGAATGTACTTATTGAACTAAAATACTCTGTTGAAGTAAAATAAATTCAATGATTGCACTAAAGTAATTGTTGCACTAGTATGAATGCAAATGTTGCACTAGAATACATGTTAGTATTTCAGTAGAATAAATTATATTAGTTCACTTGAAAAAATAAATTACTGCCCAAAAAAACCTAAGTTAAATGTGATTATTGCACTCAAACAATACATGTACTTATAGCACTAGTATGAATGTAATTATTGTACTTAAGAACATCATTACTGAAATTCAGTTATTATGCTTGAATACATTTAATTTGATTAAATGTAATCTCTCAAGGCTCCAGGTGACAAAGAAAATAGTCAAATCTGCACATTTGAGAAGCTCGAATTGTTTTATTTTTCAAAACCACTTAAATGTTGAACATATCTTTTATCAGACTATTCGTTCTGTTTCCAGTGAACTGACACTAACACATTTACTTCTGCATGCATGCCTGCTGTTGCTGCTGTGAATGTCCCTGTTGGGAGTGATGACATCCTGATTTAAAGTGTGAATGTATTTCGTTAAAACAGCTTTGTACAGCAGCAGCGACGTGGCTAATCTCTACCTCGCCAAAGGCAGCGGGAAGTCTCTCCACGACATGATCATTTACCAATCACAGACCATCTACCCGCTGTGGAACAACATGGCGGACGCTGTCAGGTCAGATTATTAAAAGAGCCCTATTATGTTTTGGGGTTTTCCCCTTTTCCTGTAGTGTGATATATAGGTTTTTGAGCATGTTAATGTTCTGCAAAGGCTAACATCCCCGTGTTCCATCCAGAGGCAGTTTCTCTCCCACACACTCCCCCTCCCTGCCTGAAATGCCTCCATTGGACTCCTTTGTTTACTTCCGTAACTTAGTGACATCACCTGTGCACACTATGCACTATGCGCTTCTATTGGCTATCGCTCCAACACATTCTAAGTGATAGGCTAAGGGGCGGGAAATCTCTAAGCAGTTGAAGCCCTTTTAAACTGAATACAGAGCAAACATTTCAATAGTCACAATTTTCTCATGTACACACTGTATTTTCTCATTTTCCACTGCGCAGAGAGGGGAAGAATCAAAATGAAAAGACGTTCGGCCTCCCATCAGAGGATATCTTCAAGGCTTTGTACAGGTCGGTGTTCCTTTTTTAGCTTCAGGTGCATACATGTGAATTTCACTCTAGTGCTGGAATCTTTTTTAGTTTTATGATTCTCTAATTGGTTCCCCTCAGATCAGAGGAGGAGATGCTGAAGTTCATGGGTCTGATGAACTCCTCCTGGGTGCTCGATGGACACGACATTGTGACGGCGTTCAACCTCTCCGGCTTTCAGAAGATTGTAGATCTTGGAGGTTAAACGCCCTCTATACATTTCACATGTATATTTATGACTAAAAAATGTTTGTTTGCATTAATTATCATGTTACAATTTATCTTATTGTTGTTTTGGCCAAATAGACATTATAAAATGACAAAAATGTCAGATGTTTGCAGAAAAAATGACCAAAAAACTAAAGTCCAGTAAGTTTCCCACTGCAAACTGACCATATTCTTTCTGAATAACTCCCAGGATGCACCGGGGCTCTGGCCCGTGAGATGGCGAAGGCGTGGCCGTCCTCCTCCGTCACGGTGCTGGACCTCCCGCAGGTCGTAGAGACGGCGCAGAAACATTTCCCACAGGAGGACGACGCTGTTGAATTTCAAAGTGGTGAGCCTCTTTCTGACTCTTCATTCAACACTTCAAGAGTTTACTATTAGAAAAATAAAATCTAGAATTCTATAGGAAATTACTTGACCCTATTGTATATCATACATTTAAAATGACATGTTTGACTGTTAAAAATTAAATCCAATAGAATGATGCAAAGTAAAATAGTTTTGCTCACATGCTTTCTGTTGCTGATGCAGGAGACTTCTTCAGTGATGAGATCCCTCCGGCTGACCTCTATGTTCTGGCCAGGATCATTCATGACTGGCCTGAAGAGAAGTGCGTCACTCTGCTGAAGAAGATCCACGACAGCTGCAGACCAGGTGAGTTAAAGTGTAAATTAAAACGGGTGCTGTTGGTAAAACTACATGTAATGGGCATAATGTGTATTATAGATATTATACATATTTTTTCCAAAATCATTTGTCATATTCATATGATATTCTCTTATTACTACATCGTATTACATATTATTTTTCCTGTACACCTTTTTTAAAATATAACAATAGTTTTTATATAAGATTTTACAATATCTTAAATTGTCATCTTTTTTTTCTGTGTACATTTTACTTTCATGTACCCTATATTAGTTTTTACAATATTATTTTTCAAAATCTCCCTAAAAAATCCTTGATTGTAAAAACCTAAAAAAATGGCTATTCCATTTTCTTCGGTGTATATTTATGTCTCCTGTACACATTTTAGATTTACAAGAGATTTTCCATATTGATTTGTTTTATTTTTGCTGTTTTTCCATTTTAAATTCTATTACTGTGTTTGCGAATGCACGATTATACACTAAGACAGATTCCTTGTATGTGAATCGGTGCTCGTCCTCCCTGCAGGCGGTGGCGTCCTGCTGGTGGAGGCCCTGCTGTTTGAGAACAGGCGGGGGCCGGTCACCGCTCAGATTTTCTCCCTCAACATGCTGGTGCAGACGGAGGGTCGGGAGCGACCGCCGTCCGAATACACCCGCATCCTCGAGAAGACCGGCTTCCACAACGTGCAGGTGTGCCGGACCGGGAAGTGCTACGACACCATCCTCGCCACCAGATGAGACGGGGCAGTAAAGAAACTTAAACTTAAACTTTTCAAAGACTTTTTAAGATATAAGCTATGAAAAAAACCAAATTCTCAGTCTCAGTGCATATGGATCCCCAGTTTATGTTGTGTCAGTGATTCATTTTAGATATTGTTGGACAATGTGAATTGCTTTTCTTGGTAATACAAACATTTGCTGCATTTAAGTTGCTGATGGATATTGTAAAAGAATGAGGTCAAAAGGTTATGTTACACTCAATCAATTCAGGTTAAAGGGTAAGTTAGACTTTTTGGGAAATACTCTTTTTAGCTTTCTTGCTGAGAGAAACATTAAACAGCTACCACTCTCTAACGCTAGTAGCCTGTTAGCTTAGCATAATGACTGGAAACAGGGAAAAAGCTAGTCTAGCTTTGTCCAAAAATCAAAAGAACTTTTCCGAAGAATATATTATTCATTAGGAAGAATTAGAAGATAGAAAAATCTGTATTTTTGTATATCACTGATCTCTTCTAGGTTTAAAGGCTAAGTTTCTACTATAGGTGGTTATTTATGCTTTCTGTTGATCTGTATGTCAGGGTTTAACACTCATAAAAGTCAATTAAAAAAAAACCTTCAAAAGCAGTGAAAGTTTAAAAAACACTGAATTTGTTTAGCTAATGAAAAGGTGTGTGTAGTGATTTTGTGTGCTACTGTGACTGTTTCTGGCTTTCCTGTTCCCTGTGGTGAGTTCAGGTACCCTTTCAGGCTGCATTAGATCTACAGGACAACCCTCAGTTTACCTCCATTTTCCTCTGCTGGTGTTAAAATCTCCCATTTCTCTTTTGTTTGCATGTTAGTTGTGTAAAGTAGTTTATGGAAATAAATAACTGTAGTGTTACTATGGACTCATTGATTTCTATACATTTTTCATAATGTATTATTTATTTAAAAAATGTGTTTTTTTTAGCTACTCTATACCTCTACATTTTAAATACGTTAAATACATACTGAAATGTTCCCATATTAAGTACATGCAAGATTACAGTGTAAGGGAGCTTTTTTTTTTATGAATGGTGTCAATATTAAATACATGGTTGATAGCAAAAATGGGATAGCTGTAAGTTTGTTTCCTGGTCATTCCACATTTTGATAGCATGTGTCCTTCACATTAAATATAAATACATGTATTTTATTTAAATATCTATCATTTATATATATATATATATATATATATATATATATATGGTTTATTAGGTACATTTCTCAAAATTTGAGTCTGTTTATATATGCGCAGTTATACAGCAAAGCAAATTCCTTGTACATGAAAACCTAAAATTAAAAATGTTTCATAATTAAAATTCTGATTCCTGTTTTAACAGATAAAAGTGTGTGTAATTTCTAAAAAATAAACGGTCAATGGTCCAGCTGAGTCATGTTATACATTTCACATGATTAGATTAAACTATTTTATTGATCCCAATTTGGGAAATGTTTTAATAAAGTAAATCTAATTTGTGAATTCTGATTTGTATGTTCACACTTAAATTCGCAACCGGCACAAGGGTTTGTATTAAAAAATAATAATAATGTAATATTCTCCCCTGTATTAGGAGGATCTGTTGGGGTTCCGGGGGTTCTGCTGACCTCCAGCGGCTCTCAGCTGCAGCTACAGCCGGGCAGGGTAACCTCCTCCCGGCCAACACTCTGTGTTTGTGTGTATTTGGAATGCGGGTCAAGCGGAACCCACGGCTAAAAACTGCGCTTCACATCAAACTCAAAAACCCCGGCTTTCATCGGCCTGACGTGCTCTGTATGTACCGTCCACTTTATTCTCAACTCTACGCAGGTTTACATGAAATGCATATGTGCCGAAATCTTCTTAACCGGCTTTTTGAACGAGTTAATATTTCCAGTATGGTCGCAGTCCGCTAGGAAAACGCGACACCGTCATTTAAAATGGCGCCAAAGATTAACCCCAGCCAGTGGATAAAAAACTGCCACTCTGTGCCCTGAAGGCTAGCAACACAGATAGCACAACAACATGTTTAGTTAGTTAGTTAGTTAGTTAACAGCGTCCATGAGTGTTTTCACATGTCAGTTAGTATGTCTGAATTGATTATTGACCCCTAACCTTTATGACAGCTAGCTGATTGAGGACCGTTAAATAAGGGGAGGCTCCATAAATGCCAACGGTTGTGTTAGCAGCTAATGCTAAATACATTACATGGATGTAGCCTCAAGCTAACAAGATAGCTGCTGGATGCAACAGCAGACGTCAGCTAAATGTAACGTGCATACCACGCCTGTAGAAAAACATTCATATTTAAGCGTAAACCCTCCTCAAATTAAACTTTTTAAAACAATTGCTTATTTCAAGCTAACAGACGTAAAAAATCCTTATCCGTACATCCTTATCATAAACAACATTTCCACATTTTGTGGGTGGGCCCTCATGTTGCATAACATGTTGCTGTTAGCTCTGGCTATCGTTAGCCAGCTAGCATTTTGAGTAATATAAAAAAAAGGCAGCGCTATGTGGTCTGATTTAAAGCTAATTGCGACCTTATCGTAAAACCACAACATTGCCTTGCTTTGGTTGCTGTGTTGCCGGGGGAACAGTTAAAAACAACAGTTGTAATCATGCTAGCTACAGTTAGCCGCTAGTCAGTTAGCCCTGCTTCAAGAAGGGGCGTCGTACAGACCGATGCTCGCCTGCCGTTAGCTTAGCCTGCTAAATTGGGGTTAGCACCTTTACCCCCCTTGTGCACGCTGACTACAGCAGAACCTTAGATATGTCGATCAGGAGTTTTAAGAGTCCCCGTTGACGTGTTTGCCACTTCAAGCTGAACTCATTGATAAAAAGGAGTAGTTCCCTGTCGGTGCTGCATGTGGTTACTTCTTGTTGTCATCGCTGAACTGTGGCTGTGGTATGTACGCATCTTTAGCTTCAGGGCTGGTTATGTGCTGTCAGATCAGTAAGGAAACGTAAATTGATAAGCTGTATTGCTGTTTCAGGTACGGATTTGTTTGCATATGTAGATATAGTAGTAGAGTAGAGCTAATGTACAGATTTCTAGACATAATTCAGAAGAAGGGCAAGATGATTGTTTTGTTAGAAATGAGACTGATCCTCAATAAGCACATTAACTGTTTTCGTAACTGCAAAAGTGCTTCATCTTGTTGATAGTATCTGCTTGTAAATCACATGTACTTTCCTATATATGCTGGAAACTAACTTATGATAATGTCTTATATGTTAAAAGTGTCTTCAAAAGTTGTTTTTGTGTTGATTTTCTCAGTCTGGGCCAAGCAGACATTTAAACATCAAAAACCTTAAGAGAGTTTACTGAATATTACTTATGCCACAAAGTAGAACAAATTATTGAAATGGTAAAATGCTAAAGTTCCAACTTTGAAATGCTGTCATAGTGTACTAAGAGTTTAAATTGGTACAGAAATATTCTATAACATGTGGGACCCCTCCCTGAACTTAGTAGATTCTGGTATATCTGGCCAAATGCTGCCAGGATTGCCTTGATTGTTCTTTTTGCAAGTTATAATTGAAGCATCTGGTATTTCATACATGAATCTGAGCCAGTGTTTTTGGTTTGTTTGTTTCTATTGTATGGCATTTAGGGATTTGTTCTCTCTCCTATGAACTCCATAATGTATCCACCTTGTGGTAAAAATGTAAATATATGGTCAAAAAACATCAACAAGAAACAATAAGACTCCTAATCCTAATATTGTCATTGTCAACATATGATCATGTGTGTTTGAGTCGGACTTATTTATATAATTGCCAAATATAGTTTTTTATCATTGCTGTATATTTTGCAGTGTTTTATAAATCTTTTCTGTAACTTAACCTCCTGACTTGTATGTGTGCAGTGTCCTTATGTCGGAGCTCCAGAGACAGACGACGATGAAGAGAAACAGGCATCCCAGCAGCAGTGACGACTCCGACAATGGAAGTAAGTACAATATTGACTCTGCTGACTCATTCATACCAAATCTAAATATAGCTTGAATCAGGTCGAGCTAACCTCCTTCAGCTTCCTCAATTTCACAAGTGAACGTGCAAAGCGGCAGAAGTATTTATTCTTTAAGATAATGGTTCAATGTTGTTCAGTTTTTGTTATTTTCATTTGTAATGGTCACATTTTTGTAAACCAAGCACATTTTGTCAAGAGTCCTTTTCTGAAAGTGCATCTCATATCTTGTTACTGTGTGTGTCAGTCAATGTATATTCATGTTCAGGAAGGAATCGATACAGAGTAAAGGAAAGAAAAGCAGCAGTTGGACAGAGATTAAGGAAAAGAAAGAGAAGGCTTACAGTCTGAGAGACAGGAGACAGTTTAGGGACACTTGGAGCTCCAAAGACATCCTGGCAGGTCAGACAGACAGAAAGGCTCAAATCTGACTTCAGTTACAACTTCATAAACACTTTGTGTGTTTTGTTTCATCCTCTAAAGTATCTCTGATTTGTGGGGTTTTACCTCATTGTATACTATATTGGGGGTAAGCAAATAATTGTGTTGATTTGGTGTGATTATTTGGATTGACTTATTATCCAATATATCTGATGCTGTAGTATTAAAGCGATCAAACCCAAAGATCTGATCGGATTCAGGGTTTTGTTAGGTGAAAAGTTAAACGCATTATTTAGAAAATCCTCCAGGTTTTTGATGTTCAACATGTAGTGAAATGAAAGGCTTCGGTCTCATTGAGGTGGTTTTTTAATGCTCCTTGATTGATCCTGCTTTCATACATTTTATATTAATCTTAAGAAAAATAAATAAAAGAAGCGAATACATTTAATTGAAAAAAGAAAAATATCAGTTGAACCATTTGGACTATCCAAAGGAGCCACACTTGTATCTTTTAACATTTTCTTAAAGTTTTAGGTCAATAAGAGCAGCTAACAGACAAAGAAAACACGAGACACCTTTCATACTCGTTGTGTTTCTCCTCCAGGTAATTCCACGTGCTGGTCACAACATTCATCACAGCCAAGAAGAGGGAACGGGCAAAAACCCTCTGAGGTACGTCTCTCTAAACTCTTAATTGTATAGGATGATAAGAAATTGGTGAAAATCTATCATAGTTCACGAGTTATCTTCTGCTGTCATGTTCTTGTTTTATTACACTTTTTGTCTTGAAAAAAAATCACATACACATAAATACTTTTATTTAAAAAAGAATGTTTTAATAATTGAATGCATATAACACATCGACACCGGTAAATACACTTGTCATAAGAGTCTGTATTTTGTCAAACACAGTAATGTTATCTTCTGTGTTGTACGGATGGAAACACAGCTGCTGTTATCTCCTGTTCAGTCTGTGGACTTGGTCCCTGCAGGCCACTGTGCCCTCTGACCGAGAGCCAATCAAATTAAAACAAAACAATGACTCAGTCCTAAGAAGGATCCTGATTGGCTCATTTCTGTCTGGCTATGTGTTGACAACGTGGTCGTCTTTTAACCTTCATATATGCTGTAATACATTACCTTATCTAGCTAACTTATTTTGGTTGTTTGCCAGTTTATCTGCACATTTGACAGTTAACAGTTCCTTTTCAGATGAGCCACAAAACAAAGTTGCAGTGTAATTCTATGTTTAAAAAAAAAATTAGTGTTATTAGTCTTGCAAATGAAATAATTGTTTGTTGTTAATATACCAGTTTTTTTAACCTGAAATGTGGATATATGTTCACTAAAGATAACTTTTCCCGCTGCATTTATATTTTCTGTCGTTGTGATGTTTATGAGGATTGTGAAGGCTTGCATTTATTCCTCTGACAGCTGTTAACTATAAAACAACAACAACGAACATTTCCCCCTCTACAAACCACAATTATTCACTGTTTTAGTTCAGTAAAGCATTCTGACTCTTGTTTTTACTCGTCGGTTGCAGGTTTTCAGGACCGACCTCATCACAGCCATGAAGGTACATGACTCAAACCAGCTGATCCCAGAGGAATATTACATCCTGGCAGACGCTTGGAGGCAGGAGTGGGAGAAGGGCGTGCAGGTCCCCGTCAGCCCGCAGTCCATCCCACAGCCCGTCGCCAGGTAGGACGAAGAACAGCACATTCTGAGACCAGAAAGTCACATGTTTGATCCCATATTGTCCTTGAGTGGGAATGCAAGCGAATCGACATGCTGTTTTGTGTGGATACGGCTTCTTGTGTTACAGGTGGTACAAGCCTGTTATTTTAAAGTGATTTAGTTTGTTTAGACATATTCAGTCAGATCGTTTGATATCCAGCTAAGATAAAGGTACAGAGGGGTTGAAAAAAACCACACACACAAATTATTAAAGTGAATATTTAAAAAGTTGTTTCATCTGGCACCTGGACCCTCTTCAGTGATATTTTTGCGCCCTATTGTCAGATGGCGTTTAACCTAAAGGCCAAGTTATTCATGACGTTAATGTTATGGCACAAAAAAAATCGCTCGAGTGTAATTTCTAAGCAACATATGGTGAAGGGACAACATTTGTGTTGTTAGAGGGTGTAGAAAACAAATGTATCATTCAAAGTACCTTAGTGTAAATGCAGGACAGTTCACTGACATGTCTGCTGACTGTGATGTGCTGCAGGGTGTTGGCGGAGAAAGGAAAGGAGGTGATGTTCGTCAGGCCGAAGAAGTTGATCCGGACCTCGGGTGCCGAGGCTCTGGGCTACGTGGACATCCGGACGCTGGCGGAGGGGATGTGTCGCTACGACCTGAACGAGGAGGACGTGGCCTGGCTGCAGGCCGCCAACCAGGAGTTTGCAGAGATGGGTGAGTCAATGTTTAAACTGAGGCTGTGGCAAAAGGCTGGCAGTCATTTTGTATCTGTTATTAATATGTAATTAAGCACAATGTTGCTGCTGTAGGAAACAAGGAGTTGACTCCAAAATGTCTGCCATTAACACAGAAAGACTTTTGATCAGCTTGACAACTTGTAACCCTATTTTTTTAAATAAATGTTCTTCTGAAGCCATAGAGTAGCATTTGATTCTTAAATTAAGAGTGTAATGGAAATGATGAAACCTTTCAAGAGACAGTTGTTTTTTATCGACAGAGATACTTTGTGACAAACAAACAATGTAACTTTTACTCCTGACTTCTGCAGCCATACCGCCGCTGGACGAGATCACCATGGAGCGGGTGATGGAGGAGTTTGAGCACTGCTGCCACGAGAACATGACGCACGCCACGGAGACGGAGGAAGGGCTGGGCATCGAGTACGACGAGGACGTGGTGTGTGACGTCTGCCGGTCGCCGGACGGGGAGGACAACAACGAGATGGTGTTCTGTGACAAGTGCAACATCTGCGTTCACCAGGTCAGACGGCAACTCATAGCTCATTATATCGCTAAAGTTAAATCTATAATAAAATGTGGCTCATTTCACACAGCACAGACAATTTAAACCAAACCGCGATCCATTAGATACTTTATAAGTCCGACTGATGGAGATTGTTGGGTCAAAAAGCAAAATGAAAACGACTCGTATTGCATTTCAGATCAGCTGTAGCTGTGGTTTTATGTGACACACACACACGTTAATACATGCCTTCTCTGTGTCTTCATTTGTGGCTACTGTATTGATTTCCACTTGCGGTCTGGCAGCTGAGCCCCCCCCTGTTTGTGTTTCTCACCAGGCGTGTTACGGCATCCAGAAAGTGCCGCAGGGCAGCTGGCTGTGCCGGATCTGCGCCCTGGGCATCCTGCCGAAGTGCCAGCTGTGCCCCAAGAAGGGCGGAGCAATGAAGCCGACGAGGAGCGGCACCAAGTGGGTCCATGTCAGCTGTGCCTTGTGGATCCCAGAGGTCAACACACACATTTACATTCTTAATCATTTGTGTGTTTTAAAAAAAAAATCCTTTATATACATGTCACTCTTTAATTTAGCACATGCCTAATTTGCCTTTTCATCCTATTTTTTGAAGAACCGTTTTTAATATCTGAAGTTATTTCTGACATTGACCTTGATTTCAATCATTTCAACTTAACAGAAGAAAAACAACGATCAATCACTACAAATGAAAAAGACAATATTCAGTTGTAGGTTATAAGATCTGTTTTCATTAAAAAAAATGTATTAGAGAGATTTATTCTGCTTATACTTGCTTACTGTTCAAACATTTTAACCTAATGGAGCTTGTTTCCATTTGGCTGTCTCTCCTGTTATTTATTTAATATATCTTAGACTCTCCTACTGAAAGATAAATTAAAGTTGATGTTAAATGTGCTTTGCAGGTGAGCATTGGGAATCCAGAGAAGATGGAGCCGATCACCAACGTGTCGCACATTCCCAGCAACAGATGGGCTCTGATCTGCTGCATCTGCAAAGAGAAGTCCGGAGCGTGCATACAGGTAGAGTCAGCGCTCACATCTCAACCCTACCATGCAGAAACATTTAATGAGACGTGAAGCATCACCAACGTTTTTTTAAAGATTCCACTTAGTATCTTACTTTTCTGAGTGATCACAATCTAATCATGAAAGTGAAAGTATCTTGGGTTGTGACACTATTGCGTGAAAAAACAAGGGTCTGACAGTCCTGAACATTTCTCTTTGGCAACATCTAAGCAGTAATTGCAAGTAGGGGTGCAACAACTAATCGACTTAATCGATTAAAATCGATGACCAAATTAGTTGCCAACTAATTTCACTCGTCGATTCGTTGGTGACGTCATCACGTGTGTTTCACAGGCAGTTCAGCTCCAACGTTATCGGTCTTTTTTATCGGTACAGGAGACATTTAAAACATATGTCATATGTATTATTGCTACATAAACATTATATCGCAGTCTTAGTGTCGCCAACTCCGTTTCTAATATGCAATAAGACTACAAAATGCGTCTATGATGTATTTTCGATCTTTCCAATCCAGACGAGAGATCTCTCTCTCTCCCCCGTCTGTGTGCGAGGGGGCGGGGCAGTTTACACACACGCAGCTGCTACATACATGCAACACACACACACACGGAGGAGATGGCGGAGAGAAGCGCTCCAAGGTGTGGTTAAACTTTACCCGTCTCGATGTGGACAATGCTCGTTACCAAAAGTGCAATAAGAGTTTAGCATGTAAGGGCGGTAACACGAGCATTTTGTCTAAACATTTAGCAAAAGTGCACCACATTCAGACGGAGAAATGCACCGGGTTCGACTGTCTTTCTAGTAGCTCTGTAGCCCCATCCACGAGTAACGTTTCCACGTCAGGTGTTATGTATGCTAGCAGCAACACACGGAGTTAACTCAATGATTCAAACCCTCAATGATTCAAACATGGGTTAATGATTAGAGGTAACTGAGTTATTTATTTTGTGAAAGTTTCAGCTATTCTGTTTTCAGTTCTGTCATCAGATTATTTAATATGATTTGTTAAAACACTGTTGTTTCTTTTGATGTGAAATATTATTTATCTAATTTAAATAAAAAGCAATGTTAATTTTGTTCACAATTTGTTTAGTTAATTTACCTTATTTATTTTCAAAAGAACCGATAAGACTATCGTTAAAGGACCGGATCGATAAGCAGTATCGATAAAAGTAGTAGTACAGTTAAAACCTTAACGATCCGAATAATCGATTAATCGTTTCATTAATCGATAGATTAATCGATTATCAAATTAGTCGTTTGTTGCAGCCCTAATTGCAAGCTTGTTTTTGGGAGAGAGCAGCTTGTACAATCGTTCCCAGTCATGTTGCAACAGGCACACAAATTGCAATTTTGCAAAATCCAAAGGCTTTCGTCACTGGAAGATTGACCCGGTCACATTGAGAGATTATTACTGACCTCTGAAAGAGAAAGAAAAAATGTTTTCTAACAGAAGTTGTAAGTTTTATTTTGGTTACTGAAGCTGTTTTACCACCATTTATTTTGTGCATCCTGCTTCGATTTAATCATTAAATCATTAAATGAATCATATGATACCGTGTTTTACATTTTTTTTTAAACAACGTTGTGTTTGCCGCTGTAGTGCTCAGCCAAAAACTGCCGGACTGCCTTCCACGTGACGTGCGGCCTCCACGCCAGCATCGAGATGAACACCATCCTCACGGAGGACGACGAGGTCAAGTTCAAGTCCTATTGCCCCCAACACTCGGGGCTGGAGGGCGACGAGTCCAGGGACCGAGACTCCGAGGACGAGAAGGATAGCGCCAAAGACAAGAAGGGCAGGAGGAGAGGGCGGGTGAGAGGCGAGGAAGACACCCCCTCCTCCTCTTCCTCTTCCCACGTGGCTCCTCAGATCCTCCACAGAGTGCCGAGCCACCTGGAGGAGCTGAGCAGCCGGCAGCAGGAGAAGAGGGTCAGCCTCCGCAAGCTGAAGCTGCAGGAGATGGAGGAGGAGTTCTTCCAGTTCGTGGAGGTGGAGGAGGTGGCGGCTCACACGAAGCTGCTGCCGGAGGTGGTGGACTTCCTGTTCCAGTATTGGAAACTCAAACGCAAAGCCAACTTCAACCAGCCGCTGCTCACGCCCAAGAAGGACGAGGAGGAGAGCCTGGCGCGCCGCGAGCACGAGGTTCTGCTGCGCCGCCTGCAGCTCTTCACCCACCTGCGCCAGGACCTGGAGAGGGTGGGTCTACAGCTCAGAGCCAGAGGGAGGAGGAGGGGCCAGAGGGAGGAGGAGGGGCCAGAGGGAGGGACTGTTTCTGAACAGAGAAACAGATTACATGAATATAAATACATGTTCCACAAAGTGCTTCTTTGTAGATAAGATGTATTCACTTAGCAGCAGGAGAAAACACAGGATAGAGGGAAGAACCAGAAAGAAATATTTAAATTGGCATAAATATATTAGAAATGTAAAGGATCTATAGAAATAATTGAGATCATATAACTACAGTATAGCTGCTTCTCCTGCAGATGAGACAGGAAGTTGTTGGAATAATGTTACTGTCCATCTCTCTTGATCTGTCTGTGATCCCAAGTCCAGCATCCAGCCTTTATTTTAGTTTTAGAAAGGTAGATGTCAATTCAAATTCCAGTTTTATTTGAAAAAGGGGGAAATGCTGTCAAATATGACTCGCATGCACTTGTTGACATGCCTACTGGAGCGATTGGGAGTTGAGCATCTTGCTCAAGGACACTTCAGCATGTTGACCCCCAGCCACAGCAGCCATACTGTGTTTAAACTGGTTGTAATACAGAACAGCAGCACATCTGCACATTTAAGAAGCAGAATCAGGGTGAGCTATTGTTCAAGTGTTGGTCGTAAGTTCTTGTCTAAAGAAGCTGCTGCTGTTTCTCCTCAGGTGCGTAACCTGACCTACATGGTGACTCGGAGGGAGAAGATGAAGCGCTCGCTGTGGAGAGTCCAGGAGAATATCTTCCAGCACCAGATGAAGCTGCTGGACCACGAGCTGCTCACCGGTGAGTCAGCAATACCAGAAATATTATATTAGAACTCCACAAATCAACTTCATATGCCAATAATATGTTCCAGCTCGTTTTGGAGCTTTTGTCGTCAAAAACTAAAAGTAATTTGTGCCGTTTTAATAGTCGGATACTCCCATTGACAAAGTCTGCTTCATAAGAAATGGAAAGGGGAGAGGATAGACTTTATTTTTGTCCCAAAATAATAAGTAAACATTGGTGTTTCTCTGTTGGACATTAAATAAGATAAAAGTTTAGTAAAATAGGAAGTCAGTAGAAGATAATATAATACGGTTACACTGACTCTGTCCATCATATCTCTGTTGCAGGCGATCCCTCAGAGAAGGATTTGGAGAAGCTCTTCTCTCTCGACTGGATATCCTCTCAGGGCTCCGAGTCTGGACTGAAAACCAAACGAGGGTCTTCCAAGCAGGAAAGAAGAAGTGCCGACAGCAAAGGCCTCTCCGACTCCCCTCACAGCCACAAGAGGGACAGTCCGAGCAAACCTCTGGAGATGAAGGACAGTAAAAGCTCCCGGGACAGAGAGTCTGCCGAGGACACGAGAAACGGCAAACCCCAGACCTTGGAGATGAATCAGGAGCTTCTCTTCCCGAAGCTCCCGAAACCAGAAGTCTTTCAGGAATCTTCGCACAAACCCGAGAGCAGAAAAGGCCCCAGGAGGGAGGCCCAGAGGACAGAGCAGGAGACGCTGGTCAGACTGAAACGAGACGAGGACGAGACAAGAAGGAGAAAGAGGAGGAGCGACCTGACGGAGAGCCAGGGGAAGAGTCGCTTCGGGGCCAAACAGCTGGACAAAACCGTGTCCATCCGGCTGGTGGACATCAGGAGCTCGGACCACAACGACTACTTCATGGAGGAAGGGACGACCAGGAGGAACCCCGTCTCGCTACAAGTGAGCCCCAACACCAAGCTCTCCGGCTCTCCGAGAACCAACGGCTGGACGAGGAAAGCTCCGGCAAACGGCTCGCACACATCCAGCCGAAACGGACATCTGAGGAGCTGGGGGAAGTTCAGGATCCCCAAGAGGAGCGAGAAGCCAGCGAGGGAGCAGGAGGACGAGGAGGAAGAGAAGGAGGAGAAGGAGGAGCTGTTGTTGAGTCCGCTGACCAAGGCGCCGCAGACGTCGTACCCCAGGACGAGACTCCGCTCGGGGACGGAGCACGACGGCTCCGCCTCCGACTCGTGCGGGGAGGCGGAGCCGTGCCTGAAGAGGTGTCACTCCCACCAGCTGAGGGGGGGGGCGCCTCTCGGGCCGCGTACGGGTCGGACATCATCCGCCGGGGCGTGCTGGCCTCCTGATGGCGGAGCGGCACTTTGATATGAATAAGCTGCACTGTGTTAATTGTAAAAACGATCGCTCTTTATACCCTTATATTTTTCTCGATGAATCATACAAATGCCTAGATTAAGAAACAGAGTTGATATTTATTTTTTATTTGTAACATATGTAAATCTGAGAAAATGTTTGACTTGTTTTTGAGCAGGTGTTTATTTTTCTTTCTTTAAAAAGTAGAAAGATGTCAGGTTGCCACTTAAACGCTCGCTCAGATATTTACAAGCGAAAGCATCACTGAGGGATTGTTGCTCGGGACCAGAAGCTCGCAATGTCATTTGTTTGTTTTTACATATTATTAAACTCAGTTGTACTTAGTGGGGAAAAAGCTGACGGACGATTTGATCTCGACAGTGAAATGGGATTCTTTAGATCTTTTTTTTTTATATCAAGCTTCGTTGGATGGTTACAGCCACAAACAGGAAGTAAAACTGCCCTTGCATCGCTGTTCAATCTCCAGCTGTCATCATTTCTTCAGATTGTTGAACATTATGAACTGAGAAACATACAAAAAAAGGAATTTCAGAATGACGTTAACGTGTCTTTAGCACTTAAGTGTAATTCAACTGCGAACCGATCGTATCCATCATGTGCCTAACTTTTATTTGAAGCTTTTGCACTACGAGAGGACGGCACAGGTGTGAGCTATGAGAGGATATTTTTACACTGAAACATTTAAAAAGCGTTTTGTACCCTCGGCCGCTGCTGTACTACTGTTATGCAAAAGGAACCATGTCTTTGTCTGAAAGAGGAATAAAAACTCTGGGAGACTGAAGTCTGTGTGTGATGTTTATAATTAAAGTGTTTTATTAGGAACTTGCTGTGCAGCCTTTCCAGTAAGAAGCACATTTTCTGAGGAGGAAGGACATCTTAAAATATTTATTTTGTTGTCTATACTTTTTATATATTCAACAAAAAAAGACCACTATGAAAACTAGTAATTAAGTAATCATTAAAGTCATATTTTATACAAAGTACTGAACATTTGCTAGTTCCAGATTCTCCATTGTGAGATTGTGTTTAGTTTTCTCGGCTTTAGCTTAAAGGGGACCTATCATGCAAAATGCACTTTGTGATGTCTTTTATACATACATATGTGTCCCCGGTGTTCCAGGGAACTCACAAAGTGTCAGAAAACACAACCTCTCTCTTTTCCTCCATACCCAAATCTCTAAAAACGGGGCTACAACGGATTTGATACGGGTGGATTTTTTATTTGCACCTTTTTGACGTAATGTAGGTGCACTCCGCCTGATTGGTCAACTCTCCACCAATCAGGGGAATGAGAGGTTGGGCCATGTTGACTCTCCACTCGTAATCACAGCAAGCATGATAACATGACGCTCGTGCCGGGGCCGTGTCACGCCCCCCTCTTCCGCATGGGGGCGTGGTCAGCTAAATCAGACCTTGCAAAGACAGAGCTGGAGTGAGGCAAAATGAGGCATGGCTAAAATGCATGATCTGTTTCGTATTTTGAAAATTAAAACGTATTAATATACCTTATATATATATATATATATTATTTAAATATAGCATGATAGGTCCCCTTTAATGTAAAATGAATATCTTGGAAGGTGTTATAGAAAATGTTATAAACATTTCATCGTGGAATTGATTGAATAACAATGATTTCAGTTTTCGACATTCTATACTAGGATGTTTTTTTTTATATTGTCGACATGTCCTGACATTGAAAAATATATACCAGTTGTTTTGAAGACGCTTTTTATAACATTTTATGACAAACTATCAGATGACTTTCCAGAAAATTGGATGAGGTTTTTATGACAAACTATACTTTTATCTATAATACAGGGTGTCCGCGGGGTCTTAAAAAGTATTAAAAGTTGATAACTCAATTTAGCGAAAATGAAGGCTATTAAAAAGTATTAAACGGCATTTTAAAAGGTATTACATTTTGTAGCTTGTTTTCAATAAGTATATCAATTGTCCAAAGAGGTATTCTAAAGTGTGCCTGAATGTAATCATTGCGTAGGTGTGTAGTGTGATTCTGTGTAGTTGATTTATAGCATCCCGTTGGATTTGACGTCATCTGAACAGGACATCGCGCGCTCACTGATGGCGCGCGAAGGTCCGTTTACGCCGGTGTCAGTACCATATCGGCTCGGGTACAATATCGGCTCGGGGTCACATCCGTCGGGTCATATCCGTCGCTTACCAATGACGTCACACATTGGCTGTAGTACGGCAACTCAAGAGGGCCACCATACACGGTCAAATTCCGAACATTTAAACATAGCCTACACTTCATTCTTTACTTTGTCCGTTATTATATGTAGAAGATATTACTTTTTTCTCCGTCATGTTGTTTCCATAGGAACAACTTCAAACAGGAAGTTTAAGACATTTAAGACACTGCAACGAAAGTAATAAAAACAATGTAAAATCCTTTTCCGTTTTCAAACAAATTGGGTTATTTACATAATTATGTTTACACTGTCGATTGTTATTTTTTAACATTCAAACATTACAACGTAATTAAATCCCGAACATTTAAATATGAATATGGTGAAATACATTCTTAGAATAAGAGAGAAATTGATTTAACTCCTGTTTGACAATAACTGTGAATTTCTTTCCTTTTATTTAAAATTAGAAATCAAATTTGATCATACACCAGGGCGGGTCATACTCAGGTGCTAACATGAATCTGAAGGAAATCCTAACATGGGGGTGTCTAAATGATGTTTTTTTTATGGGGAATTCAAATATGAGCTTATTTTTAGGATAACTCTAACCTACATTGTTTTGTATTTCTAAATTGGCAATTTGTCTACATGATGTTTTTTTTATGGGGAATTCAAATATGAGCTTATTTTTAGGATAACTCTAACCTACATCGTTTTGTATTTCTAAATTGGCAATTTTTCTAAGTCCACAGCCAAGAAAATGTTATTTGCATGTCATTTTATTTACGAGTATGGAATTATGGAATTCTAACACTGGAGCTTGTTATTATTTAACTTGATCATTCTGCTTCAGTTTGTGGGCTACAGCCAGTTTATGTTAGCAGCACGTTAACAGCTTCATCCTCTGAACGTGTGTACTGTCTGTTCAAAAAACTGCAGGAACCCAGAACACAGACAAAAAACATAACCCCCTTCACATCTCAACTATTGTAACAGGTCCCCGATATGACCAGTGATGATACCTGTATTAAGCACCTTGCAGATCAATTGCCTGATTGTTTTATTGCACAATAAAATCATGTATATTAACTTTCTCTTCTATGCATTTCAGTTCTTCATTAACATTCTTTCATTAACACTTCGCTTTCCTGACACAGTTCCACTAACATACATTCACTGTCAGTTACCCTTTTCTGTGATAAACACATATTTCTCTTGAATTTCACATTCAGTAGACATTTATTGTACCTTAAAAACATTTTTCCACAGTATTAAATACTACTCTTCTAAAAACTTGAAAGTAGCATAGTAGCCCTTTAAACTGTCATGTCGAGCATTAACTGCAAGTCACTGAAATGCATAAACTGGAGAATAATTATGTTACAAGTATTACAGAAAACATATCCAAGTGTAACAAACATCCAGTATTACCCTTACTGTTTTTTACTAACAGTAACCAACTAATAATTTTAGGCCTGATAAAGGGCTTCAGCTGAGACACATTCACACCCTGTCTCAGCTGAGCTCCTGTTGAGCTCAACAGGGTTGCCACACCCTTGTTGGTGATTGAGGAAACCACATAAGGCCCAAACCAGTTGCACTCCAGTTTTCCACCTTTTCGGCCCTCCTTCCTCTTATTAGCTCTTAGGACCTCATCTCCAACGTTAATCAGGAAAGATTTCACATTCTTTCCCTTGCGTTTTTCATAAGAGATTTTTTGTCTCTGTTGTGCTATTTGGATGTTCTGGTAAATCTGAGAAAGACATGTAACAGTTATCATTTACAGTCCTTAACATACGCTTGCATTTTTTAGGAGTTATTATGTTTTAAATATTGCCATTTTATTTTCACCTTCGAGTGCAAATCTGCAATGGTTGCAGCCTTTGCCCCAAGCTGCTGTTCTGCCTCATCAGCAGGCACCAAAACAGAGGTATCATCCCCGTCATTGAGTGTAGCATTTATAACACCCGGGACGCGAGGGTGCCTCCCAAACTGGGAAAAATAGGGCGTGCACTTGGTTGACCTCTGAAAATATAAAAATTCCTTTTAGTATCTCTGTTGAGTATTGTTTCCATCTGCATTTGTTACAACATTGTACCTGCTTTGAGGTGTTAATGCTCGCCACAATGCCCCTCAGGTGTAAATCCCAGCCATTCTGGTCCTCTCCGCAGTACTTTGCAAGTGCTTTTTTGATGGTTTGGTTTGTGCGCTCATCTTGGCCATTGCACTGGGGATGGTAAGCTGAAGTGATGCAGTGTTTTACACCCAGTGCATCGAAAACACCACGGTTGACCTGCAGATGGTTTAGTGTACACCAATTACCCTGAAAAATCGTATTACATTGTTACACATAACACATACACTGTATTACATAGACTATTGTACCTCATTCCCAAATTCCCGTCCTTGGTCGGTAATGATCTTCTCGACAAGCCCGAAATGGAGAAGAATATTTACGATCTTTTTTGAGACCTCAGCAGCTGTTTTGTGGTAGAGCGTTTTTGCTACCACCCACTTCGTGAAAAGATCAGTCGCTGTTAGAATGTACAGTATCTGCAATATAAAATGCAGAATGTTGTAAATACATACAGAATCACTGTCAATTATTTCCTTTCTTTTTAAACCAGATTCTTCACGTTTACAACCTTTAAAGGAGGTTACGCATGCTTCAGCCCATCATGATAGTACCTTTTGCCCTTAGCAGTGGTGGGAAGTAGGCCAATGAGATCCACACCAAGGACAGTCCATGCCTCGGGAACATGAATCGGATGCAGTACGGGTGCAACCGTTTTAATGGCCTCGTGTTGCTGGCAGCGGGGACACTCATCAACCTTAGCAAATATCATACATTTTCAATCAGCAAAACAAAAAACTTAGGTATAAAAATTATAGAACAGAGAAAACTTTCAGAGGAGACAGAATTAAACTGTTCAAGTTCTGAAATATGTTTTTAGACAGCTCTGATGGAGCTCAAACTGTCTCACTCTGTTTCAATGTACACATACAACACATTTCTGTAGATCAATAATCAGTCAGTCAAAAACTCCCACCCATTCCTTCACGTCTTCCCGAATAGTGGACCAGTGGTAAGTTGCCAAAACCTTCTCGGTGGTGCGCCTTATGACCTCCGGAACCCAGGTTATCGTGGCACTCCTTCAGGACATCGATAACCTGGTCCTTGGTGCACACAACCAACCTCTCATTGTCCTTGCACGTGTAGTACAATTCTCCAGCTGGCACATCAGGAACAAAAAAACAATAATTTAGAAGTGTGTAGAGATGAAATTATGACTAAAAGCTCTTCAAGAAATCCAGTGGCCTTGACAAGTTGCAAATAGGGTTTAGACGTAACAACTACAGTAATAGTGTGTATACTAATGAAAAGAAAAAGGAGAAACAAGCTGTGGAGTCCTTGCAATTTACTGAAAATGTTGGAATTGCAATATGATAAACCATTAGAGGTATGATCACTTTTGCACCAAAAAACACCATTAGATAAATAGATAGATATATACTTTATTGATCCCTAAAAGTAAAGGGAAACATATTATATGAGATATAAACAATATAAAAGATTAAGATAATTTAAATGTTCTAAAAAACTACAAAATACTTCAGTTAGGCCTAGTAAGTAGCAGGAATATGTGCTTACACTACAGGAGCAAAATCATGATGATGTCACATGTACAGGGGGTTTATACCTCATAATAAAAACGTATGTTCGTGACTTAACCATGGTCTTATTCTAACTGTTACTTACATTTGATCAGGTATTTTTTTGAAGCCTTCCGAATTGCCGCCTTCCTTGCATCAGGATGTTTAGCGGCGATGGTGAGATCATGGTAACCACCACTGAGCACATAGTGCTTTATCTCTGTATAATAACTATCCATTTCTGTCAAAGTTAAGAACAAAAGAAAATATTGTACTTTACCTATGGCGCAAAAATGTCGTATATATACACATTTAATACATACTTATTTTTAATAATCTATTATATTGTGTTATTTCAAGATGGAAAAATTATCTTTTTGATAATATATAATATATAAAAGTATATCGTATTGATATATAATATATAATTTTTTGATAATGTATAACAATCAAATATAAAAATCAAAACGAAATAAGTAAGTATTAGGGCTACTGTATACTGGCACTTGTAAGCATTAACTTTAATTAATTTAAACAGAACAAAAGAACATATTTTACTTTACATGTGGCGGGAAAATATCTTATATTCTTCTTACCGTCTCCTACTCTCTCTCTACCTACTCTCATTCGTCTTTGATCAGACCCGCGGTATACCCTAGTCAGCGCCCCTAGTTACACCAATCAGCGTGCGAACGCGTGAACGCGTGACGTCATTGGTAAGCGACGGATATGACCCCGAGCCGATATGGTTATTGACACCGGTTGTTAAATAACATCATTATGGGGAAATGCAAGTTTGCGTCCAAATGGTTGGAAGATAAGGCGGAAGGACAATCAATACTGTATATAGTAAATGTGAGGTAAAGTGTGTCGCCAATGTAACCGGTTAAAACTCAAAGTGGCGATGAGGTCTTAAAATGTATGGAAAGGGTCTTAGAAAAGGTCTTAAAAGGTGTTACATTTGATTCCTGCATATACCCTGTACTATTACTTTTTTTTTAAAGACATTTCGACAAATCAACATTATATACTATGTAGATTATTTTTGTATTTTCAACACTATACTATGACGTTTTTATGAGTTTTACTATTTTATGTCTTAATGACATCAAACTTTGACTTTTAATGACATACTATAGTACGACTTAACATACTTTCCTATGACTTTACCTAAAAAGTGTAATAACACTTTTATTTTTCTGACATACAACTTTTTTGAACTGTATTTATATAATACTATTTCTTATTTGACCTTTTATTTATAAGCATACTTTACAATGAACTTATTGACATTGGTCCAACCAACAGTCAAACACTTAAATATTTCTAACAAAATAACTTAAAGATTTATTGTATTAAAAGGTGGGGTAGGTAAGTTTGAGAAACCGGCTCGAGATACACTTTTTGTTATATTCCATGGAATGCTCTTAACATCCCGATAGCAATGAATATCTTAAGTGCTTTGACAAAATCCATAAAATTCCATCATCTGTGGAAGCCGTAGTACTGTAAAAAGCACGACCAATCATTTTAGCCGGCCCGGCTAAAGTAACTGGATGGCCTACCTGCCTGTCAGCCTTCCATCTGTGCACAAACTTATCTCGTGCCCTCATTGGTCATGTGTGCGTTCGTGTGTGTTGGAGGAGGGGCTCTGTAAGGAAGTGGCAGATTTTCTCTGGTTGTGTATTTTCAAATTCGAGCGCACTCGAGCTGGTTTCTCCAAAATTACCTACCCCACCTTTAAATGCCAATGAATCAAAAGTTAAGAAAACAAAAACAGTTTAGATAAAAGTAAAACAAAAAAATACAAGGTAGACTAATCTAAACATTTATTATCTAAAACACATTTAAAGGGCCTGAAGTTGTTTGATCAAAACAAAAGCGCCGCATCAGGCAGACAATCGATGCATGTTTGTTCACTTTTTATTGCACGATTCAACAGACGTGAGATCCTGCACAAAAGTGTTTCGGCACTGCATCAAGAAAAACAAAACATACGATGTCAGAGAAACTGTATGATATTTACAATAGATGCATCACTATTACCACTTATACAGTATGTACATATTAGTCTCTGGTTCACTAGGACAGTAGTTACAGAAGGAAACGGTACAGCTCTACAGGTTTACAGTGCTAACAAAACAACTGGCTGGACTACATTCACTCAACACGACGTTAGGATACAAAGAAAGTGGAAAAATACTCGTACGACACTCGCTGCACCCCGGACGCGTCGCATTCACACGCCCCAGGAAGAAGGAAAACACTTAAAAATAAAACAAAAAAAAGGTGCGGTTATATAAAAAAATATATCCAAAAATGCACTGTTCTCGTGTCACTTGTGTACAACTTAAAATGTGGATTTTTGGAGAGGTTTTAGAGGAAAAACTGAAAAGCCCAGACAATAGCCTTTAGATGAACTGGTCCAGTTCATCCAGATATTAAAAAGGTGACAACTTTCTTTTATAAATAAACGTCAGATATGAAATAAAAACGGTGCAAAAATTGTCCATAGCCTCAACATTCTTGGAAACAAAACCCGAAACAGCAAACGCCCAAAAAAGGGAAACTTATCACTCGAATATGCAGAATTGAATATGAAATGTGAGACGAGCATCACAAATTCAAAACGGAAAAAGAGCCAACTTTTTTTTTTTGCTTAACCAACATGCATATCTTTAAATGGAACAAGTGTGCATCTGAAATTGTTCAAAGCTCAGAGTATAGTGGCCATTTTAGGACATCTTGGACTGAGTTTTTAGGGCTCAGCTCCACATTTTCAGCCTTTTAGATTTCCAGCTACAGTCTACGGGACTCATCACCTCAAAAACAAGTTGCTAGCCAGCGTTTAGAAGTACAAGCAAGATGCCGTTTGAGACTCAAAATCTCCTGGGAATAAAAACAATAGAAGTCTGACTTTTAAAAGCTAATCTACAGATGAAATATGAATGGTTTTACGATCAATGAAAGGCTCTGCCAGGTGACACTGGGAGGTCTTCAACATTTTGATCAGCATGATTTGTATGTTTACATGAAAAAAAAGTTACAGCATATTAAGTGTCAGTCTCAAAACTCAATTTAGAACTTTCTTCCTGAAAATCACACTTATTCCTTCATGTTTCTGGGTTAGCCTCGAGCAGTAAAGACCCAGTAGTGTTTCTATTTTCAGTTTAAGAGCGCTCTCAGTTTAATACTTTTAAAAACCCATGGTTCTCTGGACATGCAGGCAGCGCCATCGTTCAGCATTCTGATCCCTAAATGAAAACAATAGACTCTAAACGGTAAATCTGAGCTAAAAACAACAGGTTGTAAAATAGAAAACAAATGTCTACGGTTAAATGTAACCTAACAAAAAGGTCATCTGAAGCCATAGTGTCCTGGTTTTACCTCTGGCATATATACTATATATAAAATTAAAAGGTTTTTGCAACCGGTTTGATGTTTTACACTATTCCAGTAATCAGAATGTTTGTCTTTGATATACACATATATAGATATAGCTATAAAAACTCTGCTGATGATCCGTGTGGAGTGATGGGGGGGGGGGGGGGGGGGGGGGGGGGGGGGGGGCTCAGTTTGACTTTCTGCAACCCACTGGTTCCTTTTGTTATTCTAAAATAAAAGAGTAAAAGGAAGACCGTAAAAAGGCAGTCCTGTTGGATGAAGAATGAGGGTAGAAATAGGCAAAGTGTTCTAACCTGCGCTCGCTCTGCAGCTTTTCACCACAGATGGTTCCTCAGTGCGGAGAAGAGAAATAAACCTGAACACGTTTAAAAGTTGAAGAACGTTAGAGACCGCTGCCGAGCATGTGAGGAATCAGCGGCTTTCCCTGATGAAGATGTACAGTGCCTTGGTTTTGTGATCTTGCGAGACTTAAGTAAGCAGGGTTTATATTTGTCCACCAATGGGGAAGCACGTGTCAGAGTGGTTTCTCTCTGAGGGGTCAGAGGTCACTTTTAGGCCTCTGCTGCTTTCCTCTTGGAGCCTTTTATTTTGGCGGGGGCTCCTCTGGCCTTCCTGGAGCCTTTAGCAGGACAAGCAGTAGTGACTGTCGGTGTTGTCGCGTTCGGCCCAGAGGTTTCCACCGGTTCCTGGGTGATCGTTCCCTCCAGCTCCTCGTGCTCCTGACAGCACATCTGCCCCGTGGGGGGCCAGGTTCGCAGCGCCCCCTCCTGGTGGGCCTTGCAGAAGGAGTTGGGGCAGAGCTGGCAGAAAGCCTCAGAGGTTTTCCCGCAGACGTCACAGTGGTGCCAGGGGCAATCCCAGCGGCCTGCAGGGAGCGAGAGAGGAAAGGAAACGTTTTTCAGAATACATGAAAAATAATTGTGTTGAAATAAACTCACACACTGTACAAAGGGGGATAAAAAGAACCTGTGATAACCAGAGTTACAAAGAATAAACTCCTGTAAAGAGTATTTGAATGGGAATGAACATAACTGTTACAAGTTAAATCAAAGAGAAAATGATACCAGTAAACACTTTGTTTACATGCACAAACAGTTTTGACATTAAAACAGTAGTATTTGATCAGATTCTCTATAAAAAGCTACCGTGAGTTTAAGGCGTTTCTTACCGAAGGGTCTCTTGGTGAGGTTCAGGCAGGTCAGGTGATACGCCTTGCTGCACATCTTCTTGCCGCAGAGCACCAGCTGCCCTCCGTCTCCGCAGCGGAAACAGTCGTCATCAGACTTCTTCTTCCCCTCCGCTTTCTTCCTCTTATACTTTCTCTTCAACCGCTTCCCTTTGGGCTCAGCTGTCTGTCCGTTTGAGTTCTGCAGAGGAGACGCCAGGTTGGGATCAAATTGATCTACACTATATATATGTCCAATTCAATACAGTTCAAAAAGTTCCGCTCTGATTATAAAGCTCACCTTTGGCCGATCACCAAGGAAACCGCTGCAGTTTGGAGCCTCGCAGCGACAGACCGTCTTCTCGTTCCCGAGGCAGTCCAGGTTGTAATTAAAGGTCAGCTCAGTGCCTGGAATAAAAGTTAACATACGTTTGCTCTCAGTCTTGTTACTTCGTTGTAAATGTAATTATTCTTCCCACACATGGCAGGGTAGTGAATAAAAGCTTTCATCGGTGGTCTCACCCTCTGGGATGTCGCAGACGGCGAACAGGCCGACCCTCGTGTCTCCGTTCACCGTCCACTTCTGCGTGTCACAGTTGGGCTGACAGCTGTGGTTCATGAAGCGAGTAGTTTCCCTTCGGACCAGCGTCAATGATCCGATCCTTAAAAAGATAAAGAAATAATTGCTTTAATCTTTGTCAAATGTATTCCTACACTCTCTTTTACCATCATTACAACTTATGTATCACAGAATAGGGATGCTCCGATTGATCGGCCGCCGATCGTTATCGGCTGATATTCACTCTCGGCTGATCGATCGGTGCTCTCTATAAAGGCCGATCAGGAGAGCCGATCACATGACGTAAAATACATGACACTTTTCTCTGTGCGCAGCAAAACAAGCTTCACCGATGGCTTCACCGGTCTGGCAGTATTTTAAGGTGTCCGAAAAAGACAATAAAATAGCGGTATGCAACGTGTGTGAAGCAGAAATCACCGGTGAGCGGAGCAGAACACACACTAAGAGTTAGACCTAACACACTTAGCTATTTGATCTACCTCTGGAACAAGCTAAACTAGTTATAAATATGTTTATTCTTCAGTCGGGTCACTCATTACTGGATCAGTGAGCTGCATGAGATACTGACGGGCTGTCAGGAGAGGGAGAGAGAGGGGGAGAGAGAGAGAGAGAGGGAGAGAGAGAGAGAGAGAGAGGGGGAGAGAGGAAAAGAGAGCGCTTCCGCTCATTTCTCCCGTGTTATTATCCAAAATGTAAACTTGAATAATGTACTTCATTTGAATGTAATAATTATGTTGGTTGTTGTTTGTGGAAGCCATCATGTATTGAAAAATGAATCTGAACTTTTCGATCCGTTACGATTATAAACTGAAGCAATATAAGAATGAGCCCCATTAACTGAGTTTTAAACATCACTTTAAATGGAAGATCCCCATAGGCCCCGCCCACCCTATGTTCGGATCGGCCGATACTGATTCCGGCGATCGGCCCCCAAATTCCCGATCGGAGCATCCCTATCACAGAATTCAGTCAAATCTTCTTTTAAAGGTTTTTAGGTAAAGATTTATATAGATTAGATTTGTTGTTGTTGTATTGAATCAAATGTTGTCTTCTTTCTTTTTATTTAAAAAACGTTCCAGTGTGTGCCTCCCTTTGTCTGCGACAGGATGGAGAGAAAATGTTTGTTGACCGCAGTAAAATGTTGTTTTAGAAGGGCTAAACCATCGCTCTTCAATACATTTGGACTTTAGGTCTTAACAATGATCTGGAGTACAAATAGTATAATACTTATAAAACTCAATTTTAATGAAAATTATTCAATGAGAAGACAAGCGAAACATTAAAGACCCAGTGAAGTGTGCGCCGGTGCATGATCTGTTATGCTAATACGTATAGTAATGACCCAAATTATCCATTGGAACCCATATCAAAGATGTTGGAATAGCAACGAATTTGACGAGTTGGAATTTTCCGCTGGGAAATCCGCAGTCGACCTCCGCCTTCGTGGGCGTGGCTTGCGATCTACTGCGTGACGTCAGAAGATGGGCTCAGCCGAAGTGTTTACATTCACCACCGTTCATTTTGTCTCTGTTTCAAAGTGGAATTTACCAACGTTTTTGAGCGAGTATTTTATTGGAAAGTGTTTCGCAGTCGACTGGAAGTGATTGCCAATCGAGGAAACCTGACAATGGAGGCGACAGTGAAGAAAAAGGGAGGAAAAACACACGGGAAGCGATGCATTGCCGCTGGCTGTGGTAATGTCAATTCTGCCGAAGTGGCGATGTTTCTGTTCCCAAAAGATGAAGGTGAGTGGCTGGTGTCATTGTTTCGTAGATTCGTAGATTGTTTATGAAAAATAAAGGCCACTGTGTTTGTGTTTACTAACAAGACTATCATGGCGGCGGCAGAGCTCAAGTCGAGTTTCTCCGCCTGGAGATATTCTCACTATTTCACTTTTGTCGAGCACAAAGAAAAGAACGTTTTAGTTAAATGTAAGTTGTGTCTTGGCGGGTCAAAGATCCTATCGACTGCCCAAAACAGCAATTAAAATCTGTTGAAACATCTGCAGAAACAACATGCTGGGACGAAGCTAGTAGCTAAGACCACAGACCCAGACTCATCCGACGCCACTCCACCTCCACCTAAGCAACAGCGGCTGGATTGGCACTTTGAAACATATCTTTGTGTTTGTGTTTGTATAGACCACATTGCTTAGCAGAGTTCAGTGATGCAAATGCATGTCAAGTTGATCAACAGGTTGTATTATTCTCCGATGCAATAACAGTACTGAAATGAAGGCTACAGTATAAGGGCATTAATGGGTGCCCTTTTTTAAGTAACTAAAAAGTTACTTTTCACAGTAACGCATTACTTTTTGGTGTAAGTAGTGAAGTAACTAGTAATTGTAACTAGTTACTGGTTTTCAGTAACTAGCACAACACTGCATGTGAACATGAATGTTGCATCATGCTATGAACAGATGAATGTATGATCAGGTGATGGCCAATCCTGTGTGTAGATCTACTCTAGATCTATGACAAAATATTGTCCTCAACTAAATTGACTTCCATGGCCACTTTCCTCATCTATCCTGTCCGAAAAGCTGTCAAAATCACTCATTTCTCTCGCACCAGTATCACTTTCCGAAGTCTCCGCCATGTTTACAATCACAACTGGGCCCATCTTGTGACGTCACAGCCGCTATCGTCTGCAGCAGCGGTAGGCTCAGACGGCCGTTCACGGGTTGAAAAATTTGCGATGTTTATCTCGTCCCTCGCACTTCCTAAAAAATTATTTTAGCCATGAACAGGTACAATTATATGTAAGAAATGAAACTGCCATTTCATTTTGGCGCAAAAAAATGCACTTCACTGGCACTTTAACATTATTACACTTTTTAAAACGATATATTGTTTGTATCATTAGCTTTAATAGGATTCAATCTATGGCCTAAAGCCGGGTTTGTAGTATTGACTCCTGTAACGTTACAGTTTCTAGCATGCAACATTCCCAATGCAATACCATTGTGTTTATCTGGCTCCCAGTAGAAATGGCTCTGCTACAGAGAAACAGCACCATGATACACTGCGGAGCAAATCAAAGTACTGCCAGCTTCCAGTACAGCACTCACCTTGTCGATGGTGAGCATGTAGAAATCTGTGATGTTGTTCTCGTGGGCGTACTTGATCCTCGCCCTGCACTCCTCCTCGTCTATCAGCTCTCCGATGTACTCGTTCACAAACTCGCCCTGTTGGAGAAGCAGAGATGTGTTCAACTCAAATCTCTCAAGTCTTTTATTTTAACTTAAGAGTGTAGGCTTCTGTTCCTTTAAACAAAAACCTTTACATCCAACGAAAGTTTCTTTGTGTTAAAAAAAGTGAATTCATTTGTTTGTTTTTTTACTTGTAGTACTGATACCGTCCACTAGACTCCTAGTTACGTCGCGAGCTGCGTACATGATTTCGTTCGGCAGCCAAATACCGCAAAATAATCTGTGACGCGTTTGTGTGTATTGTGTTTGTTTCCCGGGGAAACACTCACAAGAAACACCGGCTGTTGTTATGCCTGCTGTGACGGTAAGTTACCGCTTGTAATTATGTCTTTACAAGCTTCAAAGTTGTATTTATCATCTGAATTTGGTGAAACAAGTTTAATATTCTAAAAACCAAGACTTTGTTTATTTGAAATCAGATGAAAACAAACTGTCACGGACCCTGCCGTGTTATCTATGATTACTATACGCTTTTCATTCATAATTTCAGTGGGAGGGAGGGGGAGCGGCGCTGAGGAACAGCAGAGACAGGCTACAAGTGGCTTAGGTTCAAGTTAGACGACTAATGTCTGGGTAGTGTTCATGACTTCATGTTTATGTCATCTTAATGGTTAATCTTGATGCACACACATTTTCCGCGCTTTCCAATAGTTTAAAATAGTTTTATTCCACTGTTAAATAACCTGTTCAATACAAACATGCCACTTGTAAAAATTAAATAACATTTCTGTGAACTGATATTTGTTTAGTGAGCTTATTAGAGGATGTTCCCTGAAAGATTGTAAAATGTCAATGAAGATTTTCAGACTTTAGTATATTTGTTAATAATTACATACAATACATGGAATGTGTGTGTGTGTGTGTATGTGTGTGTGTGTGTGTGTGTGTTCCAAGTGAATCTGAGGCCCCCTGGTGGCCAGTACATAAATGATGTGGCCCCCACCACCATCCAAGTTGCCCATCTCTGATCTACACAGTATGCTCTGGGTAGATTAGCTGACAAAATGAAATCTCATGTACAGTGTCTTAAGTGTAGCCTGATTAATTAGGGATCTCCGAGGCTGAAAACAATATGAAAGTAAAACAAAACGTACATGTTAAATAACATTCTTTACTCATGATATCCCTAAAATAAGGAAACATTGAACATTAGTTGGATGAGTCTTTTCTGGTAAAATATAAATTGAAATGGTTGGTGTTACTGTAAGCAGTCATATTGCAGGACAGCCCTTGGCCTCACCTTTTTGATGTCCCGCAGAGAAACCAGGCCCCAGCCCTTCCCGGGCGCCTTGATGATCTTGGTCTCGGGGTAGAGGCGTTTGGTGAAGTCTTGGTTACAGCAGCGCACCCCGCTGGGACACACCTGCGGGTGGCACTCGTACTGCAGCATGCGGTTCAGACACTCCGACTCAAACCCACACGGCCTTTCCACTGACGGCTTGCAGTTACACTTCGGGATCTCAGAAATGTCCGCGGTGTAGACCTGAACCTTACCGTACGGTTTGTTCACCTGAAGGCAGAAGAAAAAGAAAAAACAAAAACAAATGATATCTATAAAAGTAGGAAAGCAAACTCTTCAGATGCATTAACTGAATACTTGAACAAACGAGAAAAAGGGAAAACACTTTTAGATTTCACACCTTGATAAACTTATAAGGGGGTGGCTTTCGGCTGTTCTCTTGCGCTTCCTTGGCCTCTCGTTTGATTTTTTTCTCCTTGAAACGAGCTTCAGCCTCCAGCAAAGCTGTGGAAAAACAGACAATGTACAGGCTTATCACATGATATCTCTTCAGTGTAAACATTTATCAAACATTTAGCTGAAGTTAAAACAGTGCAAGTATGTAAACAGTGATAATTTCAAAACTAACACTTTTTCAATTAGAAGTTTATGCTTTCTTAATTGTGCTTATATTCTTTTAACTTGATAAATGTGAATTTGGAAAACATTTATAAAATGTATTTTACTGAAATGATTCTGCTGATTACCTACATTTACATTTAAAAAGTTCCCCTTAACCAGTTAAGCCCTGAGCCTGTTTTTCAGGTCTCAGGCTCGAAAATGACATTCCCAGAACAAATGACTATAACTTCACTTCTGAAAGGGGTAAATTAATAATTTTTCTTCTCCAAGCAATGATAAACCTGTGAGTTGGATGTAGAAAGACAGAATCAATATAGATGTTTTTATTTTAAAGTAAATTCAGATTGAACATAGTAAAAAAATGTAAATTAATAGGCGCGTTCACACCGGAGTACTTTTCCCCGTACTTTTCCCGTTTAGTTCCGATAGTGCCTGGAATTTTGCGTTCACACCAAAAAGAGTACTTAGTTCCGAGAACTTTTACCCCCATTTGTAGTGCCTGCTAGAGAGGTGGTACTATCCTGGGGAGAAAAAAGTACCAATTTCGATTGGCCGGGCGAATTGCAAACCACGCCCCGTAAAAGTTTTGTGAAGCCGCCATTGTATTTGCTGGCATTAGCATTAGCATTAGCCCCGCGCACCAACGGAGAGAGAATAACTTATGGCAACACAAAAAAAAACATGGGAGCGGTGGAGTGATGAGGAGGTGTCAGCGTTCTGGCGATTTACTCGGAAGGCTTCAGTAGAAGCTGCTGGGAGTCCCAGCAGCTTCTACTGAAGCCAGTCCCCAACTCCAGGGACTTCTGGCCGGGAACTTCGGGTGGCAGTATACGCCGTGAATTGGTTTGCGGCCTGCCAGTAAACCCAAAGCAGAAGAAGAAGAAGTGACGTCAGCGGTTTCATTTGCGAAATCTTCCCTCAGCGACTTATTCCGGTGTGAACGCGATCTGTACTTAGTTCCATGGGGGCACTAAGTGCTGGCACTAAGTGCTGGGCACTAAGTAGGGCAAAGTACTTGCTGTGAAAGCGGCTATTGTGTCCGTCCAAAAAATAAAGATTACTTATAGTGAAACCCACCCTTGAATGATGGGATAGTAGACTAAAAGCTTTAGGATCCAAACTATAACATATAATAAGTACCCTGTATTAGGGCTGAACGATTATCAAATCGCAAAGCCTGCGATTTTTAAAAAAAAAAACGTTTTTTTTATTATTTTTTCTTCTTGTGTGTCAGTCATCCACACCAATCAGAAGTGCTGTGCTCCACATGTACCAGCCATTGTTAACCAATCAGAAGTGGCCCATGATAGAAGGTGATAGACAGATTAATCCAATCACCTGCCAAGTATTTTTGAAAGTGCCTGCCCTTTTCCAAATGGCTTCCAATGGAGCTTTCCTAGATGGTTTGGTGAAACCAACCATCTGAGTCAGGTTAGTAATGCTCCATCACATGTTTTACATATATTACAGGGTGAATCTTTAACTGAAGATTGACTTTAAAGCAACCCAACGGAAGTTTCATGTAAGTTTAGTTATTTCACTCGTAGCTCGGGCTGTGGGGGTGCTAGAGACGGGAGCACGTTGATACGACCTTCCTAGCCGGAGATATGGCCGCATTTTACAATAAACTTCCGTTGGGTCGCTTAAAAACAAATATCGCAAATCGAATAACAATATCTGTCCGAAAAAAATCGCAATTAGATTATTTCCCCAAATCGTGCAGCCCTACCCTGTATCAAGATTGATACAAAACAAGTGACATTTGACCTTTTTAAGAGAGATTTAGAAGAAAAAAACCCACTTCTGGGGTCATTTGGGGACATTTTCCATATCTCTGGAAGACAATGTCCCGTTTTTGCTCTGTAAAGCTACGTCGTGTGTTGTCTGGTTTGCTTCCCCCTGCCGTGAGTTTTGATCGCACAGTGATGATACTAATACCCCGAGAATCTGTGGAATCTCAGCTTGCTAGCTGATATCTTGTTTGTGCAGATCCAATAAGTAGTAAAGTATTTATACCGTGAGTTCTGTGCTAAGTGTGTTAGGATTTTTTCGCTCAGGGCTCATTTAGATGCTTCTTGTGAGACTTGTGTTTTGTTTCAGTAAAAATGGTTCGTATCGTCAGTTAGCTGAGCTTCTTCCCGTTAAGTGAGTATGACACATTAATGTAAAAAAAACGCGGGCGGGGGGCTGCCGGGCTTAACAGGTTAAGTAAACATAAACTTTAACCCTCAACTATAAATGTAAAAGGTTAAAATCAAAAGAAGCCAAACACTTTTATGTGCAGAAGTTGTGCTTTCATGCAAGTTTCATTACTTTTGTGTTCCTAACTTCTTTCATGAGTTTTAATAACTTTTAAATCACAAAATGTGTCCAAAAAGTGTTTCTAGGAAGTATATCTTTACCCTTCTTGAAGACTTTTCCGATGCTGGTCCTCTGGTGCTTGCTGCCTCGGTCTCCCTCCATGTAGGGAAACACTCGGCCCTGGTGAGTCCAGAAGTAATCCTTGGAGCCAAAGAAGAAGACGGGGAACTCTCCGATCTCATGACGAAGGTGCTGGATGTTGGTGGGGACATTTCTGGGGTGGTGGATCTCTGCAGGCCACCATCTGAAGAGGAAAAGGGGAAGGAACAAGAGTTAGTTCTTTATTCAGAGTCAAAGTCCCAATACAGAACCACAAGGAACACAAGCGTTTCTGTAAAATTAGAACAGATAGAAAGAAATCAGAATAAGGGAAGAGATTCTCTGACCTGTATGTTCCCAGTTTGACCCAGATGATGTCTCTGTATTGGGGTTTCTTTCCGGCTCGGCAGTCGTTACAGAACCAGCTCCCATCAGGCATAGCGATGTTCAGGCAGTCGGGGTGAAAAGCTGCCGGACAAGACTCGCAGCACAACAGCTGGCCTCCTGCAATATAACAACATTTAGTAACAAGTCAGAATCATCAAAGCTGGCAAAAGAGCCCAAATTAACGATCAAATCATCTGTGCAAAGGACATAGAGATGTGTTTAAGTTGTGAAGCAGCACGTTTACAGGGGAACTTAAAGAATTACGTTAGTATCGATTTTAAGACTAAGAAGCTTTACATTTGATACGCTTTTGTTTTTCAGGGTTTCAGTTTCATCACACTACCCCATGAAAAAAATACATCTCTGCAAACGTGGATGTGGTTCTAACACTGATGCTCAGGAACTGCTCTAGTGCAGCATCTCGTTTGATTTTCAGTTTGCAGTATGTTGTTATAAACAGCTCCACAGCCAGCCCTTAATAGAGATTAAAGAGATACGGATTATTTAGAGACTAAACTTTGTTGCTACAGAACATTAACTGCACTCTCTGCAGCGCATAATACAAAAAGTATTCATTTATTGTTTTTTTTCATCTTTTATAAAGGACAGCTATTGTTGATTCCGACAGCACAACAGACCCTTAAAATTCTGTCAGACAAAAATGACATAAATGTATTGCTATTGGCTGTAATGCTGATTAGAGAGAAATGGCAAACCTTTGGAGCAGACGAAGCACCAGCTGACGTTCACATGCGTGTGGTGCCTGTAACCCTTCTTGGCACTGAAGTGGTTGGTGCAGATGAAGGCCGTGTTGGTGATCATCTCACTTCCCGCAGCCGCACACAGGTCACCCACATGGTACGCCACGGGGCAGCGCAGGCAACGCATCAACTTCCCTGCAACAGCAAGATGGAGGTATACAGCAGATTAGACGGATTCACCACACTCAGGAGTACAAGTGACAAAACACATCTGATAAAGAAAAAGTGATAGATAAGGCTTAATGTTTAGGGTCTCATTTGTCAAAAAACGGGAGTTGACTGCATGATATTGCATATAGTCATATGGGTCAAAATTAAAAAAGGATAATTTATTTTCTACTATTATAGAAAATGTTGTCCGGAAATAAATAAATATAACTTCAGCTACTTTTAACTTAAAAAAAATGTAATCTGTAAGTTATGGCAGGACATTTAGTTTCAAAATGTTAAATAGTTAAGATATAATGATGATGTCTTTCCCACACAGCTTTAATACAGCCACACAATCATCGCCTGAGGGTATGAGGATTAGCATGAAGGAAATCATCAACTCAAGTGTAACTGCCAATACTTAAATTATATAAACATGAAAATAAATGTTCTTGAAACTAAGCAACTAGTGCATTTGATCCTTTACCTGGATCATGATTGAACTACAATCGCAGGACTAACATTAACTCCAAATGAAACAGAATTTAAAACAGTATAAAGTCACATCTTTAGCATCGCACAGCCTCACCCTTAGTGGACTTCTGCTTGTTGCGGCAGTCGAAGTTGCAGCTGAGGCAGGCGTGCAGCGGACAGCGGAGGCCCTTGTTGTCGAACACAGTGAGGGGGTTGAGGCTGATGCACGCCTCGTGGTAAAACTTGCCGCAGTTTTGGACGTGGCAGCGACGCAGCGTCCCATCCGACTGCTTACATTGGAAACATGAGTGAATCCCTGAGGAAAGCGTCGAGGGAAAACACGTTAAACAGCAATAGATACAAATATGCATCCAAATGTAATTCTGTTATCACAAAAAGTTACCAACTATTTTTGACTGTTCAAACTCACCTGTGCTGCACTCCTGACACAGCAGCTTCTCGTCAGGTTTGACTGACGGACCCAGACAGTGGAGGTGAAACATCCCACAGCACTGACCCTCACAGGCAACTAGGTCCTCACCAGCCTGCTGACACACCTGCAGGAAAAACACACAGATTGAGACATATGTGGAGGTAGAGACATTTTACTGAGTGATCAGAGAGAAAAAAATGAAATTGAAGTAAGGAGAACAAGATATTTTACTGGCAGAAAGTGTGAAAGTATGTCCATATTAAGCATCCTTAGGTTTCATGAAAAGCGCTATATGAATGCTATATCCAGCATGCATGATGGCTGTTGTTGGCTATGTTTTAAATGTATTATCTTTTCAATTTACACACAGCATCTATTGCACGTCTCTCCGTCCTGGGAGAGGGATCGCTCCTCTGTTGCTCTCCTGAGGTTTATTCCATTTTTCCCCACTAACTGTGGGGGTTTCTTTGGAAGTTTTTGCTTGTACGACGTGAGGGTCTAAGGACAGAGGGTGTCGTATTGTCATATTGATATTCTGTACAAACTGTGAAGTCCACTGAGACAAATGTAATATTTGTGATATTGGGCTATATAAATAAACATTGATTGATTGATTGATGTTAGAAACAAGCAAAGCGGCATTCGCACATTTAATTAAATGTAAGGACAGTGGGATACTGAAGACGTACCTGGCAGACAAACTCTTTCTTCCGTTCGCCCTTCTTTATCCCGTCTAAGCTGTCAATTGGAGAATCAGGACGTCCTTCACTCCCAGAACCCTGCAGCAAATAATGTGTGGTGGTTTGAATAAATCAGACACAATTGTAGAATTCTATAACAGTATAGCAATTAACAATAACCTAAAGTACAGTTTGAAACAGATCTGAGTAAACAAAAAACAAAACAAAAACATACAACACAAAATGGAAACTGCCCAATTTAAGTTCTGCTCATAAAGTGGAAAGAATGGGCAAGAACTTTCTTATTCTTGATAATAAGCTTGTGTGATTAAAATAACACCACCTAACTTGCACTGGTAAGCTTAATCTTAAAGGGGACCTATCATGCAAAATGCACTTTTTGATGTCTTTTATACATAAGTGTGTCCCCGGTGTGTCGGGGAACTCACGCAGCGTCAGAAAATAAAACCCTCTCTTTTCCTCTGTACCCAAATCTCTAAAAACGGGGCTACAACGGAGCTGATCCAGATTTGCGTCCGATATGACGTAATATCGGAAATGTGGACCCACGACACTATCAGAAAGTTGCTATCGGAACAATGCCCAACTGTTTTGGACGTAATATGGTCGGTGTTTACATTAGCATCGCTAACACTCAGAGCTAACCTGTACTGGAGAGCATGTGTGTGAAGAAGCAGGAAATAAAAAGGAACTCACCTTGTGGTATAACCGGCAAGAGAGAAAGCCTTTGAGCTCCATACTGTTTCAGAAATAATCTTGATAATCCATGATATGGCGTTTCATCACCGCAGTATTTAGTTTAGACAGTAGCTGCCGGGTCCCGCGTGAGCTCAGCCCCCTCCTTTTTTATTTTGTATCAATTTCTTTCTTTTTTTTTAAGCTTTATACATAAAATCAGCACTTTTGAAACTGAAAGTGAAATAGAGGGATATGAGGCATGGCTAGAATGGGGGATCTGTTTGGTATTTTGAGCAAAACACTTCATAGTGTTTTTTATATATTTTTATATATCTGAGTCTGAGACCTATGCTAAAAATAGCATGATAGGTGACCTTTAAATAATAGTATAGCATCATCAAACTTCAAAATAACAATTTAACCTGTTGAGCACTTTTTAACTTCTTAGTTTTACTTGTGAATCTCAGGCTGCTGATGTGAGGTTATTCTCTCACCTCGGGATCCGGACACAGGGAGGTCCTCCTCTTCTTCGCCTTGGAGGGAATGAGTTCTCCATCCTGCTTCCTTTTCCTTCTACGCTTTGGTTTCTCCGCTTCTTGGTCTTCTGTGAACAAAATTAGGTTAGGAGTGTGTTTGGAGCTATAACAAAACAGCTAAGATTATTTAGAGGCTAGAGCAAATCACACAGGTTTCAGGTGTGAATTTAAAGGAGAAGCCCATTCATGTATTGACTTAACAGATGTTTACCAGGGCATATTCGATATGGAGAAAATTACCTTCTCCTTAAGACTTTGTAGTGGAACATTTGACCAATACTGGGCTAAATGGGTTTCACATATGAAGGATATTCTTTTTTGGTTTTGTTTATTTTGATTCAGATTTTGTGTAAATAGGACACAATTCTGCTGTATATGTAACTTTCCCCCGTTTTACCTTGTATAGAGAGGCGAAGTCCCTCCCTTTCCGGGGGAGCTCCATGGGACCTTATTTCGGAAAAATTATGTATTGAAGTCAATGGGGAGAGAAAGATTATCTTTCGATCCCGTTTGATTTGTGCCATGAATTACAAATATGTTTGTCAAATTAAAAGATAATTTTGCAAGTCAAAAAAATAAAAATGTGTCGTAAAACTGTGAAGTAACACTTTTTTTTGTGTGAAACCGCTCAATGAACTACATCTCCCGTCTCGCACCACACACCAAGACGGCCGTCACGTTAGCACATGTCCCTTCTTTCTTTCAGAATGAGGCGAAAAGTATTAAAAGAGGTGAAAAACACTACAAGTCTGGGCATGTTGAGAGCTGTACATACACAAAAGGGGAGTTAGTCGGTTCCGTAAGAGCCAGCATGCGGGACCGGGATTCTGGGATTTGTAGTCTTTCTAGATGCCTATTTTTCATAGTCTTATATTTCAACAGTTTTACGACAAACTGACTTTTTTGACACGGAAATTATTTTTTAAGATTGACAAACATCATGTGTAATTCGTGGCACAATTCAAACGGGATCGAAAGATAATCTTTCTCTCCCCATTGACTTCAATACATAATTCTTCCGAAATAAGGTCTCATGGGTCGGAAGTAGATGGGCGGGACTTCGCCTCTCTATAACTGCATTGCTTGTCTCACCCACCCTGGTTCCACATGTGTCTCCTAGAGAATAATTCTCGATCCTCTCTCTTACAATTTAATATGGACTGTAATGACACGTGGGTACCATCACCCTCTGATGGACAGTAACTCCAACTGCAACCCCAATTATAGATGTTGTGCTACTTTGTAATACCCATGGTGACTAATATATTAAACGTTTGTATTTTCTGTTGTTATAAAAATAAAGTTATAAAAAAAAGAAAAAAAGAAGATGTTTACCAGTGAGGAGAGCTTTTGACTTTGGGAGTCTCTTCTTGGGTTCCGTTACATCTTTGTCCGTTTTCTTTCTTCTTCTCCGCTTTTTTTCTGTTCCTTCTGTAGTCAAAGCCTGGGAAGGGAAGAGAAGACAAAAGGAAGAAAATCTATTTACAAAGTGCTTACTATTCATTTTGGGAAATAAAATCATGTCAAGTTTGGTTTAAAAAAATAAAAAAAGATCATGCATAATTTTAAATATTGCTTTGTGTTAGATGTTTACTTATCAAATCATTTTAGATCTCCAAAGTGTCTCCCATCTCAGCTATTACGTCGGAAACCTCACCTGTTTTTCAGCTTCTTTGGTGGTTCTACGTCTCTTTTTGGGCGGCTGGGCCTTGTCTGCCGTAGCATCTGTTGGTGGGCTTTTAGGCGTCCTCTTTCGCTGCTTCTTGACTAAAAACAAAGAAACGCTTTTTTAAAAAAAACCTTAACTTCGTCCTGAATTAAACATTTTATATGCCGTTAAGGGATAGCACAGGAAATGAAAACAATATTGTTAGAGGCAGCTTTGAAAGTGGCTTGAAGATGAATTTAACCAAACGTTGCTTAAGATAATATAAAATAACATAACATAACATAAAAGTCTAAAATAAATTGTCACACTCAAATAAGGATGAAATAGCACATTCTCTTGCATTTGGGCTCACTTAAATGACACATTCTCTATGGCTTTTTTTCACTTAGTCAATCACAACAACATTAACAAGCAACCCAACTATCAAACAGCAATTGTGCAATCAAGGTTGAATGACTTACTTGGTTTTAACTACACCAACAAACATTTTTTATACAATCAGGATGCAAAGTTCTTAAATAGTCTGGTCACATTAAGAGATAAATGCCACAATAACACAACCACTTCAGTGTTTTGATAGCAACATGAGGCAATTCACAGATTCCACAGTTCTAGTAAACTCCTACCAACCAAGGCCAGATTTAACTAACTAAGTTTCAACTTTCAACCAACCTGGAACTGAAACTGCAAGTGGGACTGGCTCTGAGATATTGTCTGTCGAAGAAACCAGCATCGATTTCCTTTTCTTTACTGGGTCAGTTGTGTCCGTTGTAGATTTTTTCTGTCTCCTCACGATCTTTGTGAGAGATTGAGGCTGTCGGGGTCTTCGCTTTTTCTTCTGAGGTATGACTGATTCAGCTTCCAGATCTGGTGCAGAAGTGGTAGGATCCTAGAAAGAAATCATTAAGAAATGTATCACTGACACCATCCCAAAAAAGGCAAAAACTTTCCAAAAACCCTAGTATGACACAATTAGGGTTTTACATATTCACATTCAAAATTGCTAACAGTATTTTCAGAGATTGATTTTGTATTAGAATAAATATTTGTTTCTATTTAAAGATAAAAAGGTCAATAAGTTGTGCGTTTATAAGACTGTTTATCATGTTGAAGCCTATTCGTTAATACAGCAGCAAAAAAAACATACTCGTTTGAAAAAAACAGCTGTTCTCGGGTTATGCAAGGCTAAATGGCTTTATCCACTGTTTCATTTGCACTTCAGAACGTTTCATGGAAGGTCCCACATTTACCTGCTCCATGAACCTGTGTCTGCAAGTCTGCATTCAAATAACTCTAAATGATGCAGGACACAAGCGATCCACTGATTTGACTGATTTGAATGAATAATCCTCACCTGTGAGGCTGGCTGCGGATGAATCACATCTTTGGAAGAAAGTGTCTTTTTCAGCAGTTTTTTCGATAGTAAATTTTTTAGAAGGCCTTTGCCCGTTCTTCGGCTTCCTCCTGAGTTGAGTTTTTTTCTGGGTGCTCGTGTCTTTTTCTCTGTTGAAGTGCTTTCTTGGGATTGAGGGGCGGCTATGGGGTTGGCGGCGGCGCCCAACATCAGGGAGGGAGGTTCTGGGCTGAGTCTCGATTCTGTCTCCTGGGCCTGCTCGTTGCTCGGTTCTGGCTTCAACTTCTCCAGGATAGAGGGGTTCAGATGAGGACCGTCCTCATCGTACAGAAATGTGAAGTTCACTTTGCGCTCGTGCTGTGACATGCTGATGGCCTCCTTAGCCTGAATGACACCCATGTTCCACTGAGCCTGGAGTTTACGGGGCACAGAGGGAGCCGTCTGCATGGCAGAGGGAGGGAAAGAAACATAGTTATACAAAAGTTATATAAATTACCACCCAGTAGTATTGTTTAATCTTTGTGTTCTCCTCTGGAATATATGCTGCTAGGAGAAGGCCATTAACAAAGAAATACTTGTCTTACATTGAGGAGAGAATTAAAAACGTTTACAAACTTGATTACTAGGATGTATCGTTTTTATGTTGTAAACATTATTCATTTCCTGTTTGTGGTAAGAAAACAGAATGAAAGTCTAACTGGGATGGCTGTTTGTTTAATGCGTTTCAGGGTTGTTGTTGTTTTTTTTTTTTTTTAAATGGCACATGTTTCTTCATTTAATATTTTGAAATGTAATCACCAGAGGGAACTTTGTATAAAACAGCTTAGGGAAGTGCAAAGTTTTAATGTTGCAATTCTGTCTTAACAACAGCACACCACATCTTCTAAAGGCCAAAGGAAAAGGGTGTCACACCAGAAGAATCTAATTTACCTTTTTGTGAATCTCACGGGAGGCTGGCCGTTTGTTGCGCTGGATAAGCTCATCATATTGATCTTCCCCAGTAAAGGTCACCATGTTCTTCTCAAAGATGTAGCCTCTCTCTGGAGCGTCTCCAAAGTACTGCACGTGGTAGAGGAGGCCATACCTGGTAGTGATGGCTATAATAAATAAAAGCAGACACACACAGGATTAATATTAGAATAAACAGAGCCTCTTTAAAAAAAGTAGTGGAGACTGTTTCTCACCTTTCTGTTTCTGTTTAATGTGAGTGTTGAAATCTGGGTCTGTGGTCACCATGCAAGGCCACCAGGGGTATCCTGACACTTTGGTCCAAACCAAATCACCTATAGAAAACCGTATCAGCAGAGGGGATTCTTTTTTATCCTGCGGAAACTCTTCAATGAGTTCAGGCTGCAGAAGAGGAAATAAATAACAATTAATCAATAAGAATAAAATAGAAACTAATCCAAGGTTCCATCACCTTTTCTCTCCTAAAAAAAAAATCAATAGTTTTTCCACACAATTTTAGACAAATACATCACTATAAGTACTTTACAGTTTCCAGTATTTACTGGCAAACAGCAATATCTGCAGTAGTGCATTAAGGTTTAAGGACATGTAGATGTATATCAATTTCCAACATTTTAAGCCTATGCTGAAGTTTTTTTTACTTCAGATTGAGCATCAATTTCCTCAAGGTATGTGGGCAAATATTTGAATGTCAACAGATTGAACAAATGTTATTGCTCTCAGTCAAAATTCACTGTGAATTCAACTTTCAATGGGAGGCCTGGTACAGTTTGTACTAACATGTATTACTCTTTATTTGGTTTAATATCAGCCGTCAGCAAAAAATGTGCACATTACTAGCTAGGCGTATTTTGGTTTGTAAACATGCATGACAAACAGAAGTTCTTCCTTATATTTCATTTTCGGTAGATATATATTGAGCTTCTACACCTTTATTGTGATTTCTATTATTATTATTACATAGGACAGCCGCCAAAGTTAGACAGGAGAGGGGGGATTGAGAGGGGATGACATGAAGTAAATGGCTTAAAAGTAGGAATAAAAGCCAAACCTTTTCAGCTGATCCATCTACAGCCTTGGTGAGGTCAAGTGGCTCCACAGGGATAGCAGGTAGGTTTGGTTTGTGAGGTCCCCCCCTCCTTTTCTTTGAGTCCTGTCTCTTCTCAGGTCCTGATAAAGTACCTTCGGTGGCCGTGGCCAAACTGGTCCCATTGGCACAACATGGCTCAAACAGCGGCTGCTGTTCCTTGAGTTCATGTTCAGTATGAGGAGTGCAATTATGTTGATGGGTGCCATTCGTAGAAGGGGCTTCAGCGCCCTTAAGCATAGGTAGCTCTGGAGCACAAAGCTTAGGGAGCGTGTCTTGGTCGCCATTCAGCATAATGGAGGGGAGATCTTTGAGCCTCTCGTGGCTGTGGGTGATATGATTGTGGCCAGCCATCTTCTGAAGGCCATCCTGTAGTGTGGCGGCTAGCTGAGCAGCAGCTTTGTCCATTAGTAAAGCAGGGTCATTGCTCATGTCCCCCCCTCCTTTCCGAACACTGAGGGACTCTGGCGGCTGCTTCATGCTGATTGGGCTGGCAGGTTCTGGCATTGAAGGCAGGGAGCTACCTATGCCGTCCATCCCATCCAACCCCCTCCAGGCTCACTACAAGGTAGGACAGAAAGTTCTTAGCACACAGACAACATACAAATATCATAAAAAAACATTATTGGTACTCTTAATTCTGGCAATTTGTAAAATAGCATTCTGGGATACGAATCCTATGGGCATAACATTACATATTTTACAAAATGGCACTCACTTGCTCAAGCGGACCATGAACAGAGAGCTTGGAGGCGATTGAGAAAACTGCACCTGTCACGGATTGTTCTAATCCTGTATTCTTCAATGTTTTAATAAGAAAGTGGACTCATACCATGACCATATGTCAGAAACAACAATGCCTCTGTAAAGTAATACCTCAATGAAATCCAGAGCTATTCGTTGATCACAACTATGATAATGTGAACGAGATCAAGTAATTATCGATTAGATCCATGCATACGAACAAAAAGCACAGTGCTGGCGGAAAGCCTCTTACCACGACAGTGTTTAACTTGGCTTTCTGCTGGGAAAGGTCTAGCTAGCGGCTAGCTGATGCACAGCGGTGTGAAGAATGCAGGAGGCTGGCTGCAGGCTCCACCGCATGCAGCGAATACCCAATGAGTGGGAGGCTAGCTGTGCTGCCGCCGTATCACCGGCTAGAAAAGCCGCGGAAATGGAAGCAGTTGACAAGTCGGAGTATTGCTAATGGGGTGCGAATAATTGATGGATTTCAATGTATCCCACATAAGTTAAAAAAACGGGTTACATGGGGGTTCACGTTAGAGTGCATAGTTAATTAGCTGAACATTACGTCACTTGTAATGCAACGGCTGTGTACAGTAACATTAACGCAAGCATTTTTAAGATTCTAACGTTAACTCACAAAAACATTACAGAGGCCAACGTGAAATATATGGAGCCAGCAGATGCACGGCACGTCATCCACAAAACAGGGCTTCGACTATATTCTGAAGAAGCAGCCACGATGTGGGAATATCATGGATACCATCCATGGACAAGAGTTTTTCCGTACTGCACAACCGCATCTCTGTCATAGCTACAGTCAGCCATTACAACGCATTCCAGCAAATAGTCAAAGCCGCTTCCCCAAAAGCTAAACGCAGCCACCTATAAACTAACTTAGAAAAACAAATAAGTAAAAAACTAAACACAATGGTGTACGGCTGGACCTAGTGTTTTTAAACTGTTTATCTATTATTTCCTTGGTGTACTCAATTTGCAGGCGCCATGACAGCTCGTTTCAAACAAGCTAGCGGTTTTAGCCGAAGCTAACAAGCTTACAGTCAAATTGCCCTAGTGTTAGCACAGTCAGCTAGCATTCAAGCTAGCAGGTCCTCTCTTGCTAAAATGGATGGTGGGGGCGAACAAGTGTACACGCGAAAAACTAACGCCGGCTAATGTCTCCAGGGTTGACAATAACATGAAAGACAGTCTCTTTGTAATTACCTGTTGAATCTCCTCTCGGTCGTTATAGTGGATACATGTCCGTATTCATTCTGGAAAGCAGAGCGATTTCATTCAAGTCGAATCAAAAGCTTGCGGGAAACTCAAAATCTCCGGCCAACCAGCGCGAAAAATACTCACTTCCGATTGGTCGGCAGCAGAGAGAGGCTCCAACCGGTCCTTTCAAAAACCCAACCGTAGGAAGTAGCTGCCTGACCCGGTGTCTCCATCTGTTTTGACATAATTTCATAACGTTTACATTATTATTTCATACTCAATACGATCACTGTATGTGTGTGTTTCTTACAACACTTATTCACTACTAACATGTGTCGTTAAAAGTATACATGTATATTATGTACTGCTTAATATCACTTTCTCCTACCATATCAGCAGGGCTTCAACAAAACAGTGTGAAATACGTAAAGTAAAAGAAAAACATTTCATTAGTGCTTGTATGTTAAAGAATATTGCCACTTTATGACATATTTAAAATAGTTTTTTTGAAAGTGAGGAGGCATATCATGTTGATGGGTAGGCCTACTCATTTAGTAAAAAGTTTCATAATAACAAAAATTCAAAAAACTCAAAACAAATTGCAAATGAGATAACATTGAATTTGCAATATAGTGGTCAATAGTTTCTAATCCTGTTTTTCTAATCCTGCTATTTGATTTTGATGGACATAAGGAAGAAGTCTTTACATTCAGCCCACTTATCTTATGCCTTATGTGATGCAATTTATCGTAAGCTTTTATAAGGGAAAAGTTGCTACTATAAATCACTAACCATGTTCATGCAGTCTCTGTATACTAAGGTCGTGGTCTGGTAAGCTATATGTTCTAATGGTGGATTCCTTAGGGTTAATTCATTAGGAGTGGATTGCAGTCTTCTAGGATATGCTGTTCCTTGTCTTAATTAAATAACCGGAGGCCAAACGTTAATTGAGGACCTATAATTACATGTTGATCTAAATTCCTCTTCCTGGTAACGACCTGGTCATGGCAGAGCACAGACTCACATGCTTCCCTGCTTCTCTTAAATAATGTGAAGTAAATGCAAACTGCAGTACCAACAGGGGAAACTGAGGGGCGTGAAACTAAATAAAATAATACAGACCACATCCGGAAACTTTTGCCTTTCAAAATAAAAGACACCAATCTTGATGGAGTATTCTAACAATGAATGACATCGGGTGAGAGATGACATAGATATATGTAACGGTAACTTTCACACAAAATAAGAAGTACTAAAAAAATGATGTTGGTTGCTTCAATTTAGTTTTTATTTTGATGATTGTGCTCTGTGGGAGCTTACTGTTTTGTAAGGTCACAAAACAACAAGTTGTTTTGTGACCATTTTGAGTCTCCTTGTGGTTGTTACATGTCTGTTTTAGTAACATTTTGTAGGTTAAGGGCAGGCCAAGAGGCCCTTGACACCTTTGTCCCGGAAAGCACGTTCAACACGGAAACACATGCTTTTATTTTATAAACAAACCGGAAGTCTTTCATAACCTCAAGCTGCTTAACAATAACCTCAGTTTGACGTCAGTCGGGAGCCGGGTTCGGTTAGCTGTCATCTGCGTAGAAGGGAAGGGCATGACATGGACCGAAATTTTCCGGTGTACAGTTATACATGCGTAGTAGCTTGTTAAAAGCAAACAAGTATTTTTTGGGGTGTTATTTCTTTATGTGACAAAGTTAGCGGTTTATTTCGTATTGACTACGCACTGGCTAGCTAGCAGGCTAACTAGCTCTTAACTTACTTAACTGTTTAAAGGAGTTCAAACAGAAAGCCTCCGCATGGCGTTAATCCTGTTGACGAGGTCCCGGGCACCTTTAATGAAAACATCCAGGTCGTTAAAGAACGAATTCAGGAAAAGTAAAGGTAAGACTTGATTATGATCATTTGTTATGCTGCTTTTTAAGTTACTAAGTGTTAATAATGACTGGTATGGAGGCGAGCTAAAGCTAACAAAAACGTAGCATCCAGAGGAGTCATGTCTGTTTATTTACAGGCTGGGTTTTCAGGAAGATGGAGGATTACTCAATGTGATTGAATAACTGGGCATCACATTTAAATCGCCTCTAATTCAAAATGTAAAGATATACATCCGTTACTATTCTGCTTAAAGGCTCTATTGCACGTAAAGCTTTTGTGTTATCAAATTGTCGCCTGACTCTGAACCGCACCTTTTCTGATATAACTCAGTAAGGAGTCAAAATATGATGGGGGATTCAGGTTATATGAGGACAACCCTGCTTTAGCTGTTTAGCGCCCCCCTCTTTCTACTGCAGTCTGTGAGGATGCTACGTGTTATGGCAGGCAGGATCCTTTCTGTTTAATGAACAAGTATCATGATCAGTCCTGTATGCAGGAGCCTTGGGTTGGCCATGTTTGTGCTTTTGGGAAGATGGTGGATGTCTCAAGGTGACAGGATAACCCAGCATCATATTTTAAACCGCCTGTCATCTATTATGGTTTCTACTTTGCATGAAGGTTATATTGCATAAGGTTTAGGTTTTTCAGTTCTCGAGGCTCTGCAGCTTGCACCCATTCTGATCAATAAGGAGCAAAACATGATTTGGGATGCAGGTTATCTGAGGACAACTGGCGTCTGTTATTGCTGCAGAGCGCCCCCTCCTCTCCACTGCAGCCTGTGAGGATGCTTGTTGTTAGTGCAGGCAGGTCCCCCTTTAAAATCAGCATTCACAAGATACCCGAATATCAAAGCAAGATGTTTTTGTTGGATATAAAACGAATGACACTATTTTTTGTGCCGATTTTGTGATCCTGTAGCACAGTTTATCTAGGTTGTATTAATATTGTTTATGTTTGGACAAGCATGGGAAATGTTGAGCTACAAGAAGGTTGAATGAAGCAAATGCAGAGTCCTGTGGGGATGTTTTGCATTTTCAAACATGTGACTTATTTATTTGAATACACAGAATATGTCTCACCATTTGAATTATGCAATAAGATATCATGGGTTAGTTTGTTTAGGGGTGTTATTCTATGCATATGTGCACAATAAATGAATCTCATACAAAGAGAAAGGATGCTTTGTACCAGATTTGGCTTCTAGGTCATTTATACCTGCAGTCCGTGGGCAGGAGGACACAAACACTTCACAGGTATCTTTGTGCTACCTTTACAGTGTAATCCAAGCTTTTAGTATTTCATAAATTGTCTCTGGGTGTATGAAAGTATAGTGGAAAATTATGCAAATCATTGAGCAATCATTTTTGATCAACAAACAGTTATTTGTCACGTATTTAACACATTAGACTAAACATGCATTCCTGGTTTCTCAATTCATTTCCAAGAAAATGACAGGGTCACAATATACTGTATGGCAATATATGTTTTTTTTGTACGATCTTAAACTGGGCAGTGGTCAAAGTAAATGTGGCTGCAGACCAACTCAGTAATTTCCTATCACAAATGTTTTGATAAGGTTTGCATGTTAGCCGTTGTATAACCGGCATGGATATTAAGGTCGTATATTTCCCTGCACCCTTTGTGTTAAATACAATGTGTAACGTGTATCACAGTTGTCAGGAAGAAGATATTAGAGGTCAAAGCTACGGAAGAAATAGTTCTCGAGTAGTGTGATTGCATGTCTCTTAGTTTGTGCATTAAAGCTTTGCTTATAAATAGATGAGTAGGTCATAAAGGGAATTTGTCTGTCTGCACTGGCCTGACTGAGGCTGAGCACTTGGCTTTGGGCCCAGAGTCTCAGACGAATTGTGGTGCTTTCACAAGGAAAGGTCAGTGCCTCTCCTAAATCCGACTGAGACAGGCTGAGCGTAGTTTTCCCTTTCTTTACGTCTCTTCCGCTGACAGGAGAGCTTAATTACATGCAGCTAGTCTGGAGGACACTACTATATTCTGGTACAATAATAATAACCAGCCAATAAAGAGTCAGCATTTAGTTCCATAATAATAGTGACCAATGGGCTACATTAACTCTTGAATATTGACCAGCTTGCAGTTTTTGCAGATTGGATTTGAAGCAGTCATCAAACTAAGGTTGCAAGGTCAGAAGTAGTAAAGGTTATGGCATTATCTAACACAGTGTAAATAAACTACAGGAGAAACGATAAGGTTTTCGTTGTAATAAAGTGATGGTAAACATGCACTGTTGTAAGTTTCCTATTAGTTATTGTTTCAAGGTGCCATCTGCTACAATATGAAACAGTGTATATATTTTTGATTAACTTATTCTATGCTTGTTTAAAGCCCTGTTTACACACATTTAGCATTTCTGCTTGAAAATGTATATTTTGGTCGTCTGTTCACTTATTGTCAGTGTGACCGAGAGCGTTGTCCAAGGGGAAATATGACCCAGAAACGTCATATTTGATAGACAGTGTGACAGAAGATACTTGACTTTTGAGAGCCACTAAAGCCACATAGACAGAAAGTCTTGCATATCAAAACGCACCGCAGTCTGGACGTTAGCTTAGCAACATACTGTCCAGTAAACAACTTTATTTTTAGTTTATGGTTTGTTTTTAAGTTGCCAGTGTGTAAACTATATTACTATGTTAATAGTAGCTATGTAAAATATATATAATCAATGTCAATTAAGCTCATAATGGCCCTGGATTTAGAGCACAATGCAAGGAATCATCTTTGGTGGGAGATGTCCAATTAAAGAAATTATTATGGCCCTACCAGCAATCCTATGAATTGCATAAGATCCAATCTAAGATGTTAAAAGACCCTGTATGGATCGTTTTTGTGCAACACATCATTATATTTGTTGAAATGGCTGAGAACCAAAGTATCAACTTGTGAGTTGAGCTGGCTCCAGGGTGCACACAAACACATGAGGAAGTGATTTAACACAACAGTCCCACAGCTTCAGGCTGCGGGTCAAACATCAAGCAGCGATCGCATTGGGTCATGACCTTTCAAGGCTAGACCCTGTTTAAAAACAAAAAGGGGTCAAAACCGAAGACCATTGTTATCATAATCCTACCCAACACCAATTAATACAGAATACTCTTCTGTTAGGGCTGCTCGATTATGGCAAAACTCATAATCTCGATTATTTGCGTCCATAATTGATATCACGATTATTAAAAACGATTATCCATTTACTTTGAAAACATGAATTTATTGAAGAAAAAAAAACGTGAACAGTATGTTTTTAACAGTTGATTACCCTGAACTTTAAGAAAAACCAATAAAAACATTTTTTTACATTTAAAAAAGAAATAACAAAAATATCGTTTTATTTCAATTATGTTGTTTTCATAATCGTTGCAAGCCAAAATCGTAATTGCGATTAAAATACGATTAATTGAGCAGCCCTATCTTCTGTAGAAATATTACATCTGAGATGTGCAGATAAATAAATAAGATAGTAGTGCTTTGATTTGAAATCAAAAGTTGCTCCCATGCTAAAGAAGTTTATTCTGATTTGATTTTCTGTGGTCATTAGAGAAAAAACACTAGAATCATTTTCAGTTTTACTTTACTAGAATATGGTTAAAGTTTGTGTCATAATCTCTTCTTTATTCTGCAAGTTTGTGTCTACACAGTAAGACATGAATGATCGCCAGAGAAACAGAGAATTCAATTACATAAGTGAAGTTCACTTTTTGAAATAAGTCTCCAGAATTGTCATTTCTCCACTCAGTATAAACATGCGTCTCACGTTGGTGTTGCTCCTTCTGGGGTTTCTATAATTTTTTCCATTAAAGGCACTTTAGGGAGAATTTTCATTAACTGAAGCAAGGGCCTAACAATAAAGGGTGTTCTATACACTAGTGCTTCATTTTATGTTATATGCTGACAATCACAGCGAAGGTTCACAGCTAGTATAGTGGTATTACCTAGTGCCATACATCTGTACACTTGTTCAAATAAACATATTTTCTTGTAGCTCTAAAGTGTATCCATTTTGATTTATGATAGTTGTGCAACCAGAATTACAAAGTGAAAGTGAAAAGTGAAATATCTTTGGCTAAATGTGAAAGCAAAACTGTAAAACCCCCAAGAGGATCAAACCCAGAGGACTGAGGTTATACTGCTTGACCTGCTACAGGGTTAGCTAATCTACTGTATTTCTAGCCTTTTCTTTCTTTACCACATGAGGCGGCCGCTCAGCCACAAAGGTGACACTGTTCCAGTAAACTCTGTCCTGCTGGCTGCCGGCCACCGCCTGACATGTTCAACCAGGCCTCCCTGGATCCACTGCAGTGGGCCATGTGAGTGCAGGAGGGAGGGCGTGGTCGGGCCATGTGCTCTGACCTGATTGGTTGAAAGTGTCTCACTACTCCGCCTCCTCTCTGCATGTACATCACACTGAAGGGGGCTTCAGGGGTTTGGGAGCCCTGTTGGCCTCCCAGGTCAGGGTGGCCTCCAAGACAGATCAGTGTAAAGACAATAACAGAAGAATGTAGCACCTCATTTGTGTGGAAGAGGTATTTGCAGATACATAAAGTAAAATAAAGATATTTATTAATATCAATTAATATTACTAATGCATTAATGTGTACGTTGTGTTTTTGTCTGTAGATGTATTACGTTATGCAAATGTTAACTCCTTGTATCTGTTGGATAGTTTATAGCATGGCATCATATTCCATAGGATCATTATAGGTACTAAAAAGTACCTCAATATTGCAGTACAGAAGTACCTGCTTAAATTCTACTGATACAATTAGTAAAGCCTGAATGAAGATAGCAGCAGACTGTAGTTATACATTCTTAGATACACTATCACTAAAGGCATCAGGAGGGACTTCAGGTTATATGATGTTATTGGATAACCAGTTACAAGCGCTGCTTTGGGGTTTTGCTCAAGTCATTACTGGGTCAGATAAAAAGTAGCATTAAAGTATCAGACCGGTTAAAACCTTAAGCTGCTGAAATCCCTCAGTTTCCTCTATGTATGTTTTCATGTCCCTCTCTGTCTAATGACTGATTTTCAGAAGACAGCTGCTCATGTTGTTTTTCTCCTCCTTTCAGGGAAAGTACAAGATGGTGCCTGTTTCAACTGCACTGCGCTCAGACTCTCCAGTCAAAAGTAAGCCAATTAAATGCTACAGTGTCTATATGTCCCGCACACATCAGAGAGAAGCTTATATTGGCCTAATTTGAAACCCAAGAATTTAAAAGGTCTTCCGTGCGGTATAATATTACGTTTTGAGATTTGCACTCAGTTTCAAAGGACTTTAAAGCTTTTGCGGTTTCTTGGATTTTGCTATTATGTTAAAAAAAAGCCCCTGTTCAAGCCTGGTTCAAATTCTTGCAGATAAGTGACCCATGTTAAATCTTAAATCTTAAACTTCAAAGTCATCTTTTGATGTGTTGTTTTTTGCTTATTTAGTCTAGTATACCTTTACTGTACTTTTCCGAACCTCATTTTAAAAAGATTGCAAACTAGGCCAATTTCACAAGAAGTGTTTAGCAGAATTTTGAAATCATCAAAATATTCATAATATGTTCATGTTGTGAAAAACTTTAATTCCTATTCATTTTGAAAATGTTGTTCCAATAGGCTATTATTTAGAGTTTTTTTTTTTAAACAGACTGATATTGTATTCTATATATACAGTCTATGATTCTAATACATTTGATTTCATAATTCTTTAAGACTTAGCATGTCTTTGTTCTAATGCTCTTTATCTTGGTGTATTTTTAGACTGGATGTGCTCCGGCTGGGCAGTTTGGCCCAGGCCTCTCCCTCTGGCCCTTCCCTCCTCCTGTCAGATGGGTACGTGGGCCCCAGCCAGAGCCCGGACACCCAGCGCCTCCACTGTGCTTTTATTTTGGGGGCCTCCTCTTCAGCGTACCCCGCCATCACAGCAGGGCCCCAGTGGAAGTTAGCCCGACCGCAGGACATCCGAGGTGTGAGGTGGATACACACCTCCAGGAGGAGATGGGACGACTCCAAGGTGGAGAAGTCCTTGCGTATATTAAAGGACAAGAAAAAGACGATGGAGGAAGGCGGGCCGGTGTACAGCCCCATGCAGGATTCAGAGCGCGTGAGGAGGTCCGTCCGACAGTGGATTGTAGACGAAGTCAAACACTACTACCACGGCTTCAGGCTGCTGTGGATCGACACCACCATCGCTGGGCGCATGCTGTGGCAGGTGCTGAACGGACACCCGCTGTCCCGCCGAGAGAGGAGACAGGTGAGGCCTGCAGGGGGAATATCCTGTATGAAAGGTTCCTCTGGGGGACATATCTGTTAGAATGATACTTTCATTAAATGTGTTTATTTAAAGGGACATGCTTTTTTAGTAATGCGACCCTCACATTCACACTCCTATTAACATTGTTCCACATTTGGCTTGTAAACAGCTCTACTGGAGTATTGGGTTTTCAGTTATTCTTTATTCGGTTCCTTGTACTGAAAGCTGACGTTCCAAAAATAAATGCATTAAAGTGTAGTTATTTTTTGCTAAAAGGTCAGAATCAGAATCAGAATGTAGGTAATCGTAAAGGTAAAAGTTACGACCACAGTTAGCTACAGTCGGAGCAGCCCTAAAGTATGAGGTACAGTAGGTGTATTTTAACACCATATATCTTCCTTCCTTACAGTCTTGATGCAGCATTAACTGTTAAACCCCTCCCTTGAAGAGCATTACAATTATCCAAGCTTAGCAACTTAGCTCAGCAGAGCATGTATGGATGTATGGTGTCTTTTTGCTTGAAAGATGCAGCTTTAGCCTTAGTCTTTTAAGATTCTATCATGTATGTCATCAAGTGGATATGTTTGAGTCTCCAACATGATTCTCTTTTTCCAATGAGTCAGCTGGAAAACATTAAAAATACCACAAAACATGTCTCTTTCAAACATTTCATGTAGCTAACTTTAGCTGAAACAGCTAGCTAGAGCTGCTAAAACCTGTTGACATGTTAGTCTGCAAATTGCTAGTTGCTGGCTAGAAGTTTAGAAACCTTCTTTACCCCTGTGTTGAATCAAGGATGGTTGCAATTGTAAGCAGTATTATGTGCTGTGTGGTACAAGGAAAGCTTGACAGAAGTAAAAAAACATATCAGGCAGGGCTTAGCAAACATACATTACTGGTAACATGTGACCACGTCTGGTAAGTAAATGAATTCTGTCAGATATTTGAACAGAAACAAAGTATGAATCAATCAGCCATTGTTTCCAGTGAAGCATTTTTTCCAGTCAGAGTTTACAGAGTAGATTAGCAGCATGAGTTTAAAGACCAGAGATGACTGAGCACGGTTTAAGTCCGACAGCCCAGACATCTTGTTCTGTACGGTTTAATCCATAGCTTCTCAAACCTAATGGGATCAATTAAAGAAATTGGCTACAGTGTGAGTGTTTTACTAACCAGGCGCTCAGCAGATTGGGCTGTGTGGTTAAAGCTCTTTAGGAAGAGGCTTTATCTTTGAAAATAAAACTCATTTAACTTTAGCTTCACACAAAGCGTACATTAGCCAAAGTTTCCAAGCATTGTTTCGGTGGTTGATGCTTCCCAAACAGCATTCCTTCAAATAAACAGTAGTACATATTTGCTTAAAAGGAAAACCACTATTTGATGAAATGTTGTTAAAGTGCTTTTCGCCGTGACCTGCCTCTTGTGTTGAATCGACCTGCAGTCAGGGAAGTTGTCAGTATTGATCCCAGTGTTACCCGCTGCAGTACTCTGATGCAGGTGCGGGCACTCAGGTGTTATTTCAGGCAAGATGAGCAGGTCAGATCAGGTGACACTACTTTTATACGACAGGATGCTACAGACTTAGTGGACCCACTTGGCAAGTTGTGAGTGCGGCTGCTCTTTAAAAGGCCTCTGCTGCTAATGCTGTTTAACTAGATATATCACTTTAAAATAATGTTTGACTGATCAAAACTTTTCTTGAACATTCGAAAATGTACAGCAAAGTATTAAAATCACCCTTTACTAAAAAGCCTTAAGAGCGCCTTTCTTTACAAGGATAATAATGAAATACTTGCTATAATAAGTTCATAGCAGGAGCATATACCGGAATGTACAGGTGTTTTACTTCCAGACATGGCTGCAGAGGCATGTTTACAATGCAGTTTCACAAGTTATACTGACACAAAGATAATGGGACCCCTCGTGCTTTGCAAAGCGATGGTGCAACAGCACAAAGCAGAGCTGAAATACGCCTGGTCCCTTTTACAGTGACTCTTTGCTGCAGATGACAACAGTTTCCCCCCCCCATTAAACCTCCCCCACCCCCCCCATCTGCACCTTTTCAAATGCAGCTGACTCCCTAGGAGCACATGTCCCGAAGTCCATCTCCACCCCATTCATCTAACCTGCAGCGCCATCGCCTACTTAATCTCCTCCTTTCATATTCCATTTAAGGCTTCTTCTATTTTAATCTGTTGCCCCCCCTGCTCCCTCCTTTTGATGTGGAACTCTGGGAGATGATATACATGTCAATGGGCAAGCAGACAAAGGCCTTTTCACTCAGGCCGGCCTAAACCCTTCACCCTACTGGTCCGCTGACATGCAGGAGGAGAAAAAGGGACTTGTGTTTTGGCCTTCTCTACTCTCTTTTCTCTAGATGGTTGGTTGGGATTGTGTCTCTGGACGGTCAGTAAGCCACAGTTGGATAGCAGAACAATAAAGTAGACTAGCGTTAGCCTGGTACTTCTATACTCTGAGGATTGTTCAGGGTTGTGCTTCACAAATGTGTCCTCACAAGGGGACAGTTCCTGAGCCTTGTGAGGCAGAATGTTCACTTTGGTCCATAGAAAATGACGCAGCATTGAATTAGGAGGTTTCTGTTGCCCTGGGGATGTATGGGGGTTAAAAAAGTGCTGAGTGTAGAAACTAAAGCGATTGAGCAGGGTGATTGTACCAGGAGACAAAGGAAGAAAAAACATTTTCACATATTTAGCCTGTCCCCTCACTGCTGCCCCCTGCTGGAGGCCTGCTCAAACTAAAGCATGCTGGGAATGAATGGTGCTTCAATGTAAAGCAATATTTATCAATGAAAACCAACACAACACAAGCAGACACTGGTTTACATTGTAATATAATGTGAATACAAGTGCACATGGGTATCAGTTTGTGAATACCACACAGTACACACACACCTGTTTATTCCATATATCCACATAGTCAAATTGTACAGTACAGTATTTTTTTCTACTCTACACTATTTAATTTTACATGGTCTTTTATCTTATTCTAATTTATATGAATACATTTTAACTATTCTTGTCAATTTACTCACTGTTTAATTGCATTTATTTGTATTTCTTTCTTTCTTTTCTTTGGAGGTTGCCTTAAGATTTCATTGCCAACAAAGTTGTAGCTGTGGTGTGTATGATAATAAGCATTTTAATATTTGAAACCAGTCTCATTTTAAATAATTTCCAAATGTCCTCATTTCCTAAATGTAAAGGCAAGGCTAGGCAAGTGTATTTATATAGCACGTTTCAGCACACGGCAATTCAAAGTGCTTTACAAAATAATATAAAAGACATTTAAGAAGAAATACAGCAGAAACACATTATAAAATGGCATTTAAAAACAGGCATTAAAAAGCAAAGATAATAAAATAAACCCAACAGGTATAGAATACATGAATAAAAGCCATACTGCAGTGTAAATATGAAAATAACTCCTTCTAATTTGAGTTTTTCCAATGTTTTCTCCCCAGTTCCTCAGAACATGTGCCGACGTCTTCAGGCTGGTGCCCTTCCTGGTGTTCATCATCGTCCCCTTCATGGAGTTCCTGCTTCCTGTAGCTCTGAAACTCTTCCCCAACATGCTGCCGTCCACCTTCGAGACAAAGTCAAAGAAGGTAATCACACTTTTCATTTTGAATAAATCTGTATGTGTTTCAGATCTTCATTGTATTCCAATTATGGCTGAGACACAGTAGCATCAAAGACCGCAACTAACAATACTTTTTATAATCAAATCATCTTCTATGGAGTGTATGTCATTGTTTTGCGATGGATTTTTTTTAATATGGCAGTCCATTGAGAACACGTTGACATTTGAATGATTAAAAACAATCCTCCTTCGTTTGAATCCTGAACTTTCACCCAGGATGCTGATGAGGTAATCTGGCTTTTTGTGTTTACTCATCCCAACAGAGGTTAATCCTAATTACAGTCTGATCCACAGCACAGGATCCATCACCTACTTTTCTATATAGTTCACATTTGGCAATGCTTAGAATAAGGCAATGTACATTTCCTGTTTCCATGTTTTTACAAATTCTAAATACTAATGTATTTATCATATTTATTTTGTTTCTCAACCAAAATGCACAACTATTGGAGTCAATTTTTCCCCTGGTATTATTGTTGTATAAATGGTTGATAAATTAGCAATTTCTTCTGACAGATTTACCTCCCGTATAATTTAAAACAATACTTGCAAGACTATTACTGACAAGAGCTTAAAGATATTTCTTTAATTCTATGGCACTCTATCATATAACAATTTTGGCAACACCATGTTCAACAAAATGTCTTACATTATAGTTTTTTGAAGAATGGGGAGTTTGATTTGATATCACATTGAATTTGTTTTTCAGGAGGAGAGGTTAAAAACGGAGCTGAGAGTCAAACTGGAGATGGCCAAGTTCTTGCAGGACACCATCGAGGAGATCGCGCTGAGAAACAAAGCGGACCAGGGCAACGTGACGGAGGAGTTCTCCACATTCTTCCAGAAGGTTAGTGTCAGTGTTGACTGAGGCAGAACATTAGTAAAAGCAGACTCAGTACCGCCCTCTGGTGGTGGAAACATTGGTGCCATGTATGTCTGTTGCATTTAATTAAGTAAAGTAGTTAAAACCTCATAAATGCAGTAATTTTCCTAAAAACTTTAGCTTTCAGACTTCTCTCATTCACAGCTTTTTACAATTCATATCTTTATCATGTCTGTAGATACGGAACTCCGGGGAGCGACCCAGTAATGAGCAGATCATCAAATTCTCCAAACTGTTCGAGGACGAGCTGACTCTGGACAACCTGACCCGGCCTCAGCTGGTGGCTCTCTGCCGGCTCCTGGAGCTCCAGTCCATCGGGACCAACAACTTCCTGCGCTTCCAGCTCATCATGAAGCTCAGGGCCATCCGTGCCGATGACAAGGTATGAAACTCAAAATCAACTTGTTTCCACTTTTTACGTTCAAACCTTTAAACTCTATTAAAAAGGGAAATCAGAAATTGGTCAGATGTTATAGGTAGAGCACTTCTGTAGTTACATATTTTAAGAAGACATTTGATGATTTTAATGTCTGTGTGATCTGTGTTTCTCCAGCTGATAGCAGAAGAAGGGGTGGAGAGTCTGAACGTGAACGAGGTGCAGACAGCCTGTCGCGTCAGAGGGATGAGATCTCTGGGAGTCACAGAGGAACGACTGAGAGAGCAACTCGTTCAGGTAACATCAGCAAAAAGAGATAAAGGAGATTTTATATGCAGGGGAACATATGAAACCTCTTTCTATTCATTCCCTCACAGATTCTTTTTAGACTCAAACAATATGAATATGAGTTTAAGTATCTGTTAAATGGTCTCACTGTTCTCACTCACTGTTACATTTGGCTCCTGTAGTGGTTGGAGCTGCATCTGAAGCAGCAGATCCCCACCTCCCTGCTGCTGCTTTCCCGAGCCATGTTCCTCCCCGACACCCTGTCCCCCGCCGACCAGCTGAAGACCACCCTGCAGACGCTGCCCGAAGTGGTGGTACGTTCATGTGCTTAGTCTTGTTTGCCATAGCAAAATCCACTTTCTCGAAAAGGGCATTGATACTGTTCATATTATATACTGAGAATAATTGGCTTGCAAAATCAGTCTGTAGTAAAAAAGCTGTTCATATTCTCAGCTGCACCAAAGGCATCTTAGGTTTAGCTTGTGGTTTAAAAAATATATACAAAAATAAATCTTTGTAATGGAAAGAATAACCTTCTCTATGAAACTTCAGGAACTTAAATTTGAGGAAATTTGAGGAAAAATGGAAACCGTAGATTACCCTGATACGCCCTTCTTTTGTTTAACTGTTTGAATCTTTTATTTAATGATCTATCTATACTGTCAATGTTTTATATTGAAAAGAAAACACCCCATGTTCTTGTGTGCTTATTGTTGTTGTTTTGTTAAGAAAAATAATAAAGATGGATCAATCTGTAAAACTATTTAACTACATATGTAGACTGAAGTTGAAATGTGATCCAAAACTAAAATAAAAATGTTAAAAAATGTATTAAATATATATAAAAAATGTATCTTTTCACTCAACTCTATCCTACGCTGTCCTCTCCAGACTAAGGAGGCCCAGTCGATGATGGCCGAGATGGAGTGCTCCAAAGTGGACAATAAGGCGAAGCTGGAGAGGACGCTGCAGGAGGAGGCGGCCATACGCCAGGACAACAATGACCGCAAGAACGAGAGGCTGGCCGACGCTGCAGAGAAGGCTGCCAGGGTAACCACTCATTCATCATCATTCAGCGTTCTGGGGCAGCAGAGACAGGTCTTTTCTGTGTTAGAGTTTTACTCGCTACAGGGTGTACTTTGAGGGTTTGTGACTTTGCAGACCGTTTACATGCATAACAAGCTACATAACACACAAGGGGACGGGTAATAACCGGAAAAGCATGACATGGGACCTTTAAAATACATAAAACTTCACTTATAAAATGTATGGTGAGGTAATAATAAAATCAAAGCTTTCAGTGCCAAGTTTTGGAAATTGAGAGGTTTTTCTTACACGTTTTGGTCATTACTTAGTTTTTTTTACTTAGTTTAGTTTTTTTTAACAATATTTTTATTGAAGTTTTCAAATATAACAAACATTACACATACATAAAACGGTGAGTCTAGGTGGCAGATACAGTGCACAATCAAATGAATAGGCATGTAAATAAACACAGGTCAGTATACAGATGATGGATATACATGGATAACAAAGTACAGAAATCTTCAAGAATATGACGTGGGCTGCTACACTTTATAATCTTATTGGTCAATACTTAGTTATTGTTATTTTGGAACGATACCCAGCCTTATACACCTGTCCCCATACCAGCTAATTAAGTGTGAACACTTTAGCTACATTTACGAGGAGCCATTTGTATGTTATCCTACAGATTATAAGACGGACATCCTTGACTTTTATTAGTTTATTTGTAATAATAATTTACGCCATCACTGTCCTACAGGAGGTTGAGTTGGAGATGGAGGCGGAGCCGGTTCAAGCTGACAAGGCGGAGACACTGAGGGACATGGCGCCGGTGATAGAACCAGTCAAGGTAACGTCTCCCAACATACCTGTGAGATCTGTAAAACATTTTGAACGGCTTGCAGGCTTTCAATTTTGTTTGCACTAAGTTGAGATTCGGACATGGAGATTTCTTGGTTCTACATACATTTCTATGTACCATTTTAAAGAAAACAAACTCTCTGAAACTGTGCTTAGCATATCAGATATTTCACAATATTGTATATGTATTTGCATTTAAATGAATGAATGTATCATGTTAATACTAACCTAAGTTTGATCATTTGTGAGGACCCAGTTTCTGTTTGTTATTTACTGATTATTACCAGACTGTATGTTATTTGTCTCTGACCTGTTGCCACTCTTTCACCGGCGTCTTCTGTACCACACAGTACGAACAGTGGCAGACATTCCTGCGCTACCAGGTTAGGTTTAATGATGTCTCCTCCCAAGTGCCCTTCCTCACATCTATACCAGCTTATCCCTGCACTTACAGTCTCTGGTCTCTTTCTAAGCGGACCCAGATGTGGGTTTAACAGTTTTTGCAAACAATTCTGGCATGTTCCCAAACGATTTCAGCCTGCAATGTTACCTCAGGTTCAGTATGAGTAAGAAGAACATAAACCAAATTACTGGAAATAACACGTTATGACATAAATATCGACATCAGTAAAGTGAGGGTAAACCAGAAATGCTCATATTTAGCTCTGCTGGGATAGAAAGCAGACAAGGTAAATTATAGCAAAATGGGCAGACCAATCACAGACTGACTCACAATAATATTGTTTGACTAGAATTTGATATTTTTTACCATTTGAAGCCCAAACAGAGAATACTTTCTAGTGTGCACAAACCATGGCAGTCATGGACAAAATGAACCAATATTCCCTGAATTATTATATAAAAATACCAAACATCTGGTGCTATGAATGCTAAATGCTGATTGCAAATTCAGTTTGACCCACATCTTCAATATAAGGACTTCTCCTTCACTTTTGCTTGTGGATCCTTCCAGGCAGTATCACTGACCCATGTTGAACCTTTCCCCTCTCACTAACGTCTTGTGTAGCTCCACAGTTCTCTCCATCATGTGGTAATGGCTTTTTGGGTTAAGGGGAGTATCCCAGTGTCCCCTAAAGCTTCCCTCTTTACCCATTTGGTGTGTTTGGATTAGTCTTTTATGTGGTTTTATATGAAAGGCACATGTGTTACCGGTTATATGACATTTTGGACCTACTTTGTATCCACTTTGGAGGGAAAATACGACCATAAGATGACATGTTTATCCTTCAGTAACTAAAAGTTGTCTATGATTTCACAACTGGGACCTATCATTTCTGACAGTTAGGAGCACATTTCTAAAATCCTTTGTTTGTGTTTCAGGGTGAGGAGATCACCAAAGAGGAGATCGACATGTTGAGTGACGCATGTTGTAAGCTGAAGGGCCAGAAGAGGCTGCTGACTCTGGAGAAAGAGGAGCTCGAAGACCTGAAGGACGACGTCCAGGAATACAACGAGGTGCCGCTCTTTGACTCGTAGTTATTGCAGAGAGAAAATGTTCCATCAACCGAATCAAAATCGTTTTTTTTCTTTGTATTTGGTGAAATGTAATCGTTGCATCAAAATGATATACATTCAAACTATTATACATCAAATTACAATCAACATATCAAAAGGAAACAAGGAAAAATAAACAGAAATATCATTAATCCTCATACAAACGTTAATTTTCACATAAAGCGGTTTTTCAAATCCTTCATCAAAGATATAGAGTGCCACAGTGACGCGTCCTAAAACCCGGATGTAAGCTTCTACCGGTTCCCTCGACAAAAAAGCAATGCCTTTTCTCCATAGGATTTTGGAAAATAGCTCGAAATAAGGTCTGTGGTTGACACACATTTAAGAGACGGATCACGTTTTGTTCAGTCGGATAATCTCCACATGTCTACCCTACTTCTAATCTAATCGATAGATTTATGATTCGAAAATTATAAAAGTAGGGTAGAACTTGTCGAAGGAACCCATGCGCAGCTTACTTCCGGGTTTTAGGACGCGTCACTGTGGCACTCGCGACATTAACATCATTTCTAATACTCATGGTCATTTTTTCCATTCCATATATTTCATTTACAAGATCCCCCCATATAGTAGCTTATAATCTTTTAACCAACACCTTGTCATTTGTATAATAATTGCTACTCGTATCACTAGGAACAGGTGGGAAACTTTCTCCTTGATTTCTTCCTTTTTTTCTAAACAGTAGACCAATTGATTTCTTAATTCAGAGAAATACCAAAAATAATTGACTTTCTCTTGTGTCTTTTTGTTGTATGTCTATTGTGTATTCGTATGGGTTTTTTTAGGATCTGGAAGAGATAAAGAAGGAGCTCTCTAAGACCGGACAAGAGAAAGCTCTGGAGGAGTCGAAGGCGAGCCAGCGTCTGTCGAAGAGAGTGAACCGAATGATCGGTCGCATCGGTAAGATCATCGGAGAGCTGGAGAAGGACAAGGTCATCCTGGACGGACAGATGGAGAGTGGAACAACCCCACCTGTCGGGTAAGAGCGGAAATCTTATTTGAACCTACACTGCTGCTGTCTGAGGGGGTTCAGAATAGAAAATGGTTCCAATATTGGTCTGAACATCCATTTTGTAGGATATTTTTCAAAGTGAAGGGCTGACGATATTCACATTTTTTTTAGATTGTCAATATAGCCCCAAAAAGATCAAAACAAAATATCCCTCAATACTTTTCAACCTCGATAATCAGGTCACAAATATATAATTTATTTCTAAAAAAGGTGCAGTATTTTTCTAAAACAGTTGGTAGTTTTTATCACATGTTACTCAATCAGGAGGAAATGGTTCTTTGTTAGAAACTATTTTAACAGTAAATTAATTCACATTCGGTGTTTTAGTGTATTTTGGTGCAACAGGATGATGTAAGTAGGAATACACAACTACCACTTCTTTGATCTCATGAATTAAAACACTTTTTTATAAGTTATCTTTGATTTTAAAGTATATATGTTATATGTCTCTATTTTTGAGCAGTAATACGTTTTTATTATGGACTTTTACATTGAAACTATCATCATTATCTTATCACCATCATCCTCTTTATTATCGTCATCTTCATGATCATTACGTTTTCAAATGCTGGTGGAGATAATACAAGGAACAATATGTTTTCCTGAACAGAAACATATGCTGTCAGTTATCATGCTAACCATAAATTCACAATTGCAAAACCGAATCCTAATTTATTTAAATTTTACAGATTATTCTTTATTAGACATAGGAATGCCCGAAGGTAAGCTGCACTGTGGTAAATTGTCATTTGCCTGCTTGCTAAACGCTAACCTCGCATCATTTAACGGTAAGCTGCTGAAATTTCGCTCTAAACGATCAACCAGCTTCCGTTTGTGCTCCATACACCAAAGTGCACCCCATTGGTTGCTCTGTATCCACTTTAATAAACAGTTCTTGTTTCTTAATGAATGAAACAAGATCTAATGCTAAGATCTAACTTAATGTGCTTGATTTGAATTTAGGACAACTCAAAATGTATTTGTGTAGTTTTTGTCAGGGATTTACTGACAATCAGTGGTGGACGTATTTGAGTAAAAGTACATAAGTAATATCTGTAAAATGTACTTAAAGTATCAGAAGTAAAAGAACTCATGATGCAAAAACTCCTACCAGAGTCATTTTGGAGCCTTTAAGGTCCTGAAAATTCATTGTTTTTATCATATAAATATTTTTTTAGACTTTAGGGGCTCTCCTTTTAGTTTTAAAATTTAAAACTTCAAAATCAATCAATCAATCTGATCAGGTCTACTCTGAGAAACTTTATTGAAACCATCTTTGAGGCTGTGCATTGATTTATAACAATGCAATATGTTTAATATCTCTATTATGTGATTTGTATATTAAAAAAAAAGTTATTAATAAATATAGCGCTTGGAAAACTGTAATGAAAAAAAGTATTATATTTCCCATAAGACAATCATTTGATGTTAAAATAAAAAAATGCTAATTAATTCAGCTTTAAACTAAATGTACCATTCTTAGTAGCATTTTGAGCATGGATTAACTTTGAGGCAGCTTCCACAGTAATGTTCACTCTCACTATCGACGAAGCTTGAAATCAGAGTAATTGGTGTGATTCGGGAACCTCTATTGGGGCGTGTTGTCCTCAGACTTCTCCACCACATTTTCCTCACAATTGGTTACATACTGTTTCCTGTATGCAGTGTCATCTACTCCTTCAGGGAGAACCTCATCAGCATCGACGAGCTGATCGGCGTCATGCGGCAGATCCAGAACATTCCTGAGTACAAGCTGCAGAGCATCGCCGAGTCGCTCGACGACAACAAGGACGGGAAGATCGACATCGACGACGTCATCAAGGTACGTTCACGAGACAACAGAGAAATGAGATGTATTCCCCTGATTTGTAGGGGTGTAACGGTATCCGTATTTGTCCCGTACCGTCACGGTTCGGACGTCACGGTTCGGTACATGCAGTGACACGACGAATACGCCTTTTTTTCACGAGTGGGAAAAAAGTCTGTCACTCAGGGCAGTATCCACTACACTATATATAATCCAGGGGGCGGTATTGCGCCTAAAAGCTGTTTGCCAGCCGCCCTTAAACAACCAATGAAGAAGAAGAAGAAAACACAACAAAACGAACAAAATACAAGAAGAAGGAAAGTTAGTATTGCGAGTTCAGATAACACACAGGAGCTAGGACCCACCTGCTTCTTTTAAATCAGCTGTGTGGGAACATTTGGGGTTCCCTGTGGACCACACACGCCAAACATGCTAAATCTTAGCATCACCCAGATTTGCCAATTCAAAATATTAAAGTTCCTTATTTTTAAACTGAAACTTGCACTACTGTTCAAAATAAATAAAAAACAAACCTGGAATTATGCATTTGGGACTTTTTTTTTCTTTTCTTGTTGTACCGAACCCGTACCGAACCGTGACCCCCAAACCGAGGTACATACCGAACCGTGACCCCCAAACCGAGGTACATACCGAACCGTGAATTCTGTGAACCGTTACACCCCTACTGATTTGTGGATTCGTATTTTTGTTTTGCGGTTTCTTGAATGCGGTTTGTTTTTAATAGGAAAATGATCAAAACATGTGTTATGGAAGAGAAGGGCTTTATCTTATTAAGCATATCAATTATTGTATTCTGAATGTCTTGAATGCTCTTTAAAACTTTAACTTTTTAAAAAACCTTCACTTTTTGACCTTTCAGTAAGAAGAGTTTGTTTTTTCAAATGACTTTTTTGCAACACATTTCTCTATTTGATGTGTATTGGATAGAACAGGGTGAAGGTTGTTGGCATTTTCTTCTCAATTAAATCTGATCGGGACACGGCTGATTAGCTGAGTTTTGTATTTGGATATATAGTACCTCCGGCAGTTTCTACAGGTTTTATTTTTTTACTATTTAGCCATGAATTTTTTGTTTTATGTAGAAATACTTCGAACACTAATCTCATTTGTTTCACCAAAGACAAAACACTTTCAAATCAGGTCACAAATGTATGCATTCATTTTGCCAAAAGCTCAGTAATTTCCTAAAACAGCTGGTCACCTCAGTTATAGCAAACATAACAAAACAAAAGAATACACGCAACAGGATCATGTGTGTGGGATTGAATTTGTCACCCATGTGTAGTGATATATTATGTTAAAATACTCTCAGTTACACATCAAGCACAGACCTCTGCCGAGGACAAATTCTCTATCTCTCAATATTAACAAAACTACAAAAATAATGAGTGTATCCTCCCCTGTTCGAAAATGGCACACGTGACACACCTCCACCTAGCTTCATTACAATCTAGCCATTAGTTTTTCTGTAATCCTATTATTATGTTATTTAGAAATACTTGAGATATAAAGCAAAGTATTAACGGCTCAAATAATAATAATAATAATACACTTTATTTGTATAGCACCTTTCATGCACAAAGCAGCCCAAAGTGCTTTACAGAAAACATAACAACAATATTAAAATAATATTAAATTAAGTACAGAACAAGATAAAACACCTACAGTGATCCTAATGAAATTCCCTTGAATTAAAGCTGACAAGAAATTAAAATAGGTTCAAATAAAACAATTTAAAAAAGAAAATAAAAAATGTAAAATAAAAGCAAAACAGAAGAAATACAGTAAAACATGGACAATGATAAGCCATATTAAAAAGATAGGTTTTTAATTTGCTTTGAAACATTTGCTCTTTTGTCCTGCATTATCCCAGGTGGTGGAGCTGATCGACAAGGAGGACATCGACATCTCCACCTCTCAGGTGGCGGACATCATGGTGATGCTGCAGAAGGAGGAGAAGCTGATCGAGAAGGAGAAGGCCAAAGAGAAGGCTGAGAAGGAGGCAGCCACTTTCAACAACTAACTTTTTCCATAAAGACACATAGCGATATATAAATATAAAAAAGACACCACTGACTGGCTCCCGGTCACAGAAAACTCTTCACAGCAGATCGATGTGGACGACCATTAAGAGAGGTAACCGTTGCCTTCTCAAAATTCGTTTCATCATAAATGAAAGTCCTGAAAATAATAAAAAAATCATAAAAGAAGGCAAATCGCCTTTAAAAATGCACAAAATCAAACTTGATAATGTTAAATGTTTCTGTACTAATCATGTAATATATGTTGATTATATGTAACTTATATATCAATGAGTTATTGATAGAAGGAACACAATGGTTATTATTCCAGCATGAGAGATGGCAAAAGAGGAAGTTGTTTAAAGATTATGTTTGGAAAAATATATATTAGGGAGAAATATTGTTTAAAGTTTGAGGTGACCCATCTTGCCTGTTCCTTTCCGTCATCATCTCAGAGATCATTTCTGGACCCTTCTCAGTCATCTTCATTACCATCATTTATTTATTTTCCTCTTGATTTTGTTTATTCATCATGTTCTCATATTGTAACCTTTTGTTATTTCTTTCTGAACGGTACTTGCACAGGGTAGCTTTTTGCTTGCTTTAGTGTAGTATGGTGGCTGCTAACAAATATATAATCACACAAAGAAAATCCACAAAAAACATTAAATCACGCGTGAGATTAAAATAATGCTAATTATTCAATCTAATAATAAATTAAAAAAAGTCCTAGCTTTACGTTCATCATTCCCAGTCAATCATAAGTAAATGGAGGATTCATGTGTTGGATGTTAATGACTACAGTTAGCATCAATATTAAAAACTACTGTACTGGATTTTCTTTTCATTTTGTACTTAGTAGTTTGTCTCATTTTAGCACAGCTCTTCATAGTCATTCTTGTGTATTTTCAATAGATCTCTGATAAATGCCAAAATTGCACTATGGCACATTTAATCATAGCTTTTTGATTCCTAAAACCAACCAACAAACAAAGCCGTTAAGACTGACTCATATTCCCCAGCAGTAAGGATAATGCGTATCTTGACACAAAAACAGCCAAACAATTGAAATATCAGTCAGTTGTGTAGAGTAGAAAAGTGTTTATTTGTTACGTTTTTTTCTGGTTTCTGTCTCGGAAAGTATTTTGCAGTTGTTTGGAGGTTGTCTGCTCGGAAGGTGGAAGTACTTTATCTGCAACTAGTTCATCTTACGCACATGAGTAGTGTGATAACTCGTAATCCTGACCTCCATAGCTTGAATACTAAGTGGCCTTTGCTTGACAGAGATATTATGAATCACGAACGGCTGTATATTTTTTGAGTACTGTACGGTAGATAGTCTTCACAGGATTTACTTGATGTAATTTGGGCTGAAAGAAGCTTTGTTGTAGTTGAAGGTGGTTAGAGGCACACACCGAGTTATTTAGCACTGCAGCCATGAATGTGTGTGGATTGTAAGTACAAAGCAATCATTTCAGATAATAATCAAGTCAACTACTGAGCTTTACATCCCTTTTCAACTGTGTTCACACTGCAGGCAGCCTGGCCACTGCATTTTTGACAACACATTTAAACAAGTGCTGCAATTAATATTTATTTAGATTTTGTTTGATGCGCTTTGTTTAAACGTTAATCTATAACATTTCAAACAATGGACAAGGTGACGGTTTCAAATTATGATTTTTAGTCTGTCCAACACCCATAATCGGGGTTTGGATTCAATTGGTAAAAATAAAACAGGAAAAATTAGCAAATTCTTATAATTTAGAACTTGGAAACAGCCATTGTTCACTCATTCAATTTTTGCCTAATTGATGTTTTACAAGTACTATATTTTCAAAATGGAGGCATCTGTCAATCAGCTCATTGTTTAATTGAATACTTTCAGCACACTGAGTTGTTTGTCCAGTGGCTCGCAGTGTGAACCCACAGTAAAGGGAAGATTTAGTGTTGGGTACTCTGTGGTGGAAGAAACACTTTTTCCTCCACGGTAACCAGAGAGGAGCTCAGGTGTAAACGTCAGAAGACAAAGTGGTGCTTGAGATAGCGCTGAGAGGACGGCGCTTCATTTAATCTGTTCCCGGAATCCGCTGTCATACATGTGCGTGATTTAGGGCTCGTGGTGCTCTGTCCCGGGTCAGACCCAGCGCTGCAGTCACTCTGATGGGTGCTGATGGGTAAACACTCGCCCCATACATGGGCCACAGCCAGCTCCTCTGGAGGGTTGTGTTTATGTTAGAGACGATCCTGCGGGACATGGCATGCTCTGCGCCGCATAAATCAGCTGTCGGTGTAAACACGTCGCAGGAACGCTGTGACAACGTCTCTATTACACTTGGCAGCAGAGAGGGGTGTTTGTGGTCGGGTCGGAGGAGTGTGTGTACGGCTCAGAGGAGTGTGTACGTTAGCAGCACTGCCACTGTTTCTAGGCACCGAGGGGCCAAAGGACCGGGGGTATATGTGTGATAGTGATGTATACCAGGGCATCAAGGTCTGGAGAGGATTGAAATGGTATGTGTGTTGATGCAGAGCGCTCCAGGAAAACTAAATGTATTAATCTGTTAATCATTTAATCTGTAAAAAGTGATCTGTCAGCACCCAGGTTTTTGTCCAACCAACAGTCAAAAACCTCAATCATTTGTATTTACAATCATATCAATCTAAACTCAAAAGTGTTTGGCGTGTTTGGTGAGCGAAATAATTAAAAACAAGTGATCTGTTATTTTCTGTCGATAAACGAATTAACCAACCATTTCAGTTCTAAATTCTTCGCATCTTCAAGGTAATTTTTTTGTGTAACAAAGCCCAAACATTTTACAAAATTATAGGATATTCAATATAGAAGCAGAAAATGAAAATGTGCTAATTCTTACACGTAAAATGGTTGCATATATTATCAAACAATTGTATATTCTCGCAAATATTGTGCTACTAAAGACCTAAAAATAACTTCATACACTGGTCCTTTTGACATTATATTTCGGACATGCTAGCGGGATATGATAATAAAACATGAAAACCTGACAAACCTAAAAATGCATTCATGAAATTCTGGAAAAAACAATTACATTTTTTATAAAAAACAACATAAAGGAACCATTATTTGAAAGCAGAATGCTACATGACAGTCAACATTTAAAAAGGTTTGCTTATATTTACAAAACTTAGATTGTTATTTACAAAACCTCTGCAGGCGTGCATGGTGGTTTGTGATTGTGTGTGGAGCGGAGCAGCGTTCGAAGCTCACCGCTGGCAGCAATGTTGCACTATGTTTCAGAAAAGTCTTTCTAAGGGAGGAAGAGAGGAGGGATACCGTTGGCAGCAGAGGCATTTTGACAGCGAGCTTAAATAAGTTGTTTTTCATTGGAAACAAAGTCCAGTATCCAGGAGTCTTGTTTTTTTCTCTTTTGGTGACTTTCATTTGACATTTTAGACTCATTGGAAGAAGAAACAGCAGATTTGAGCTCGCTGTCTCTGACTGTCCTCTGCTGAGTATCTCCAATGTGTAAATGCACTATTTGTTTTTGATACCGCAGGTGTGTGTGAACTGTTGGACTCAGACTCATGTGAGCTGCTTTGTTGCGATCTACGATATAAAAACCGTCCTTAAAGATTCCTGTAGAGTTTGAGGAGTTGTATGCTAGAAGAACAAATACTAATAGCAATAAGTCATTGATGCATCATGTACATAACTTTGTATTTTTCTTTCTTCCTTTTTGAGGCAGAGGTGTGTTTGATTGTAATATATGTAATTTAGAGTCAGTAAGAAAAAAGGCTGCTATAACCAAAAAGTGATGTGTGGTTTTTGATAGTCTGCTTTTTTGGGAGGTGATGCACGAGTTGGTGATTATTGTATGGAACTATATATTTTTAAGAACCCACTTTTTCCAGGAAGCTACCTTTTGTAGGATCTTTAAAAATATATGAGATTTATCTTTGGGTGGAAGTAGGGGAAAAGGCAGCTGGAGACTGAAACCAGGATCAGGAGAGTTTTTTAAAGTCAGGGAAACATGATGATGAGGAGTCAGAGTCTAACTATCAGGTTCATACTCTGGTCTGGAAACTAAGAAGATAATCAGGTGTAGAAAACTTTATTTAACTGCATTTTAATTAATAGCGCAACCACCATCTTTTATCACGAGTTCAGGTGTGTTCAGGCAGAAGGCTAAGCATATATTCCTTACTTTTCTACCAGTTTCAAATGTAGAAAATACATATATATTCAAGATTTGTTTGCATGTGTGGAAATGGAAAGACGCATTTTTTTAACATTTCCAAGCGCCGAAAATAAATTGCTCTTTGCCTTCTGTCTGAACCGGTCTGAACACACTGTAAATAATTAATTTCAAATGTTTAAAAGCCTCGTGTTGGCTAGCCACTTTTAGTTTACATGATATTAATCCCAAACAATAATCAAATTAATTCTAAAAAAGAAATGTAGGAATCCAGTGTTGATATTTTAAGTTTTAATAGTCGTAACATCAGAGAAAGAAATCAGGTAACATCTCAACTCAGTTTGAAAGGTGCGGTGAAATCATGCAGTGTAAAAGACATAGCCTGCTGGAGGTTTAGTTTTGAGACAATTGTCATGTTATTTATTTATTTATTTAATCAAATTTTGCAATGTTTTTTTTTTTTCTTCATCCAAATGTGGACATGTTCTTTGACAACATGACCTGATATCAGAATTTAGTTTGACTAACTTGACTCTCAATTGACTATCTTGACTCTCAAATGTACGAAAAGCTTCATTCATTTTTAAACACAGATCAAGTGTTAATGTACAGAAACTTTTAAAAATGAATCATACATGTTGAATAAATGATGGATGATCCTGGATTCTCTTTTTTGTTTGATTTTGTTTTCCCATCACTCATGCTTTGTCTCATTTCCACCCAGCCATTTTAGGTTGTGTGTGTGTCATCTCTAAAGCTCTCCATCCCAAACCCTCAATCTTCACATCACTGCCTCTCCCCACAAAGCCTCCGTACTCCACAGCTAAAATGTTAAAGTCTGAATGTTAACAGATTAAAGTAAAGTACACAGACGCATCGAAGCCATTACAGATCTTGTTTTGAAGTCCTTATGCAACTGAACGTCCTGTAAAACACCATCATTGGCCAGGCTGACATGCTTACTTCTTGCAGGTTTCTGTTGAATATTTAATCATTTTCTTTGCATTAATGGCGAAAAGAAAAATCTTTTTATTTTGGCGGTGTGTCTCTGCTTGTGATGCTCTGGAACAGATCCAAACAAAGCCTGAAAATACCAGATACACAACATTTAATGAGTACAGTTTCAAATGTGAATACAGGAAGAGGCTGAGCAGGCAGTGAGTCTCATTCCTGATTGTGTAGCAGCAGAAGATGCAGAGAGCGTGTTAACCAATGGTAATTGCATAAGCGTTACAGCCTTGAGTATTCCTTGTGTCTTCTTAACAGAGGTTGAGAAGTAATGAACTTACTTTAGAGCAGCATGTCACTGTAAGAAGCTAATGGTATCTGAAAGTGGATCCCAGGAATGTATAACGTTTGCACAGGTATGTTCTGTAAATAGTAAGTAGAGGTATAATTGTATATAAATGAAACCTATGGGTGTCATTTTTATGTGGTTTGGAAAATGTTGGATTTATTTAGATGTTAGGAACACTGCGGTTCATGTACTCATTATTTCCCCGAGGCCTAAAACAATTAATAATCACATTTAAAGTCGCAGGGGTCTAAAAAATGTTTCTGGTGTTCGCTGCAGTCCTTCCTAAAAAAACACGAATATTACTAATGAAGCTTTTTCGTCGGCTTTTCCCATATATAAGTTTGACACGTTTACCCTCCTTCACTCCAGTTTGTTTTGTCTTTTGTTTCAATTTCATCCATTTTCCATCGGTTTTACCCTCATATTCATATATCATGAAAAGATGTCAATATCTGATGGAGATGTTAAAGATTTTTGCACAAGTTAAATGAACCTTTTCTAAAGATTCAAATAATAATAATGGGACTTTTGACTCTTAAAACGGCTTTTAAGAACATTTTCCAATGTGATTCCTAGAAGTTTGATAAATATGGGCTCGGGATGAGATGTTTACATGAGCGAAACTTAACGGGAGACTGATTCAGTGTAGAAAATACTATCTAAGTGATCCTCAAAATATATTTAAGTTATTTTAAATAAGGGTGGAGAAGGGGAGTTTAGTCCTGGGACTCAGCTCCCTTAAGTGGACACTTAAGCAGATTGAGGTCCTCACTGCTGTATAAACAGTATGTGGACCTTCTTTTAAAGTACAATTTTACTGTAAATAAGTTAAGGAGCTCGCTAGATGTCTCACTGTGCAGCACTTAGTCCCATCGCAGACTGCATGCTCAAGTAGAAAAAAACATAAAACTCTTCTATCGGTGTATAACCTGAGTCTGTACAACATGTATTTGTATATTTCACATTTTGGGGTGTTTTCCTGATGTTGGATCTCTGCTGAGAAAAAAACACAGACTCTCCTCACAGCTTCAGTGTGGCTGTAAAGTGTTCTCAAATATGTAAACTGGCGTGCTTCACTCAGATACTTAAGGAAAGAACTATAGGAATTCTAAAAGCCAAGAAGAAGATTGAGAGGAAGGGGTGACTTGTTTTGACTCAAATGTCCTCTCCTCACAGGTGCTTCATGCTTTGTACTGTAACTTATTTCTTATTTCTTCTGGAAGTCACGTGTTTTTTTTCTTAGGGGCAAAATGTCATTTTAGAAGTGACAATTTCATAACAAAACAATGAGGTATTTATTATGAAACATGATTTCCCACTCAATTTTGCCCCGACATCATGTTTTCAGGCATGCAAAATAAACTGTACTTAACTTTCTTGGAAACAAAACTTTTAAACAAACTATTTTAAAGTTTTTATCTTTAAACAGCTTAAAAAAAGAAGGCAATGCAACTTTATTTGTAAAGCAGCTTTCCTAAAAACAGACAAGCCTAACTCAACCACATTGGTGCGCACAGATAATGTAATGCCTTCCATGTTGTGCTGGTTGTGCCCCCCCCCCCCCCGACCCCCTTAATTACATCTTAAGGGCTTTCAAAAATGCAATAATGATATTTATTAATAAGGTGTAACGAATGTACATTTTCAATGTATCACTTGCTGTTATGATAGGTTACTCTATTTACATGTTCTAGTTGCTTCATCAACCTCTAGTTTTTGCTTCAGGCTTCTTCGGTTTATTTGTGATAGTATTTCAACACCATGTTAAAGATTTGGGAATTTTCCATCTGTCTCGACATCTGAATGTCCTGTCTGACTACAAAGAGCTGGGGAGAGTCAAAAGTTTAGAAATCATACAAAACAGGAAACAACAGCTGTTGAATAACACTGGGATTTGTATTCATAGTGACAGAAAAGAACATAGTGTCGATCATCAATGTAAATCTTCACACAGATGTAGAAGTTTATCAAACTGAAAAGTGTTTATAGTGAAACCACACTGTTGTCTGCTTCAGTATAAAACTCACAGTGCTGTCTAAACGAACATCTGGATGGTTCGCCAGCTGCTGTGATCGCGCTGTTATTCACATCGCTTGAAACAAACTGCAATACATCTCTATACAGCTGCTGTCTGTGCCTCTGCCTTCAGTAGTAGTGGTCTATTCTATCTGTTAATGAATATAACCCATTTGAAATAAACATATACTGATACTTTCGGCTGATATTTGTCTTTATCTATACATAAACATGTGAAATGGGAATCTAACATTTTATAAAGTCATGTTATTTCAATTATTTCCTCATTGAAAAGCTGTGTTTATTCTAGAAATTATATTTGGAACACTTATTTAAACTTTAAAAAGTTCATTATTTTGGATTCCACTTGGGCGTTTCCACCATATAAGAAGAAACAAGGTTTTACAAATAAGTCATTTAATCATTTCTTCATCAAAACTAACAAAAAATGATTATATACCTTATTCTGACTCTGAGCTCACAACTTATCACGGAGCGAAACACATCAGATTTCACATAACTCCATAAATATAAACTGAGGCAACATAAAAATATGCTCCACAATGCGTTAAAAGATCTGTTGTAAAGGAACCATTGAGAACATAAAATACAAAACTAAAATGAAACTTCAGTGTCAAAATATCAGCTTTCTGCCTCCAAAAGCTAATTTCCATCCATTTGTTTACAGTTGTTTGCAGTGTGGCCACCAGATGGCGGTGTGAGCCTGATAGTGCAGATGAATACATTCTCTAAACTGACTTCATGATAAATGAGCACAGACCAGTGAGCCACATAGCAAATAGGGTAAATAAAAGGAAACACTTTGACCTCACACATTTGCAGCTTCAGATCAGGTGAGAGTGTTTTTACTGTGTCATGTAACCACAGAAGAAGAAACACTAATTGACTTTCAGACATGTCCCTGTGTGTAATCTTTCTGCTCTCGTTATGTTCCCTTGTAGGGAAACCCCACCTTCCTGGCGTCCCAGCAGAGAAAACAAACCATGCAAAGAGTTTCAAAGGCTTCATGAAACTGAGCTCAATGCAAACTAATGATAGAGTAGTTAGCCTGTCATTTAAATTGGCAAAATGCACATCGTTTTGTTTGTTTAAAATGTTCACAATGACTAGGGATAGATTGAATAAGCTGCAGTTTGGAAGAAGTGCTCCTTTACTTAAAAACACCACAATGGTAAAATGTTACTTACAAAAAAGTTAAATAGTTGCACCAAAACTGCCCCGATGTAAATATAAAAGTAACTTGTTTTGGGTGTAGTCCAGGTTTTTGTGAATTTTGTCATACATCAATAATAAAAATCAAAATTAAAGGAAATATAAAATGACATCATAGTGGCCATACAAGATGTGCTGCTTAAAATAATTTAATTACACTTAATTATATCCTCTAAAATGTCTCAAATGGTTTCACGCATTTCCTGAAACTCCGATGAAGCCAGGTTTCAAATTCTTGTGTAATTTTTAAGTATTAGATTATACTTATAATCTTTCTTTATAATCTTTATATATTAGACATAAAGGTTTATACAGAAGCAATGAACATTATTCCCTCTGAAACTGTTTTATAAATCAGGATCTGAGTGATGAACAAAGCCGTCTTTAAAAACTGAAACATTTTAAACGTATGTATAACTCTGAGAAACATCCCTGTTGATTACTACATATTTTGTATTACAAGTTCTCTTAAATGTTATGAATAAATATGCTTAAGTCACATTTTCCAGTGCTAAGATTAGGTGAGTTTAGGAGAAATCTCGGATGCAAACAGACAAAGTGAGTACAATAAACACCTAAATGTGTATTTTGGATGTTTACTTTTCCACTCATCTGAAAGAAATGTGACTAAATGTTTTGGAAGCAAAATAACTCAAACTCAAAAATGTACCAATACATGAAAAATAACAGTTTTCACTTTGCAGCCTTGAAATAGAGAGCAGGAAGTAAAGCATTATTCCAGAGTAAAGTAGTGGAGTAAATGTAGAAGAGGTATTTTACAGCTCTGCTCTTTATACCGCTCAGTGAGTCTTTAAGTGTGGGTTAATGGACGTTCTGCACTGAGGCTTCTCTGTATCAGAACCTCAGGCCTGTCTCTCTTCCAGACCAAACACACATCCATCTCCGTCTCCACCGCTGACCTCTGCTATCTGGCGTCGACTAACATTCACTCTGGCGTCTGTAAACACGCTGGCTCGTCACTGAAGGCCACCCAGCCTCTGTGGTCACTCAGGACGCAGAGTTAGAGGGAGACGATGAACGTGTTGGAGCGGCTTTACAGTCAACGAGAGTACACACAGAAGTTTTTATATATAATAAAACTTCTTTCCCCTGATTTTTATTTTAGTTTTATGGGAGATATTAACTGGACGCTAATCAAACCACCAGAGAGCATACTGTGTTCTCTATCCATGTTTTTTCAACTTCTAAATATGTTGGTCCAGCAGAAATATTTTCCTTATGAACAGGGTGTAAAAACAAACATCCCAGCTCAGTTTGTGCCCAATTACTATATTTAGCATGATATTCAATGCCACAACATTTACTCCAGTTGGACTAATATCTTGAAATCTGGTATGGACATTTAATGACATCCCTACATAGGACTTCAGGTTTTTTTTACATATATAAATAGGAAATATATCTTAGGAAAGAGTCTTAGCAACACGCTTGAACTGAAGGAAAAAAAGGAAATAAAAAACGTCATAACAGGTAGAAATGGGTTAAGAGAATCAGGGGAATTTTTGTATTCTTCGCCATGCAGTAACGTCCATTGAAAATACATACAAGAGGAATTTATGTGGCTCTCTATTCTAAATGCATACATCTCACTGCTGCCAGCCTGTTTAATCCCATGTATCAATATTGAGAGTACAAGCCATGGACGACAACATGTAAATGAAGCCATGACAGCACCATGTTTACGAGTCTTTATTGACTCTCCTGCATGCTAATCCCCTTAATGAAACACCCTCACCCTCTGGAGTAAGAATGAGTCACCAAAGTGAGTTTTTAATTGAAATGCAGATGATGTTTTCAGGTGACTGGAGGCCGAGCGTTTGGCCGGCTGTTCAGGTTCACAGTTTGGTGCAGAGGGAGGGAGGGGGGCAGCAGCAGCTTTGACTGGCAGGTGGCGCAGCCTGATGCAGGTTGCAGTTGCCGGGATGTCTGGGAGGAAAGTGGGCAGGCGGCTGGGAGGAGATGATAGTTTTTAAATGGGGTTGTTTCCTGGCCGCTGCACAGCTGGCCGCTCCTCAGAGACTCATTACCAGTTGCAGTGGGTGCTGATGTCTGGTGGCATCGCTGGGCTCAGCTGACAAACTCCAGAGAAACAAAGCAACCCCCGACTGCTGATCACTGGCAGCAACACTCAGTGTCTGTGTGTGTGTGTGTGTGTGTGTGTGTGTGTGTGGTGTGTGTGTGTGTGTGTGCACTGAGGAAAACATTTGTGCATGGATAAGCTCCATTCTTTCCTAGTTTAAGAAAGTGAGGTTTTGTCATTTTTCGGGGATCGACAAGATCTAATCTTATCAAAGTTATTTGTGGGTGTGAGGGACGACATTTTGTAGCAATACTTAAAACGTTTCCACCATAACCAGTGCAAATATACGTTTTTACATTTAAACATTTTAAAACATGTACAAATACTGGATAGACTCCCTTTATATTGCAAGTAGACAAGTAATCATTCCGTTTTTTCTTAATGTTTCCTCGTTGTTTGAAATGTTTTGGAGTTAAGGTCTGGTTTACGGAACAAGAAATGCAATAATATGAGCCCTCGCAAGTCAATAAGTGCATACATCTGTGTGGGTGTGATTCTGTTTCTCTGTGATAAAGGTGTGTGTAATGTTGGTGCATGTGTTCAGATTATACACTTGATGCTTTTAGTGTGTTAAACTGTACGTGTATGTGTGTTTGCGTTCATTATAGTTGTGATGTCTCTGAAGGTTGGTGCATATGTACAGGTGTGTGTGTGTGTGTGTGTGTGTGCGTGTGCGTGTGCGTGTGTGTGTGTGTAGCACAGCAGAAAAAGCTTTGTTGTTCCCATTTAATCACCAGTCTTCCTCTAATTGGCATCTCTCTCACTAAGGGCTCTTTAAGGACAATCATCAGCACTTTATCACCATTATAGTTCATTAACAGCACAGCACAGAATGAGATGTTCTCACCTCCTGTGCTCAGATACACTCTGAATACATCTTAAAGAGAAAGTCTGGGTTTATAAATATCCTCTCAGTCCGCCGGCAGCTGCAGGTAAAGTGAGAGAATTCGTATCCTCTTCTGAAATCAACGTCATGTTTGATTATTGAGCGCTCTTTCTCCCACTCTGGACAGCAGGGTGGAAACTGGATCTGACCCACATATATTCACACTGCCCAAAATGTAAATGTGTCATAGTCCTAATATTTGTTGAAACATCTCCTAGACAGACCTTTGAGCTCATCATGGCGGAGTTACATCATTTAACTCTTTGCAATATGTCATATTTTCCAGTCTTGATGGGAATCATTTATGCATTTATGACAGTCAGGATTGGCACATCCTGGCTTCTTCTTCTGTCTGTATGATACTTCTACTTCTATAGTTTGAGTATTTATAAGCTGTTTTGCTAATTGATGTACCTGCGTCTTATTTTTTAGCCGTTAAACTTTAGGATAAAGTACATCACCTGCATCTACATCTGCAGATACATTCGCACACTACTCATTTTTGACATTTTAGGTTACTACGATATTTCCAAGTATCATTTTGACTTTGAATGTGCATATTTGAACACTTTGAAAGGCTGTTCTCTATTGAGATAATAACCCACAATTCCTGTTTGGGAAAATGACCCAGTGAGGAATTCAAACCTATCAATGTGTCTTTGAACTAATGTCCCTTTATTTACTCTATATTGTATAAACCATACACAGTGCAAAGTGTTATTAGCAGATTAGAGGTATTTAGAAGTTTCTTTAAATGCACAAATAACAGTGCCTTTGCATATTTGCTCTACGCTGCAATAATAAAGATGAAGCAAACTAAATGTTTACTGTGGGAGTGTTTCTCAGGAGAGTTTGAAGTCACAGCCAGTTGATTTTCATAGTTCACTGAAATGAAATGAACTAGGACGGCTCGGCATCAAAAAAGTATTTAAAGTTTCCCCACCCCTTTTGAAGTTTCCACTGAAAGAGTATTTGCTTTTAAGCATTTGCTCAAGTCCGTTTGGTTTAGTCAAGAAGCAACTCTTGTAGCAGACAGGTTAAAGTGAAGTTGCGAAAACACATTTTTTGTGACTTATTTTTGCCTCAATTTCAATTCAGAAGTCTCAATCTCTGCCTACAGTGTGCAGGTTGGAAATAAATGTAAAAAAATCCTGCTAGGTCACATGGGATTTGCAGATAATGAGCTAAAACGGTGCAAAACCGCAAGCATGGTGCTTTAAAGTGGCATCCAGCAGACCAGGAAACCTTCTCCTCCCTCTCTCCTCTCAGGAGCGTCTCACCACATGGCCCTAAAGACCAAACTTCCCTCCAGCAGCTTCCCGGTGTGATAAGAAGCTCCATATTTTCATGCTAATGCACTTTCATCCTCTTAGAGGGAGCGTACAGGGCACACCTGCGACGGCTCTCAAGGTAATCAGGAGATATGATGGAGTTGCATGCAGAGATGGAGGTTGCACAGTAGGTTTGACTCTCGCTTACCACACACACACACACACACACACACACACACACACACACACACACACACACACACACACACACACACACACACACACACACACACACTCCCTCTGTATCTCCCTCCTTTCCAAACCAAACCACACTACAGATGTGGTGGAAGAGGAGGAGGGGCGGGGGATCAGACCGGCTAAATAAGACGGCTTGAAAGAGGAAGAGTGCACAGACGCACTGCCAAGAAAAGATATTTCCATCTTTCTTAAATGCTTCTCTGTTAAATGGAAAACAAATGTGTGATTGATGTGTTCGACTTCGGCGATGACGAAAGGGGAAGAGACGCCGTCCCCATCTCGAAGCTTTGAAATGAGAGACTGGCATTAGGAAAGTGAGGGTGAAAAGTTATAGGAAGTAACAGTGGGATGCAGAGGAATGTGAGGTCGCTTTGATGGTAAAACACAGATTTTCTCTTCAAGCTTGCGATTAAAAATGCACAAGACATAAATAAAGAATGTGTGAAAGCGAGGCAAGGAATTAGTGTACTAAACCTTGACGAAGAAGCAATTAAAGTACTTTAAATACAAACATACACAAATTGACCAGCAAATTGGCTGCTTGTAAAAGACTTAAGGGCCTTGGATCCAGTGAAATAAAGACATTAGAGTCTGAATACACAATGAAACAAGCCCCAGAAACAACTCAAGGCCAAAAAATCTTTAACTCTCTGTCACACAGCTGTCAGTTAAAAATGACTTCTCAATCATGAAAAGAAAACCTCCCTCTGCATCTGGAATCCGGCCTATATCTTCATAAATTGAATAGTTTGGGCTGAAAAATGATAATCTCTGAGCGGAAATTCGTGATACGAGAAGATAACTGTTCCCGAGTCTGTCTATCAAATGTCACAGTAATGTGTTGAGGTATCTGCTTTTGGCTGAGGAAACTTTAAATCACACGTCTTCTCCAAAAGGATAAACTGATTATCTTTGTACTATGCTTCCTTTCAGCAAAAATCAATAATTGATGTTGCTGTAGTCCATCGTTCATATTTGAGGATTAGTTGTCAGGATCTGCAAATTTCTACTTGTGGGACGAATAAAGGTATTCTGTATTCTGATCTGATTTCAAAACAACTAACATTACTTTGTTTTATTGTTATCCAATTTGGCACCTCCAAAGTAAAGGCTAAAATAACAAGTTAAACTATGAACAAAGCCTGTCAAAAAAACGGTGTTTCCAATTGATCAAACAATTGAACACCCAAAGATCTTTTTCTTTAAAGGGGACCTATCATGCAAAATGCACTTTTGTACGTCTTTTATACATGAATATGTGTCCCTGGTGTGTCAGGGAACTCACCAAGTGTCAGAAAACACAACCCTCTCTCTTTTCCTCCATACCCAAATCTCTAAAAACGGGGCTGCAACGGATCTGATACAGACTGATAAAGATTTGAAATTGTTCTGACGTCAGAAACGGGGAGCTCCGCCTATATGGGCAACTCTCCACCTATCAGGAGGAGACAGCTACGGCCATTGCCGCTCGAAAGCGCTGGAGACGCTGTAGTACATATGCCAGGCCTGTAAGTGGCGCTGTAGTCTGCCACAAAAGCAGCGAAGAAGACTTCTCACAGAATCAGCCCTTACAGGGCTAAAAAAGAGCAAATAGAGCGAAATGAGGCATGGCTAAAATGCATGATCTGTTTGGTATTTTGAAAAAAAAAATTCGCAGACATGTTTTATATAGGTATGGCCCCACAATATATTATTCAAATATAGCATGATAGGTCCACTTTAATAAATGGTGGTTGACTACTAGAGTTAAAGGCACATTACCGCCACCTACTGCTGGATTATGGACCAGACTTCCCTATTTCCATTTCCATGGCAGAAAGATCCTAAATCCTCAACAATGTCCAAGTAATTCTTTCAAGAGCGTTGATGGTTTTTGAGAGATTAGCTGCAAACCTTTGTCTCCCTCTCAAATCACAACTGCTTTAGGTTTCAGGTTGAGTATGTTTGAACATGCCACCTTTCCCCTCCTTTTTATTGTACATGCGCTGGAAAATTACGATTATATTTCAGAATACAAAGTTCCTCAAACATGTCACTAGAATGACTTTCCAATGTTGGTTCTTAGCTAATCTGACAGACCTGCATGCATGTGTGAACACAACTGTACTACCCCAACACATCCTTTCCAGAAGCACAGACTTTTTATTTTATTTTAAATGTCTCAGTGTTTTGACCACTGAGGGCCTGGCAGAGCTGCCTCCACTTCAGCCTTCTAACAGACGGGACTTTCTAAGCGCTGGATTTAAGAGTGTGAGGGACAGATGTTGAAGCCCCCCCCCTTTCATTACAAACTCCCCCTCACACACAGTCTGGCAAGGTGAGCAGAAAGATGGTTGGAGGAGGAGAGAGGTGCAATAGGGGGAAGGTGGCATCATAATTTCTCCACCCACTCTTAATTTCTTACCAGTAGCCACTGATTTACTCTCAAATATCAGACTCTAGCAATGGGAAATAAAGGGGGAGGAGAAAGTGGAAGGAGATTGGAAGAGGTGAAGGGGTGGGGCTCATCTCGTTTCAAAGGAGACTCCTTCCATCCCTCACCTTCACCCCCCCCTCCACCAACACACCCACAGATGCAGTCTGGCAGTTGGGAAGACAGGTGGAGCTCCCTCCCTCTCCTCCCTGTGCAACTGCATTTTCCTTTATACGGCCAAATCCAGTGTGTTTGAAGGGCGTACACACACACACACACACACACACACACACACACACACACACACACACACACACACACACACACACACACACACACACACACACACACAGGTGGAAGTGTGCCAGGTTGCTGCTGCTGTTGATGAGAGGGGAGAAGCCTTTATAGTGACGGATGCAGTCCTGAGCCAGCTCTCATCCACACTCTCCAACAGCTTTTCTTTGTTTACTGCCTTTAGCTCAGGGAGAAAGAAAAAAAAATCCACTTTTCAGTTTAATACTTGATTTTAGTTGCACATCAGGGTTCGCCAGGTATAGTTATTTCATGTCCAGAATCTCTCATTACTTCCCCTCAGTAGTCAGTCTTGTGTTGTTTTTCTTGATGTTTTGTTTGGTTTTGCATGGCCGACCCCCGTCAGTTTGTTGATTGGTAATTTTTAAGCCCCAGCAGGCAAAAGTCCTGTGTATGAGTTGCAAATGAACCAATTTATACCTCTCCTCAGGCTCCAGAGGAGAAATGGAACCTCATTCTTTTATAATATGAAACTCACGAAGAAGCAATCGAACTTCATTAGTGAAGTTTTCTGTTGTATTTTTCAATCTGGAATGACGAAGTATGTAATTGATTAAATGAGGATCAGGATTCTCATGTCTGTCATATGCTTTGCCATTGATAAGGTTACATGTAATCAAGTAGATTACCTTGATACGGTCAGTTGTTCATAGAAGACTGGGATTAGAACTGTGATCTCCATTCGCATGATTTCTACGTCCAACCATTTTGATGTATGGTGGTATTTTAGCTGCGTTTTCAGATTGTTTTAAGCATTTAGCAGGGGAGCATTGCAGGCAACTTTTTAAGACAGTCTTCTTAAATGTGATGGCCAGCTAACCAATCAGAGCAGACTGGGCTCTGGTTTCAGACAGGGGGTGAAAGAGGTGCTGCAGCACAGGCAGTATGAGAACAATTAAAGCATGGAAACATGTCACACTAGCACACAATACAAATATGAACCTGAAAATGTGCACAATATGTCCTGTTTAAACTAAAGCACCTTCTCCCCCTCAAACTGGCTCACTCTATATCAGCAAATAAGTGTAGGTTGGTAGGAATTACTTGGTACTGCTGTGACGCAGGTGCAAAGTTCTCAGGTACATTTAATTGAACACATTTAGGAGCCCTGGTCTAGAGTCCGCAGAAGTTCCTGCAGTGACGCGGCTTAGCTCTGCAGTCTCTCCCTGTGATGGGGAATAGATCTCAGTCAAATGGGGATGGATGAAGCAGTGTGCAGAGTTGCTGCAGCGCAGCTACATCACCATTTGTTTTCATTACGCAGCCAAAACAACCTCACCGGATGGAGAGAGAGTGGAAGACCAGACACAGTATAGATTTTGTGGAGTGCGTCATTGTTCATGTAGGAAAAGTGCAGCAGAAGATAGAAACTTTTTGGCTTTCCCCCACTTTCTTAACTTTTGACCATTTGATTCATGTGTGTGCTACAATACATAAAAGACTCGGTCAAAGTCACTGTCCTGCTGAGACTTGTACGCTGCACAGGAAGGCTGGGAGTCCATTTTTTAACCACCTCTCTGTGATTTCTCCACCATCAGGATCTTCCCGGGGGGAGAGGAGAGCGGCAGCCCATTCTCATCTCAGTAATGTTTTTTGTTGTCTGAGGACAGGCTTTGTGATAGAGTTCTATTCTCAGGGGTGAATCTTTTTTCTCTTATCCAGAGGCATACAGACACTTAAATGCGAGTAAAAACATGTTATTGTTTTATTCTGGGGCAGGACAACAGAAAAGCCTTCAGCTACAAACAGCGAACTAGGACTCCATTAATAGACCTGTGTTTTTCTCATACTGTGGCATTGTATTCATCTGTAAAACAGAGAGTTTTTCCAGGCCGTTGGCCGGGGCACATTCAAAGCATCTGCATTGTAGCGGTGTTGCAAAAGTGCCAGATAACATTAAATATAAGTCAGTCCATTTTATAATTCAATTTTTTACTTCGGTTTATCAAGGCACCTAAACCCTGCAGAAATGGTGGCTCTCTGGGATCACCACCCGGCATGGACGTGGTAATTCTCTGGTGAAAATACATTTAGGCATCAAGGTTTAAAAATAAACTTGATTATAAAAGGGATAACATTTTTAGATTTCTTTTGGTAGAAATGATCATAATTTCAACCCAAATGTTTATAACGGCAACAGATTAATGTGATAAAAATGTCGAAACAATCACTTTTAGAGTTGTGTGACAGATGCTCCATTTTACAATAAAATGAAATAAAAATAAACACAAAATAGTTTTAAAATGTTTATATAAATAAAAAATTAAAGTTAAAATGTGCAGTAAAAACATCAAATAAAATCATGTCCAATTAAAGGATAAAATAAAATATGATATATTTATAAACACAAGACGTTAAAGTGAAAGTGTGCACAATGTACTTCAACATGTACTGAATATCACAATACATACAGTGTTGTTTTAGTATTAATAAGATATTTATGCCTATTTTAGAGTTGTATTCTCCCCCCTCCATAAGTTGTGTGACCTACAAATCAACAAATCAATGCTTCCTCTGCAGTAGAAGTTAGTTTGTGGACTACATGATGTGTGACATGAATGTGAAGCAGCACTTTGTTCTGGCAGCTTCCTCCTGATGAGTGAAGGTTGAAAACATCTGGACCCCGAAACAGCGCCAGCAAACCTGACTGGACTGAAATCCAGCAAACCTGCTGAGTGGAGCGTTTCCAAAACGACGGGTGAATCCAGATGCAGTTAAACCCGCAAAGAGCTCACAGTCTGGTTGTGCGAGTAAAAAGAAAGGGTATATTTGGTATTAAAAAAATTATCTTCCTATTTTTTTCTCTATTTAACCAAAGAGCACAATCAGACTTTTATTTGAAAGCCTTGCTTGGGTAAAAATGACAAAAGCTTAAGCCTTTTTCTGACTTTCTTACTGTTATTTTAAAACACTTTTAGAAGTTGGGATAAAACCAAGCAGACAAATGAAACAAGTCTATAAACGCTTTAGGTGTTCTAGTCATAAACAATATTAATATGTTGTGGGGTTTTCCTGTAAATAAATCCCGAAATAGCCCTACTAAGAATGTTGTAGGAACCAACATTTATTACTTAAAATCTCTTGTTTAAACATGGTTAATCACATCTTTCTCGCCCCAATATATATTCAGTTAACTACCTTTTTGTGCAACCATTTAAGTTAATGAAATTGTATTATATTTTGTTATGAGAGACCAATCAGGAGCCTTGCCCGGGCTACACTATATTTCACTCTATAAGTGTTATCAAAGAAATACAGACACTCATTTAGGTTGAAAGTCCTTTTGGGAACACTGGTTCAATGAGGATAAACCTTCAATGTAGACAAGCATATAATATTAACAATAAGAAAGAAAGAAAGAAAAAACTTCACTAGAATGACAAAATCATTAAACATGTATCAGGCAAATAATGTCAAATATCAGCTGTTAAAACATGAACATTTGTTTAACAGTGCAGTAGATTTCTTCTGTTTGCAGGGAGCATGTGAGCCTTAAAAGACTTCAGCAGAAATAAGAACAAAAGCAGGAGGCTCAACTTATTTGCCCTGGCATTATGCAGAACTCCTGGGTCAGATGTGATTGATTGACTCAGGCTTATCCTCTCAAGTGCTCTTATGAATCTCAAATATTGGTCGATTTCACGGATCCCCCGACTCTCCGGCTGCACGTCACGCTCCGCTTTATCTCTCTCTGTGGATTTGTGCTACTACAGGTCAAAAAAACCTCAAGGAGCAGTTGATGAAATTTCATGAAATAACGACAAGGAGATGCTATACTGGGACACGTGGGAAAGTTGATGTGCCCCCCCCCCCACCTCTCCGGTTAGCTCATACTGTGTCAGTGTGAGAGAGACCCCCCAGATGTCTCATTAGGTATATCATTAGAGAGACAGCTGGGAGGGGGTGCAGACAGCTGACACGGGGCTGCAGGGGCTGGATTAGCTGTGACTTTTTGCAGGACTGGGGGAGATATTCACATCTCATGTCCAGAGTTTAGGGGTTTCATTTGATATCCCACAGAGGAAGAGCTGCCCGGAGCGTTCACGTAAAGGTGACCCCACCAATTAGTTTGCAAATGTAGCAGCTAAAAGATAGAATTTGGTTTGAATAGTCCTTTAAGTGTGAACTACTAGTTTTGAAATCCTTAAAACAATGCATTAAAGACTTTTGGAGGAGCCTGAGACTTCCATTTTTCATGCCAACAACTACGCTATCTGTGTCAATGAAACCTTTCAATTCTGAATCTTTGAATGTTGTTGCAGCTCAGGTTTTACATAATGGGCTTTGATGAGAAATCAAGAAAAGTCCATTTAGGTACCTTAAAGTATGTACTTTACTGGACTGTTGTACGGATAAACATACTCCAGGGCTCCACAAAAAGTAATGGTCCTCAAAATCATCATTATAGTATATTCAGAAAGACCTGGGGAGGTATACACCTTCCATTCATTGGACACAGGATAAACCAAATGGTATGAACAGGCAGGGATTTGCAGTGGGTCGTGTTGATAGGGCTTTCTTAGAGGTTTCAATACTTTATACATTTATGTGCTCTGCATTGACTCATAGATCACTCATGGCTAAATTACAGGCTTGCTTATGCAGTCAATGTGGAAATGAATGACGTAGCAAACCACATTTTTTTACTGTTGATTCCTAAAACCGTAATATGGTTTCCACATTAGATCATGAAACGTTGCTCCACTGCAACTCTGGCTGCAAACCACAGGGATAAAAGCTTTGATGTGCTTATGTTATATAGAGTGATATACTATAGGCAATAAGTGTCCCTAAATGTTTAATGTGTGGCAAGTTAGCAAGTTTTAATGTGTCAGCATTTCTCTGAATTAATCTGACTAAGAATGTGCTTTTAATTGATAAATAAGTAAGTTTATGCATACCTCTAAACAATTTCTAAGGAAAGCTGACGTTTTTATTCTGGACAGTTACACATACAACATTGGTCCTCTGAAAAAGCAAAAAGTAGTCCCTTGCACTTTGCAGCCCCATGAAAAATTTAAATCCCTAAGAAAAAACCCAATACAAGCAAAACAAGGCCACAACACTTGATGAATTAGCCAATACAATAGATACAGAAAAGGGCCTAAACATGTAATATTTGTATGTTTAACACAGGACAGATCAAACATAATGCATTGCTCCAGAAAAAAAGTGCCGCTTTTGCAATTTGGAAACCAATAAAATAGAGAAATTATATTACTATTGTGCCCTTGCATTCAGGATCCCAAAATGTCAATTACACACTTTATAAACATCCTGATTTTATATCTTTAGGCCAGAACACTTCCAAAAAATGCCATCTTTTACTCACTTCACAGCTATGCCCTGAAGAAAACCCCAGTGCAAATGTATGTGATGAACATGGGAGTGTGATAATTGTAAGAACAGCACTCGGGGGGGGTGGGGGTCTGGGTTTACATTCTTGGGGTATTGCATTTTGCTGCACTTATGCTCCCTCAACAATGTCGTGCCTCATCGGGGCCACAATCCTCCGCGACCGCAGGGCCGAGCGGGCGACAGCTGCCGAGCCAGAAAAACAACGGAGGCCATTTTACTCCATGTGAACCCATGAGAAATTCCTGGAATGGCCGTGATTGTAATGTGCTGCTATAAGGTTACATAATGAGGGCGCTTCATAAACATAATCTCCGCTTCCTTTTTCCCTTCCTCTTCCCTCCATGTCACCTTCTCATGTCCTGCCCGATGACAGGCTCACGTTCTCGCGGCGAAGGATCCGTTTCCCCGACTCCTGCTGTCTTTTGCATATTTCGCATTATGAATTTGGACTTACACAACCATGCTTACACAGCTGTTGTTTGATTGCAGTTGAGATTTTGCTTATGTACATTGTTTATTTTATTCTAGGCGCCATCACACCAGCTCTCCCTGGGCCATTAAACAGTAAATATCCATAATCCTATATACTATAAAGTGATTCACTTCAAATGTGTCCTATTCAAAAACACATCTTCCCAAAGCAACTGGTTAATTCACAAAATATTCCTGCATTTGTATTCGGTCTGTCCTCTTCTCAGGACCCAGTCAGACCAGCAACATCAATTCACTTTAATGAAATCAGCCACTCAACCTTGATGCCAACATGCACAGTTCCCACCTGTGGTACTGCAAAGAAAAATATCCTGTGGCCTCCATACATTATAAAAGATTTGTATGAAAGACACCTCCAATTATTTTTCTCTTCGCCATCGAGAGGAGGTTTTCTTCTTGGTATTTTGGGCCTGTTTGTCAGGATTTTAGAAAAAAAATACTGATGCATGGTTCATCCAACTTGTTAGAAGTGTGTCGCATGAAGCAATTGAAGAACGCATCACATTTCAGAGCGGATCTGTTTCACAAGGAGGATACAAGCATTATTTTTCACTCAAGGAAACAAATCTTCCATCACATTGGATCACAGGAATTGCTTTCTTTTACAACCAGAGGACTTTTTCTAGTTTAGGCTTAGACTCATCCTTTTTTACTTTCAAGTTCTTAACGTTAAGCGTATTTGAAAGAAAATCAAGTAAGACAAGCATATTGATGACTAATTGTTGTTTTCGTCAGCTCCCAACCAAAACCAGATTTTTTGTAATTGTTTACTCTGTCAACATCTAGATATTGTCTGCTGTAATAAACATGGCAGCCTTTAGAGGTCATTATGGGGCTTTAGATCTTGAGCACAAAGTCTTTGGTTAACACAACATTTCATAGTTACAAAATTCACAGAGGTTGCATTTCAAATATTTTGTCTCAAAGCATCTGATGGTAAAGTGTATTTAACCAAAACGTCATGTTTTCTCTTCCCACCTGATGTTGTCTACATTGCACAGAAAGCCACTTGACCAGTATTGACATAATGAAATAACAACCATGTAACAGAAGACACCGAGGGCTCACTCTTTCCACAACAGAGGGAACGACAGTTTACGTCTGCTGTCCGTAAACAGGCGGGATCTCCTTCTCCAGTTCTGTTTATGGTGCACTCGTTGTCCTCTTTGGCTGGGCTCCTCACCCTCTTTGTTTCTTTGAGTACTTGGAGTGGGTGTTGTATGAAAAGGCCTATTTAAAAAAGGACCTGAGGGACCCTCGGCTCTCCCCAACAGCTGCCCAGCTGTGGCCCTTGTCGTTCGACCCCCCCACTCTTCAACCCTTCACTAAAGCCTTGATATCACAGCAGAAATGTGTCCAACAGCGCCAGCAGCTACAGCTGTAATGAAAGCAGCCTCTCTGGGTCTCAGGGTAACGTGACGGTCAATCTGTATGAGTTTCATACAAATATCCTTTGACAATGTCTGTCTTCTTTATAAATTATAAAACGGCCCGTTGAATGTGATGCAATGTGTAACGAATGTTAATCAGCAGATCAAAAAACCGCATCTCATATCAGAGAGATGAGCATCCATTTATAACCACCCTGCCTTTTTTCTCTCCATGCATGCATTGTGTCAGTACTCCTGCCTCACCCTCAAGATCTAACCCCCCTCACCCCTTCCTCACCCTCCCCATCCTCTTTCTCCTCAGGCAGGAGCGGCAGATGAAAGGGAGACCGAGGCAGCATAAAAGGCAGCGTCTTGGCAGTCAAGTTGACCTCCAGGCTTTTCTCCTCTCCTTCGATTTTTAATCCGTACCCTCCCACCTATTCACCTGTAAAGCCCTCCGCCTCTCCTTCCTTAATGCCCGTCCAACAACCCCCCAAAACCCCCTGCTCCATGTATGTGAGTGGGAATGAGAAGTCTGAGGGCGATTAAGACTCAATCATCCTCTTTTTCCACCTTTTTTTGCACCATAGGGAGAGCCTTAAAATCTTCCAATAGTGGCTTAATGGGCAGATTTCATTTTTAAAGCACAGTCTTGTTAACCTCAGAGGGATATTTAAGTGTTATGGCTATTCAGGTGGTCTTATTTTAGCACTTAGCTGATAAGGAAAGAGGATCAGGGTATAAAGGGGGGGATGGGAATTTGATGCTGAATGAAACTTGCTGATCTGAGGCAGTCGGCCTCGGACACGCCTTCAAAGGAAGTGTGCAGCGTAAGCAGGGACTCATTGTGTGCAGGTGTGAATGTTATCAAAGGTGAACAATGGAAAATTAGCTATGGATATTTGATGGTTCCGGGCAGCGTCTAACAATGATATCACAATATCACTATTCATACAGGGATGCTTGTAGTTGATGCCAAGGGGACAAATGTAACAAAGGCCTGTTAGATAAATAGGTTCTGGCTTATTAGTTTAATAGTAGACACATTTTGGCTTACATTGCAGTCTCACATGTTGTCAGTCTTCAAGTAATGCGATTAGATAAGAGTACACATAAAATAAAATGACAGACTAACACATAAATAAACGTAAATACAAATATTTCTACTTCAATGTAAGAAGTAATTTTGTTTCATAAGCAGTCTTCAATAGAAATGTAATAATCGTGACAAACATTCACACGTATTGGAAATATCAAAGAAGAAGCAGACACCAGAAAACAGCTCAAGGTCTGACATTATTTATCAAAGGCATCCTCTAGGTTATTATGAACCTATTATGAAGTGAAATGGCAGGATTGTGGAAATTGTGGAACTATTATTTACTGTATCATCGGAGAACAACAAGAAATGGCATACCAAGTTTTCAACATCACACTAATTCCTCTTTCTAAGTGATGCATTAAGTTTAGGTATCAATGAAATCATTATATTTCTTTTAATTTCCCTAATGCTTTTATCCAAAGCGACTCCCAATACGTTAAATCAACTATTAGGAAGCAAAACATCCTGAAGTCCTTCCCTCTGAGACAAAGACGCTGCTGAGCAGATGCCTTTACAACTGGTGATCACCAAAGGAAGCAAAAACACTTTAAAGAGGAAACTAACAACCGGATGAATTCAACATCCCATCGCTGCAAAAAGCACCTGTCAGGCCTGACGGTTGCCAGGCAACAGCTCCCCTCGCCTCTCTCCTTCACGTCGTTTTTTTTTTGATAGTCTCACAGTGTGTTTTTCTTCTTCTCTTGAACACACCCTGAAGACTAACCTGGTGTTCTGCTTAGCAAGAAGGGTTTATGACCCCGGGGATGGGGTATCTATTTCCCACCATGAGAGGGTCGGAGCTGTGTTAGCTGCTGTGGTGCAGACAGTTTTAGCGCCGGGTGCTAACTAGGTTTGGAGAGTGTTTCTCCCTCGCCCTCCCTTCATAGAGACGAACAGCGAGGCGCTAACAGCCATGAGAAATCAGCCATGGAATTTATTCAAAAAGCAATTCAGTCTAAACAGCGGGGAAGATATGGTGCAGCCTTTCACTCAAGTGGGCATCCACTGAAAAAACACCCACAACCCCTCTTCATTTCATCCCGTCAGTGATTAAATGCTGGAGTTTCAACACTCAGGCTGTGACTTCTCAGCACATAATTCATGATTTAACAAGCTCTATAATGCATAATGTATATGGGAGAAAATATGGAATATATGGTAGGATTTTGACCAAACCTTAGTCGGATTTTCAGTATTTTGTCCAAGTTTGAAGCCTTATTTTGGATTGTAGTGACACCATTTTAAGATAAACAAGTTCCTATCAAAAACTAAATTGTTAAATCCTTCACAATGTTTTCATCAGCCACATTAAGTGCTGATGTTAGAGTTTTCTGTGCTGCTTGTCTTGACCAACAAACATAAAGTAAGGCCTTTTTCTGTACTTTCTTCTCATAGTTATTCTCTCCTGTGCTAGAGTAAGGAATAACTGGTCCAACTTTGACACAGCAGCAACAGATATAAAGAAACTAAACTCAAGCATTCATGTTAAACAACAGGCTGGCAGTCTGATAGGTGAAGTAAGATCTGACAAGACTTTCTGCAAAGAGCGGCCTTTCTGCATTCAGCCTGTCGAGGAGCAGCAGGTCGGGACGATCAGCTGATGGGAGGCAGGTGTGCAGGAGCAGGAATCCTGCCAAAGGCTTTTACAATCTACTTTTCTGCCTTGTAAACATCTGCCTTTTTAAAATGTGCCTAACATACACTTCTTGTTTTGCCCTGCTGTGCATATTTTTTTTTAATGCCAGATGAGGTTTAAACTAAATCAGATTCTGATACAAGCAAGGGCAACCTTTATTTTTATACTTAATATTGTAGCGCTAATCACAAAAAAGCTAGCAAGCAAGTAAAGAGAAAGTTACTGAAGCACCTTAAAGGTCCCATGACATGCTTTTCCGGTTATTACCCGTCCCCTTGTGTGTTATGTAGCTTTTTATGCATGTAAACGGTCTGCAAAGTCACAAACCCTCAAAGTACACCTGTAGCGGGTAAAACTCTAACACAGAAAAGACCTGTCTATGCTGCCCCAGAACGCCTCGTTGGAGATTTCTCTTTTTCATTTTTTTATTCCGGGAATCAAGTGACGTAACGACGACCCCATGGACCAATTACGTCCGCGGAGCCGTTACGCTCGGGGATTGGTCCTCACACACACACACACACAATCTTTTCTCAGCTGCAGCTCCGCGGATTTCTCAGCCTGAGACGGCGGGACGCGGCGAGGCTGTGAGTCCACACACACAGACTCACAGCCAGGCTGCGGGTGTGTGTGTTCTCGGGCTGGTTTCGGGCTGGGTTTCGCTGTGTCTCGCTGTCTCGCCGACCCCACGCAGCAACCAGGAAACCAAACCAGTAACCCAGCTCACACTGTCCGCGCAACGTCCCGCCAACACGGCACCCAGACCCCAAGCAGCATTCTCATCTGTTTGTCATTACTGGTGTCATTTTCTGGTTGCTAACGCCATTGTAACACATAATCACTGATGTTCCGTTGTAACGGTGGTGGACTCATCAGAACAGAGTGGGCGTGCTGACCAATCAGAGCACACTGGGCTCACAGGGAGGGGGGGGCAGGAGCTCCAACAAGCCGTGTAGGACAGGAGTGAATACACATACTATACAGAGATGCTGTATGAGAAACCAATGTGAGTTTGGAAAATTGCACAATATAAATCTATTCTAGTAGACCTCAACAATGGAATTATGATCAGTAGAAATGGCCATGTCATGGGACCTTTAAAGGTGGGGTATGTAATTTTGGAGAAACCAGCTCGAGTAAGCTCGAATTTGAAAATACACAACCGGAAAAAATCTGCCACTTCCTTACAGAGCCCCTCCTCCAACACACACAAACGTGCACATGACCAATGAGGGAACGAGATAAGTTTGTGCACAGATGGAAGGCTGACAGGCAGGTAGGCCATCCAGTTATTTTAGCCGGGCCGGTGAAAATGATTGGTCGTGCTTTTTACAGTGCTACGGCTTGCACAGATTATTTTTTTTATGTATTTATTGTCAAAACATTTAATATATTCATTGCTATCGGGATGTTAAGAGCATTCCATGGAATATAACAAAAAGTGTTTCTGAAATAAATTCCATACCCCACCTTTAAGCTGTAAATAACCATCAGGTTTTTCATTTTTAAGAGGGACAAATTATGTAATAAACTTAATTTACAATACTTTGTAAACGTGGCTTGTATTACATCCATAAAGGTGTTACTTAAATGTTTTTGGTTTCAGTTTGTTGGATTTTCAGTAGGATGATGGAAAAACAAGGAAGGGTGTAGCATTGGCCAAGAAAGACCCCAATACATTTTGAATAGCCCCAAATCACGTGGCGAGTTATTTATCACGTTTGTTCACATTGCAAGATAGGTTATTTGTCCTGGAAGAACTGCTAAGATATGCTAAGTGCCCTTTTAAGTTATGTATGCATTTCTGTATCAATGTGTTTGATAAGACCCGCACTTTTACTACAAAGCACACTTTTAAGTACAAAACACCACAAAGAAAAATAGCTTCCAGTGATTGTTAGTATAGCTTAAAATCCTATTAAACATGTCTCATACTGTTTATGAATATATCTTTATTTTGCAGGAGTTTGCAAACTGCACAAATTGCAGTATCTGTTCAACAAACTATATATATATATATACTCCCTTCTTGTTGTGTGCCAAAAAGTGTGGCCACCCGAAATGTCTAATGAGGTCTACAGCCTGTGACTTTCTTTCAAGTGTCAGTTCTTTTATTCCTTGGCATATTTTTTAAACAGAGAGATCCAAACATTTGCAACTGGTTATTTTTCTTCTCAGAGATGACTTTCAGCAAATAATAGATAATTGCCAAGGGAAACATTTTGTAGGAGAAACGAAATATAAGTAAGATGCAACAGGGAAAAACCAATCTTCAACATTTGGTGGCTGGTAAACCATCTGGAGATGGATCAAAGTTTGTTTTCCGTGGTTTGTTTGTACATTTTTACACGTTATTACCAAACGTTTTTCTGCATCAGATAAGCAAACAGGTTGCAGTTCCAGATGCCGACATAATGGCGACCGGTTGTCTCTGTTCAGATGAAAGGTTGAGATGTTAGTAGTCGATGTTTGTTGATACGGTAGCAAGAACATCAGGAAGAATGTTCCAGATGTGGGAATTGTTCCCAGTCGAAAGAAGGAAAAGAAGCAGAAAAAGCAACAAGCAGAAGAAGAAGTGGAGAAGGAGATGAGAGAGAAAGGGAGAGGAGGAGACCTCTGGGCAATCTTTCTTCCTCTTATTTAAAATGCCTCCTGTTCTTCTTCTCATGGCTTTTGCTTGTGTCGACTTTCATCTACAACAGTCAATCATTTCCCTTTTTCATCCCTATCCCCACTTTCTTCCTCTTATATTTTACTTCTTATTTTAGCTCAGTGGTGTGAACCTACCGTAAGTTTGTCCAACACTTTGGTCCAGACTCAAATATTCCAACAACAAGAGGATCAAACCGTGTAAGGGTTTCATGTTTCGCAGACGATGTAGCTTAATAACTTGGTAATCTTCTGACTCCTACGACATTGTTCCACTTCAATGTTTAGGGACCATTTGGTAGTTTGGGTGAGGTAGTTTGTTTTTAAGGTCTCTGGTTAATCTTAGATGGCGACATGATGGTCTCTGTTCAGATGAAAGGTTGAACAGGTGGTGGATGTTTGTTGATACGGTAGCGAAAACATCAGGAAGAATGTTCCAGATGTGATAATTGTTCACAGTCAAAATAGGGACAAAGAAGCGGAATAAACAAAAAGCAGAAGAAGAGGAGAAGGAGATGGCAGAGGGGGAGAAGAAGGCAATCTGTACTATGTGATACATGCATTCAGGTCTACATCTATTCACCAAACCCTTCAACTTTTCATTCAAATTGCTTCCTTTTCTTCCTCTCATGGCCTTCCCTTCTGTTGACTTTCATCTTGCAACTGTCAATCTTTTTCTCCTTTTTCTACCCAGTCCCCACTTTCACAGCTTTTCTTGTACTCTTTCTTCTGCTTAGACTACTCTGTTTTCTTCTTCTCATGCTAAGCCCAGTGGTGTGACGCTGTGGTAAATGTCCAACACTTCGGTCTAGACTGGAATATCACAACAATTGGTGAAAAAAATGACAAAAAATGTTGTAAAGACATTCACGTTTTGCACACGATATAGAGTAGCTTATTCTTTAGCAATTGTTCTGTTATTTCGACTAATGCTATATGATTATTACTGTAGTATCTTACCTATCCAACCAATGTTTAGACTGATAGAATACATTACTTTGGACAATGTAGTAGTTAGAGAGTGAGTAGGGTCTTTGGTTAGGTGTTTTGAATCTACATTATGTCTTATGATCGTACTTTTATTTAAAATGTTTGTCACTATACTGCACAGGTTCACACTTGGGAGTTCAAATGAAATATCTTCCCAACTTTTGAATGGATTGCAAAGACATGAAGTGACATGAAGTGCTTGCTTAGCATCAGCCTGTGAGCATTTTCGTTGTTTTCATGTTAGCATGCCGGCGCTAGCATTTAGCTCAAAACACCTCTTCCTTCTTTCTTTTTTCTTCCTCAAGGCCTTTACTACACACTAAACTTTCTTCAGTGTTTTTCTTACATTACTCTAGCCTCCATATCTGATCCTTTCTTGTCTCTTCGCCACTACTCTTTTTCAAATTCTTATGATTTCCTCTACTCTTTTATAATCCTTTCTTCTCTTGTTCTCCTCCCAACTCCTTGTGTTTTGTCAGTTTCCTCCATCTCTCTCCACTCTCCTTCCGGCCTCCATCTTCTCTTCCTCTCCTTTTTCTTGCATCGTCTTCTCCTTCGCTACTTATTTCTCTGTGCACTGCTGCCTCCAGGAAGTGCCTTGTCAATGGGAGCTATTGAGCGTGCCCGGCCCAGTTGGAGCTCTCTGGCCCGTCAACAGTTGTCGTGGAGAGGGACAGCAGCCACTAAAGATGGCCGTCCTCCTGCCGGGCTCCTTTGACCCGTCCCGACCCGAAGCTGCCAGGCTGCCCACTTACAGCCCAAAGAAGCCGGTACGGACCCAGCGGTGGTGCTGCTGGTGGAGGATTTGTGTGTGTGTGTGTGTGTGTGTGTGTGGGCTGCCTAGTTAGCTTGCTATGGTCAGTGTCACAGCACAATAAACCCACTGGCTGGGACGGACTCTGACAGTCTCTGGCTGAGGAATGTACCCAAACATTTTCTGTGATATTTGTGTTTTGCTTTATTTTCAACATGGGAACATTATTTAAAAAATGTCTTTGTTACATAGCTTTCAAAATTAATTAAGGAATGCACAGTGTAGCTTCCTTAAGTGCAACTTATTAGCACATCCACAAGCGACGTTTGCAGCTAATGTTGCAGACAGTCTGAAAAAGAGCTTTGGCTTGAAACGTCACGTGTGTCTGTGTTAATAAATTAGACTTAATGTAGCTGTAGTGTGCAGATCCATTGCTGTTTTTATTGGTCCAGCATCTGCCTTCAACGGTATTTCGAAGTGTGCAACCACTATGCATTGTTTGAAATATTCACAGTGATTTTTACTACATTTTGCAGGGAAATTCTAAGATGTCTCTTCCACTGACAGTAAATAGGATGAATAATTGAAGGAAAATATGAAAAAACTAAAAGGCATAGAAAGGTATGTAAAATATGCAATTTTCCACACATAGTCTATACAAATGGCTTTGGGTGGTCATTTTCACCAAATATAGATACAGGCACATTTAAATTAAAGCTGACAGTCTGAGCTTTAATCTCAATACTCTTTGTTTAACTCCAGTGTTGAAATACAAAAAGAAAACATATCGCAGGCCAACCCCTCTCTGACTACACTGTACTATGATTACAGATTTAATGTTTGTACCTTTTGGCTTCAGCCCTGAGTGACCCTGAATAGCATAAACAGATGAATGGATGCATGGACCATATAATTATACTAATCAGTTGCAGCCTCTGTTTCTGGGAGAGTTTCTGGTCAGAAATGTGATGTTATTGTTTTTATGTTGCTCTCCTTTTTAACAGACACAGTCTATATATATAAGTACATCCTATAGTTGCACCATATAGAAACTGTGCCCGGCCCCTTAGCAGTGGCTTCTTCTCTAAAGAAGAGAGGCTTCTGTAATGTTATTTGGCTCGTCTTTGGCGTGATGTAGGAAAACACACTTCAACAATATGGGTGCATGCGATACTATAATTACAAAATGTACATACTACAGCATATTATTATACTATAAACCACAGCCTGTGGTTTCTTTCAACAAGAGAGGCTGTTGTTGAGAAGAAATGGGCGACCTCTTTGACTTTCCTTTGCTCTAGTTTAGCATTCAACTGTGAAGGGAAGAGAGAACTTTACTACCAATGTGAGCAACCCAGATAAAACATTTTGAATTCTGCTTCCTTGGTAACACTCAATCCTTTTACATATGCATGTATTTAAATTGGTCAAAATACAACTGCAGCCACTGTAGCTTGCTCAGTGACACATATACCTTCACTGTTGGCTATAGAGTGGTGAAGGAACGAGTCCCTAAACAAGCTACCATTCGGTTCCCTTGTCTCTAAGCCATTTTTCGAACATTTTTTTTTCCGTAATGCACCTGAAATAAGGTCTGTTGTTGAGACAAGTTGAAGAGATTTTCACTTTTTGTTCTATGTCATAACCTTTGTAGGGAGTAAACACCCCACTCGTGAATTTCCCCACTCGATGCCAACTTCCGGATCGTTCTAAAATACTTCATCACTGCACCACTCTAAAGATAAGTCACAATCCTCCAGCCACAGGCCATCTGGAGTACAGTTTCTGTTGCATACTGTCAGCCTCTATGCCCCTTTTGATCTTCACCACCAGCTCTGAGTGCATGCATTGCTGTAATGTATTTAGGCCCTATAGAAAGGTCAGGCAATCTTCCACAAAAACAGCCTTTTTTGTTGAAGACAACAAAGAAAACCATATGATTTTTTTTACTTTTATGTTGTTCTGCTTTAAACACATGTAGAACATCACGTTGTAAATATATGCAGAAATGTGAGTTCATATAAGATATATAAATATATATATATACACATACATGCTGTATAATTAGGTAGACCGCCATTCTGCAGCCGCTGTTGTTTACAGGAACGTAGGACATGTAAGTGACTTTTTTTGGCACAAAACACAGTGCAAATATAGGAGTGCCTGAAACACTATCCAGTGTTTACATCATATGCAGACCAGGCATATGTTGTTGAGTGTGGTTTTTAAGAAAGATGTAAAGATTGTGGTGCTTTTATTTTGTCCTGCTTTGGAAAAATGTTGCCCAAAAAAGAGTGGAAGCAGGAAATGTGTCAAACAGTCCCAAAATACAGACTATAAATGTACATACGAGAGCATGTAATATGTTACACTATAGCAGAGCTGCATTTGCTGCATAGGTCTGGTACTGAATGGAAAACTCAACAAAAAGTCCATTATGTGGTTTGCTTTGTCATGTTGAAAGGACAAGAATGATGGTACTTAATACTTAACACAGCGCTGTAATCACTATAAAACATTAGGGTAAAATCAAGCTGCATCTTTGAATACATTAAACACACTGCATCGTCAAAACAACCCCTCTGTAAAACACTGCGACACTGGCAGCCTCTGACTGATGTTTCAATAAAGAAGAGTTTAGTTTGTTGTGCTTTGAAAGACAGGGAAATAAGAAGAAAGGACAGAATATGAAACTTCCCAAATACCCTTTAATCAAAATAACACTGCACTTCTTTGAATGGAGAAAACAACAACAAAAGGAGAGCAGCAGACTGTGAAGAATGTTGTATATGAATGAAAATGGATATAAATATGAAATATACCACTGTATGATCACCATGTATAAACACATCTCTGAGTATGAGTTGTATCCATATTAAGCCAGGCTTTGTGAGTAATGAATAGCATGTTACGAGATTATGTACAATAAAAGGCGACTATATTCCCATTATATGTATATTATTACGGTGTAAAAGATTTTGTGTTTTATATTAGATTTCTTGTTTTTTACATTTTATGTATGCACCATGACATCAAGTCAAATTGCTAGTATGTGCGAACCTACCTGGCAATAAACCTGATTCTGAATCTGATTACTGTTACTTAAAGGGGACCTATCATGCAAAATGCACTTTTTGATGTCTTTTATACATAAATATGTGTCCCCGGTGTGTCGGGGAACTCACGCAGCGTCAGAAAATAAAACCCTCTCTCTTTTCCTCCGTACCCCTTATCTCTAAAAACGGGGCTACAACGGCGCTGATCCAGATTTGCGTCCGATATGACGTAATATCGGAAATGTGGACCCACGGCACTATCAGAAAGTTGCTATCAGAAACAATGCCCGACTGTTTTGAACGTAATATGGTCGGTGTTTACATTAGCATCGCTAACACTCAGAGCTAACCTGTACTGGAGAGAGCATGTGTGTGAAGAAGCAGGAAATAAAAAGGAACTCACCTTGTGGTATAACCGGCAAGAGAGAGAGCCTTTGAGCTCCATACTGTTTCAGAAATAATCCTTGATAATCCATGATATGGCGTTTCATCACGGCAGTATTTAGTTTAGCTGCCGGGTCCTGTATGAGCTCAGCCCCCTCCTTTTTTATTTTTTATCAATCTTTTTTTTTTTAAAGCTTTATATCCCAAATCAGCACTTTTGAAACAGGAAGTGAAATAGAGGGATATGAGGCATGGCTAGAATGGGTGATCTGTTTGGTATTTTGAGCAAAACACTTCATAGACATGTTTTTTATATATTTTTATATATCTGAGACCTATGCTATTGCCTAAAAATAGGATGATAGGTGACCTTTAAAATAGACAAAATCAGATTAATCGTACATAAAAAATAAAAAGAAGAGCTTAATCCACTGGATGTATTCGACTAAATTGGAGCCTTTATTGTTTCCTCAAATTATATTTTAGTTTTTTTTTGTCATGCATTATGCACTTTCATTGTTGGTCTATAGACTATTGCCTTAATATGCTTAATGAAAGATAGATTTTTCTTAATTTAGAAATAAACACTTAGCAGATACAACATCTTGGTTTCTCATTTTCTAAGGGTTGGGGTTAGGGTAAGGGTAACATTGTTCTTCATCATACACTTAAATAATACCCATCTTATTGATATATCTTTTATTTTCTCTTGTCTTTATTTGCACATTTGATATTAAATCCTTTATTCATCGCACAGGGGGGAAATTAACAATGTTACAGCCAATGGACAATGTAGACTAAATGTAAAATGCAACATAATGTAAAATAGAGACAAGCTCATGATATTAAACGGAAATTAACCATGTTACATTACCGTCATATAGTGATAATGAAATTATGTTTACATGTAATTAGTTATTGTAACAGATAACCTCCAAGCCCTAACTATAGCTATAAAAGCACTCAACCATACTTTTTTAACATCATTTTAATAGAACTCCTCTCACAGTGCTCACAGTGCTTTCCAACCCTGTAACTCCACATTGATCGCAGAGAACAATGGAGACCTGAAGGGGCTTTGTAGTGCGGCTCCTGACAAAGGGGCCTCGTGCCGTCTGGAGACAGATAGAAATGCAGCGTGGAGCAGAGAGCCGCCGGACTCACCTGTCACTGCACACTGAGCAGCGTTTAATCTCCCTCACAGCTCATCCATCACACGCTGACAGCACCGGAGACAGCAGATATGTTTACATGCGTACCCTGTGCACTCCTTAACTGGGTTACTCACAATTTGTATGTCTCAGGGACAAGTGAAGGAGCTTTTCAGTGAATAATACTTCAATTTATTACAGATATATTGCCCTTGCTTTGAATAAAAAACAATAAATGCTGAGATATTTCATTTACATGCACAGAAGCAGCCCGGTTTGGATCGATGCGTATACAAGTCACAGTTCTGAATAACCTTGCCAAGCTTATAATTTAATTATGGGTCATAGGTAGATTTGGATGTCAATAAAACAGCATTGTAAGCGAGCAGTACCGCTGTGGTGGTGGGAATCCTCATTCATTTCCCCTGTAGGCTATTAGAGGAAACCTCAGTCACACAGGGAGCTGGCAGCAGACTCCTTTCATATATTTCATAGTGAAGACTTTTAGAAGAAGACTCGGAGCAGACACGAATATTCTATTCACTTTTTCAATCCCACAGGATGGAAGGTTCAATTAAAGGTCTGACATTTTAACCTGAATGAACAGCAGGAGGGCTCTACTGTATTCTGCTTAATTTCTTTTGTGGCTCAGGTTAGATTTTATTATGTATTCTGGTCCTGGCTATCAAAAGGCACTTACTGTATCAAACTCATACTAACTATAGGCCGATGACATAAATCATTTTCTTCTCTAGTGCTCCCTGGATGGCGGCTGCTGTGCTACAGGAACAAGGTATCTGCAGTTTAAACGCCCACATTATTCATTACTCTATTGTAAAATCATCTCACATAAAATCCCTCTATGCCTACAAAAGCATGATCATTTTGCACACTAAAGTGGAAGAACAAGTCTTTTATAACGTTTAGGCAAAAGGAAAAGTTGAAACAAGACCAAACACTTGGCTTTAGTTGGCAGTAACTGTGGGTAAAGAACAGATCTTGTGTAAATGTACTGTTCAGTTAATAATCTTGATCTGTATCTCTTAACCCTCGTAATGTCCTCCCGATTACTATGCACCTTGTGCCCTGGGTTCATTTTTGACCCCATCTGGCTTGTCTGATATTTAAAGCATAAAGTATCAAATGTGAATCAATTTTGTGTTACACCTTTAGTTCTACTTCAGTACAACCCATTACCACACATTTTTCCCTTAGTTTTGGAATTTAGGGCCGATACACCCTTATTTATATGAAATTATACAATTTTCTGATTTAAAAAATAAGTGAAACAATGAATTAATTTGACCATATTGTATTGTGACTATTTGTCTTATCACAGACTGGTATTGTCGAAGTTTAGTAAGGATGCCCTTTTTGAATAATTTATATTTTTTAAATGGCAACACATAATCACACCTCGTGCCCTCATTTTTGACCCCGTCTGGCTTGACTATAAATGAACCAGTCAAAAAGTGACATGTTTATTCAAGGCTTCTGTTAATTCAAATGCACCCAGAGTAAAGTTTTGCAAGTCAAGATTTAAAAGAAGTGATGCAAAAAGCTGATATATATGATTCACATTTGTAAAAGCCGGACATCTTGGCTGCAGTTCTGAAAAAGATATGAGCTGTGCTTTTATTTTGCAACAGTAATAAGAGTGTTTCATCATGCTTACAGGAGACTGGCTGATGGCAGCATCGTGGAAACTACGGGGGCGATAATTAAATCTGTTGCAGTGTTTGCTCACTACGAAATAATATTCTTAAAAGGTAAGCATGATAGTCAAATAAAATACAATCACGGGGAGTCAAATTTAAATGATTATCAGCCTTATGAGAATTGTTCTTATTTTTATTTACTACTGCATGTATACATTAGGATATAGTCATTCAAAACCTCTATGTATTATTTTACAAAATTGTTAGAGTAAGTCATAACTAGAAAGTCAAACTAGTAGTTTAGTCATTTCAAATTATGGGATACAATTTGAGAAATGTTACCATTGTTACATTTTAAGTATATTTCAAGTCAGTTTTATTATTTATAATTTTAACCTATTATCACATCATTTTGACTGACCATCAGTATTTGAATGTTTTAAAACATGCATAACTTTTCTCTTTCCAATGCTTACAGTCACACAGTTATGATGTTTAAAGAAGGTTATCTGATAATGATCACAAATCATCACATTCTGCTGTCATTCATCTATTCTGTCACAAAGGCGAGGATGTTGATTTAAAACGACGATGCCTTCTTTTCCACTTTTTCGTTTTGTGTCAAATATGTATCCCACATGTCAATCAACAACGCCAAGGTCCTGTGATTTAACCTGATGACATCATCGTGCGTCAGCCGCTTTGAAAATACCGTTGGTCTCAATCTGCGGCGGCCGTGAACTTCCTGTTCACACCTTCTTTCCCTGTGTACACGGGCCGCATGAGATCTGTCTTGACGGTAGCAGCTAAGTTTCACAGGCTCACTTTAAATTCCTCACCGGTAGCATTGTGTTACCTCGGTGTCATCAGTCATGTTCAATTCTGGCTGACAAAAAGGAGTGTGTTTCTGTGTGTGTGTTTATGCTCATGATCAAAAAACTCTCTGCAAGGTCAAACAGAACTGTGACAAGTGAGGAAAAGAAAGAGATGTATTGTTGCTGTTGTACGTTGTTAAGTTTGTCATTGATGCTTTTTTCTAGGTCAGACGTGAGAGGAGATTTGTTCTCAGTGGGGCTACCTGTGACGAGCTAGAGGTTATACAAATGAAACACGGACAGAGAGAAAGGAAACTGAGCTGCCTTTCTTTTGTTGTTTACCTTGAACGTGAGTTGGAGGACGGTTTTCACATGTGGAACCATTTTCCCCAGCTTTAATGACTCCTAATTTCACGGCAAATAAACGAAACAATGATGCCTTTGAGTCTCGTGCAATTTGTGAAGCATTTATACAAGACAAAAATCACATTCTTTTCCAGATAACCTGCAGCTTTAAATGTTCCTTTCTTATCTTTCAATCAACCTGCAAGTTCACTCGGTTTGTTGTGATCTTGTTTTTCAGGTTTTCGTTTGAGCTTGGTGCCACATGCTGGGAAACCTTTTACTCCAACACTTTAGTCAGGGATTATTTGGTTGTTGCCACATTTGTCATTACTGAGTACAGCCTCAAAAAGGCTGAAAGTTGTTGCTATAAATCTGAGTCATAATTACTTTAACCTTAACTTAGCAATAGCATAATTGACACATCTTTCAACATGTACAGTAATAACCCAATTAAAGTAAACTCCACCAACCTAGCTAGCTTTAGGTCAATTGAGCTGGTTTGAATTTATAATAGGTCAGCATGGGAAACTAATCTGGTTGACTGACAGCTATAGCAGGTATGTTGAATTTCAGGAGCATGGGCCCTCAGCTATGTAATGTTTGTAGAAGTATAACATTTTCATTTTTTATTTTGTAACACCATTAAACTGAAAATGAGCATAATAGGACTTCTTTAGGAATTACTTAAATACTTCAAATAGTATTAAGTAGTAAGGTTTTGTAAGGCATGTGAGAAAAATCATGCTTTTTCAAAAATTCAAGGAAGCACAGACTGAGACAGAGGCAGAAATCCTTTTTAGTAGTGTAACAAAACATATATTATTTTAAATGTTATTTGGCATCCAAGAATATCTACGGCATTTGAAATGAGTACTGAAAGGAACTAGATTCTCGTTATCCAATCATTTCTTAAGGAGCCACTGTAGCTGCAGCAACAAGAAAATACAAGATGTTATCTATAGTTTTGTTACAGCCCAATTGTGTTTGGCATTCATATTAATGTATTCGAATGATTGCAAATGTTACGTTTTCCCAGTTTTGATCCCTGATTGCATTTATTGCATATCTTGAACATTTAAACATGTAGTTAGTAAACTGTTCCCATGCATCTGTTGCTGGGTGCTGTGCTGTGATACTATTGTTTGTGAAAAAAGCCTTAAGTATCTTAAAGCATATGTAATTTTGTGTGAAATACTATAGATGGTATTATACCTCATTATAGCTCACACTGCAGACAAAGAGTTATGCATGACCTGTCTCTCTGTAAATCCCTTAGGACAGCATCAGAAAACCACCAGAGGGAATTGTAAACACACTCCTCTGCTTTGAATCATCCTGCAAAATGCTATTGAACACCGACATATCATGACCCACACTAACATTTTTCCCTCATGATCGCACATCATGGGTGAACATGTCAAAACAGCTCAGAGACGACTCTCAACAACCAGGGCCTTCCCGTCACCCTCTAATCCAGCAATTAGAGACAAGGCCAGGGAGATGGAACAGATGTTCCATAAATGGGAATGGCAGAGGGAGTCCTGGCGTCGATGGTATTCCTAATCTCTCAGAGGAGGACGAGGACGGAGAGAAAAGCAGCAGACACACTCCTGCAGCACAGACTGAGGTCAAAAAGAGCTCTCTAATGATTCAAGGGGCTGCTTTCAAGCTCCAAATGTTGGGTTTGCTGCTTGAGAGGGTCATTATGCTCCAAGTAAAGGGATTGTCAGATCACATGCTTAAAGTATAATGACCCCGTCCCCTACACTTTGTTGGTGTTGGAAATAAGTGGGAGTACATCTTTGTAACTTTCTGGAACCAACAACCTGTCACACACGGACAATTTACACAGTATTTGGCAAGGAGATTATGAGTTCTTGACATCTTATTTAGAAATTGTAACTTAAAGCCTTGAAACATCAGACAAGTGCCAATGCCCCTTGTTTTTGTGATGTTTCCCGACTAAGCATAATCCCTTATCAGCGTTTTTTTTTTCGGCGGACAGAGCATGTTGAATTGGCAGCATAGCCTGTTGGTGAGAGAAATCACACTGATTGGCTGTGCGGCTTAAGAAACTAAGTGCACAAGAAGAGAAACAGAAGTAAGAAACACAAGCACTATAGCAACGACTATAGGTCAGAGGGCACACACAGAAGGCTTCACCACCTGCTAGTATGGAAAATGATTTCCTCTCACACAGGGGCAGAAAACATGTGCTAGTCACATTACATTAATGTACATTACGGTTTAGTCAAATTACTAGTTCCTTGAAATGCCAAACCCGCTGATTGTTGGCCGAAATCTCTTTAGCTCTACAGAGCCTTTTTGACTATTTTAACTTTGTCTTGATTCTACTGTTGCGCATAGACGTTTGATAATTTGCCTGCAGGTTAAATATTACAGATCGTATTAACCCAGTATAAAGAAAATACTGAGTTACCTGAAAAATCCACTTAACCATCTCCCCAAGTTATTGTTCTATATCAGTAAAGTGCCGATGCAAAGAACTGTTTAGGTGGTGTGAAACTGATTTTTACAGTGGGTTCAGGTCCACTTGCTCCAGAAGTCCAAAGGTTTGACAGTGATCTGCTCTTGGCTGCAGAGTCAAAGAGTCTTATGAGCTACTTCTGGTGTCTAGAAATACAAACGCTGTGAAATCAGTTATAGTGGAAACCCGCTGTTAAGACAAAGCGAAAGATGTGGATTATAATGACAATTTTGTAGTTTAGCATACATTATCCATCTTTCTACATTGTTACAAAAAGACAAGGCTAAGAGACATAGATCTACTTAGCATTTTGTCTCCAGTGAGCTGATAATAACCCTCATAGTGAAAGTACCACCTGTCAATCAAACACCATGGGCGGGACTCTTTACTCCATAAATGGACTTCCTGTCGATGCAGTATTTTTTCCTTTGTTTTCTTTTGTTATTGTCCTCATTATGTTATTATGTTCTGTAGAGGGCTCATCCTAATTTAAATAAACCTTTAACTGAACTTCATTCATTTGCAAAACATCACATAGTAATATTTTTTGTTTTGTTTTTAAGAAAGAAAATGATTGATCAAGAATATAATCGAAAACCAACGGTTGCTCCTCTGACAAACACCCGAGAAGACCCCCGCTGTCAGAGGGGCATCCACAACCTAAGCAGCAAACAAACCTATGTTGGTCCCTAAACTATCATCAGGTCTATTCCTGCTGCTCATTGGGACTTGGGCTCTCCAAGGAGCGCTGAAAACCGGATTGTTTTACACACACCTGTTCCTGAACGTCACTCGGCTACACGCCTGTCTCAGAGGGAGCGCAGTTAATCGCTGATTTGGCACACTTACAGTCACAACATACCAAGGTCCAGTTTCAGGAACACACACACACACACCACACACACACACCACACACACACACACACACACACACACACACACACACACACACACACACACACACACACACACACACACACACACACACACACACACATCATGATGAGACAAGCAGTCCAGCAGCCATATTTGATTTTCCACTGAATGTTGCCTCACCAAAATAACTTAAAACTGTGCAAAACACATAAAGCTGCGTTTTCAAAGCCAGGCTGAAATTTGCAATTATTTTCTGCAAAAAAAAAGGGGGTAATAGTTTGTATATACTGGAACTCTTGCAGCTTTGTGGCTTTGACTGAATGGGAAACAATTAAAGTGCTTTTTGGCACCACATGAAGCCAGGCGGCGATAAAAATGGCTGAGCTTTTCAGCGAGTGAGGCCCCTCAGCTCGGCCTGTCAGGAGGCATGCGAGAATCTTCCAGAAATCTCTCCTCCTGGACTCTTCCGTTTCCCATTTCCTCTTCAGTTCAGCAGCACAGTGTACTTAGCAACTTTCACAACGCTACGTTCATATCATTGGGAAGACAGTAAGTACATAATACTTGTTACAGAGAACCAGAGTACTGCCCACAAAGAGGAGACTGATGATGGACCAATACAACTTTGATGCAGCTCTTAGGTGACGGACGGCCAGTGTTTCTGTTCCAAGGGTCCTATATTACCTTTATATCCTCTTATGACACATTAACAAGACCTGCAAATGGTTTTATGTTCTCAGCAATGTTTGAAGGACGCATATTTGCAGAGGTTTGGCTTGCTACAAGTTTTTTCTGTTTGTTTTCTCATCATTGTACATTTGCAAAAATGCAGCCCTTTGCTGTGGAGAGTTTAAAAAAAAATGATTTAGAGAGAATAAGCAGCCTATGTTGTCATTTCTTGAAGAAATTGACAGGACACAGCAAGAAGAAAGAACCCCCCAAACTTGATGTATCACTAACATATCAATTTATAGTTACTGTGGAGCCACACCTCCTCCTCTCCAGCTCCTCCTCCTCTGGTCAGCTAGAGGTGGTTTTAAGGTTGAACAGCAGCCTAAAGAGGGAGTTTGATGCCCGGCAGCCAATGGTAAGCAGAGAGGGGAGTGGGGAGGAAGAATTGGGGGAAAAGAGAAGGAGGAAAAGGGGGAATGGGAAGGAGAGAGGAGAAGGAGGAGGAGGGAGGAGGAATGGAAAGCGTCCACCAGCGCAAACACCTCTGAAACAGAAACATCCATTTAGCAGGGAAAACAAGCCCCCCTCACAAGACCTCCATGAATGGACCACTTCAGCCGGCCGAGGAAGTTCCAACGAGGGGCAGGATGTTCCCCTCAGGACGCACTTGAGACGGGCTGAGGGCCAAAAGCCTGAATACATAGACCACTCTCTCTCCCTCTGTCACTGTCCAGCTTTGCCCTCCCACCCGGGGCAGAGTGGCTTCAGTACCCCCACAAATACCCCCACAAATACCCCCTCCCCGCAGCCTGTTCCTTCCCCTCCCACCAGCCGTTTACTGAGCCGCAGCCAGCGAGGCGGCGAGGGAGGGCGTGGAACTGTACTCAACAAACAAAGAAGGAGGGGCAAAGACTTTCCGTGATTAAAGAGCAGTTAGGACGCTATGAGAGGCTAATTTGTTCACTGTGGGACAGAATCAACAGGAAGTGGGGGCAGAAATCTGTGCCGCCTGCATTTCCTGCTGCAATTTAAAGGAGAATACTGCCTCTATTTAGAACCTATATCTAAATCCAATTCAGGTTTTACCTCAATGCATCTTTTATGCATGTCATCATGTAATTGCATAATTCTTTTCAGTTGAAATATATTTTCATATTTTACTCACATTGCTATTTCGAAATGAGCTACTACAAAAGAAACATGCAAAAGTAGTCAGAAATGATCAGCTGACGAAATCAGATTGTTGTCAGACGACGTGTTAAAATCAGCAGCAATAATGTTAAACCACGAAGTTAGCATGTAGATGGCCCTTCAGTACTGGTTCTTTGTATACGTACACTGTTGTCACCGGTAAGATGACACAGAAACAGAACACAGGGCGTGAGGTTTAAAAGAGACCGGGATTACCTGTAATCTTTTTGGACAGTGGAGATTGGGTAATGATGTCATGGAGGTATTGCCGGTGGGGATATTGATGGTGGAGGGGCAGTGGAGGGCGGAGGGATTAAGAAAGGAGGGTTGTTGGTGGGATACAGGTAATAAGTGTTGACCTGCTTCAAGGCAGGTGGAGATCCATTGAGAGGCTAACAAAAGCACAGCAAAGATACATTCATCAAGGAAAAGGCTCCAGAAGTGGCCTTAACGCATGTATCTACCATTGGATCTGGATGAACAGGAGATGAGTGGTTTAAGAGCAGAGTTGAAATACTGAAGAGCTGATGAGCAGGAGGGAGAGCTGAGGGAAGTGATGAGCCATTCGCAGGCAGGTGTGTGTGAAACGGAGAACCAGTAGATAACCCAAGTAAATGCCTAGAGATTGATAAAAAAAAAAAACTTGGTTTGAAGTGACTTTCATCTAACACACCCACATGAGACTACTGAGTTAAGAAAATGCTTGACTTAAAAGAAGTTACTTGGCAGATCAGAGGAAGTATTTTTCTGGAGTTCTCATGGTTGCCTTGAGCCCAGTCGTGGTTCTGGTAGAGACAACTTTCAGCTGCAAGTTAAAGTCTTTATACCTGTATGTTTACATGCACGGCCAGAGAAAGATACGGTTGAATGTTCTACTACTAACTTGACCTTTGAGCCAAGGTTATTTTTAGTCATACTAGTTGCATGGCTCTGGGGATGGTCCATCCACAACTTTATACCACACTCAAAATATCTCAAAAACTATTGGTTGGAGTCCTGTGACAATTCGGTCCCCAGATGAGGATTCCTAGCATCTTTGGGGATCCCTTGACGTTAACTATATCATCACCATGAGGTTGACATTGGGGAAATTTGGTTCACGACTTCTAGTCAGAACTACCTCAGGAAAAATTGTTATTTGTCCAAGACTTTAGCTTTGGACTAAATTAATATCTGCGAAAAACCCTCCGACCAGCTTCAGTTGTACCTTGTGTTAAATACTAATTAGGAAACGTTTTTTTTCCTACCTAAACGAATACTTCACTCCCAAAATGATCAATGAGTAACCCTAACCCTTTATTGAAACCATTTTTACAAACAAATAGAACACCTGCACAAACGTCAAAAAAAGTTTTCAGAAAGTTCAGTAATGTTTATGACGCAGATGCATGTGTTTGAAGAGTAGAGAGCATACGATCTGATTAATGAGGCTTACTGTGAAGTCACGGCAGAAAATCTAAGTTTTCTTCAAGAATTCAAAGTAGCACGAGGTAAACAAATGATTTACAAATGGTTGTTTTGTTGATGAGGTATTCCCTAAACATTAGCATGTTTGCATTTAGCTCCAAGCAGTGCAATGTCTAAGAGCTCACATTACAGCAAGCACGTAGACAGTTAGTCTTGTTTCCATGTGTGCCATCCATGTCCAAAGCTTGTTTGTATTGAGTTTCACCCACAGTTAGTTTGTGTAGAGGGAAAACAAACTGCCAACTCCACGACCGTGCTGACAAATAGTTCAGACAAAACAAACTGAGACACTTTTGCAAAATAAACTCACTGTTGTGTGTATTCTGTGGTATTTTGGTTTCATTTAATTTACATAAACTTCCAAAAACTACAGATTTCTCCACCAAAGTGTTTGGGTTTTTCTTGGACTTGTTTCTGTCACAGGATCTGTTTGTTTTTCCAAATGCATGCATCTCAGTGATAGACAGAGCAATGACAGCAAACGCTATTATAACATGTTTATTGAAAACCTTTGTGACAGCATAGTTTGTCAGGCACAGAGAGAGATAGAGAGACTGACAGAGAGTTGTGAAATTGTAGTTTTTTCCCTCAGTGGGAGACGTTTGCCCAGAGGGTTTGTTGTGGTGGAATGTTACAGAGCATTCATCATGATCAAAACAGGTACATTGCAACAAACAAGCATGAAGCTATGAATTACAACAACTAAAAAACTCACATAATGCCAAATGGTTAGTTTCACCTTTCTATGTTAAACATGAGTTCAGAGGGACGAAAAATTCATTATGTGGGGTTGGGGGAAAAAAAGAATCAAAGGACAAAAAGGACAAAACCTGATGTGGATTGCAAAATGAAATAAATGTATATGAAAATGTCCTCTCTATAGTTCTTTCAAAATAGCTACATAAAACTCTAAATCAGCAACGTAAAAGCATATTTCAAACTATAAATTAATCTGCACTAACATTGTTGGGTTAGAACGGCATGACAAAATGAAAATGGGATGAAAAACCGTGTGAAACCATGAATCAATAAAAACATGTGAAATATGAATAGTTTTGATATCCCTGGAAGGAAAGGTGTATATCTGTGACACCAAACGAAGCCGAGATAACAGCCCTCTCCTCCCAATTTCATTTTCAATCCTGATTTTTTTCTTTTGTTGAGCAGAAAGAGAATAAATAAGTCAGTCAGAGTAGAGACAACAGGTGGGTAAAGGCCGATGTGTGACTGTACATACAGTAAGAGTCGCTCTCTGCTGAGGCCATGCTGTTTAATCATTCAATAGCAAAGAAACCATGTTCACTCATAAAATAAATGTGTTGTTTTTAACATCTGTCTGTTGGGCAACACAATACTGACATGTTTGCACCAGACTCCAAAATTAAACCTCCACATTTTCTGTTTCAGAAATTGTTATATATAGCTTAACATATTTTATTTTCTAGAACAACTGTATCCTGTGTTTTTTTCTGTCCGATTTCGTTGTCGAAATATCATATATCAAAACGAATACCTAGTGTGAATCAGTGCTAATGTTAGAAAGCTTCCGATTGGAATTGATTGCCCGTATCTTAGCAACACTGCTTTCAATCGTTAGCAACAGTTGGGAATAGTTGCCATGGGAAAGCCATCGGAAGCTTGAAGATTTTTATTTCATATTTCTTTACATTTTGGCAAATTGGCCCAAACTAGAACTGAGCTAATTCGGCATACTAGTATGCCGAATTAGCTCAGTTCTAGTTTGTCATGTCGCCATGGATGTACGTTAGAATAGTATTACTTTGTTACTTAATTAAACTTAAAAACAAGTCAATTCTTTTGGAGCCATGAGGGAGGTTTTTTTTCTCAGGTTTTCTAAGCAGATTTATGTAAATGTATGAGTCTAACATGCGGAAAAACCTACGCTTTATATTCAACTGTATTTCCTACTTCCTTAGTAAAAAGCTGCCTCTTTGGAGATTTGTGATTTTAATAAGATGGCAACAATCCATAAGCCAGGACATCCTTTAAATGCTTAAATAAAGTTTCATTTGTTTGAATTACCTGGAGGAAAGTCCATAATTTCAGGTCTTGGCTGCGATTTTGTCTTTTATAAAAGATAGAATATATTGCATTTTGGAAAATACAGTGCTTTACTTTTGCTGCCATTAACAACACAAATGTTAAAAACAACACATCCTTTTAAAAATGAAGAACAGAGAGACAGAGGCTGTCAGTATCAGAGTCAAAGAAAGCTTGATAGAATGAAAAAAAAAAGGCAAAGGAGGGCATCCAAATAAAAATAAAATAAAAGGATAGATGAAGACAGGAGCAAAGCCTGATGGGGGGCATCAGTATCTGATAAAAAGACTACTCTCATCATCATGTTCAGGCTCTTTAATGAAAAAACACTGAAAAGCTATGAATAAAAAATACTTTCACCATAGGGAAAGCTTTTACCCAGCATGGAAGAATAAATAAAACAAAACAGCGTTTCATTAGATCCATCCAACCTTTACACAAGTGCCTTTTTGTCTTTCAAAGGCTAATACTTACATACTTCTAGAGAGAACTGCTTCTTTTATATTTTTTTATATTTTGCAAATTATACAATCAAAACATGGTCAAAATAAATCAATTAATCTCCTTTTTGTTTGCTAAATTATTCCAGGCACTTCATAGATTTGGGCCAAAACTGCACTCAAGACAGAAATAACAATAACTGGGTGTAACCTTTCACTTCACAAAGGCCTTGTTTTTGTGCATAAACCAATGAAAAATCACATAAATTCGTGCTAAAAATTAAAAATCTCCCAGTGTAGGAATAGAAATAAATACAGATTCGTTAAGTACTTTAAACATTGGTGGGGATTTCATTAAGTACTGACACAGTCTTGTTGGGTAATTACAATGAATGTCTCTGCAAAAATTCAGTTCACACACTAGAATAAGGCCATTGCACAGTAAAGTGTTACCACCGTTTCCATTTAGCAGCGAGTGAATCGTGTTTCTGAACCCTTCAAATGTCTGCTTTTCCAAACGTCGCTTTCCCTTTTGTGACTAAATTCAGACTCTGTAAACGTTTCAACCCTTTCACTTTTTTGGGGTCAGCTGGAGAAACGACTGCATAAAAAGAAGGGGAGATATCCATTTGGCAATCCCATGATCTTCCCTGCACATGTAACCTCCGCCCGCCTACATTCCACAGTGCAGCGTTCGGTTCAGAGATCTGATGAACTCGGAGAAATAGACTTTTAAGACTAATTTGGCACTTTTGCAAACTAAGCTCAGGATCCACCACATACTTCAGGGTAAACAAACTGATATATATACTGTTTATATAATATATATATTTTGCTGTTTGACTCGTAAGTCGCACAGCATGCCTTCATTTCAGTATTAATACTATAGAGCAGCGATAAAATCTCAAGCGTATGGGCAGGTTTTTTTTTCTCGAACAAACGGACATAACAGCTTCACACTTCTGCCTTCAAGCTGATATTTTAATCCACAAGTGTCTTGCTCAAGGGCACCTTGACACCGCATGCAGCTTGTTAGAATCCACCCTGTGACCTTTCTGTTAGAATAAAAGAGTTTGAAGCCTTCAGAGCTACCTTCAAAAGAAAATATCCATCTATAAATGCTTTAACTCTGTAAAAGCTCATTGTGAAGGTGCATTCCTGGGTCCTTTTTGTCATATAATGTATTCTTGTGTGTTAAAGGTCAATGTCAGAATGTGGTGTTGAGGCTCAGAACGAGCGATAATCATCAATTATGTGTGATTCTTAAAAAGGAACAGATCACGGTTTGCACCACTGACTGGACTCAAAATCCCAGAATGCATTGCACAATAATGCAGATTAGGTTCGGGGAGAGCCATGTCATGTTCAATTTCCTTTGTAGTTGGTGGCTATTACAAAAATGTGGGTAAAACTTGCATGTTTTCAAATTTCTCTAAACGCCACAGGTTCAAACATTTTCTTGACTAACAGCTAAAAATCATTCTGGGAAATGCAGTTATAACTAAAGTTGTGTCTATTCTCAAATGTAATGAAATTACAATGAAATTAAACATTAGTCGAAGGATTTTTCCTTTAAAAGGCGGCTGAGGTTCTCTGAAGGCTCTTTATGTTTCACAGCAAATTGTTGTGGGTGTTCAAAATGTCTTAAAGTACTTGATTCGTACTAAAAGGCCTCTCTGTACATATCTTGAAGCGCTGCCATTTCTTGCCCAGCAAGAGCTAATCGTTGCTTGATATTGCAAACGTCAACTTTTCAAATCAGAATCTGAACTCAGCGGAAACGTCCGGCTGCCCTTCAGCGGGAGCCTTCAGTTCCCCAGTCCTCCTCTGGCGGTCGAATCACTCTCCCTCCCAATAACCATCTTCCCTTCTCTTATACATTCTTATTTTCTTTTCAAAAACTGCCCAGAAAAATAATAACAAAGATGGATCTAAAACCAGAGGAGTCTGTGAAAAAAACGTTGCAGTTCTGTTGTAAAATAAGTTACAAAAAAAAAAAGAAATAAAATCTTTGCGTACAGTACTAAAATCCTAAACTAGACCTTTCCAACTTAAGAAACCACATGTTAAGTCTATAAATATCTTTACAAATATACACGTTAATTATTCAAATAAACCTTTTCTGTATCACTTTAAATGATTAAATGTTTTACACTTTCATGACAGTGTCTTCTAGATTGCTTCCTAAAAACAATACTTTAAGAAAATGTAATTTTTTGTCTTTTAAGTACATGGCTGTAAACAGCAATATGATACATATTTGCATTTATATATTTACAATAAATCATTTTTCTACATACATAAAAAACAAACTCCAAACCTTATTTTCCTAATTACTGTATGGCCCTGAAACTTCGCCTCACGCTTGATGAGGAATTTGTTTCATGATTATCACAAAACCTTTTTTTTTTGTCGGGATGCTAAAAGGTTGTACAGATTGATGAGAAAAACACGTTATATGTTCATGTGATCCTCTCTGTTGTTGAGCTCTTCTGTAATAGAAAAGTGTCTTGGGAAGAAAGAGTCCCATCATGGAGTTGATTCTGGCTTTGCTGGTTTCTTGTCAACGGATTCCCAAACCTTTATCGTGATTTGAGGGCTCCGCGCAGACGAGGGGATAAAAATCTGAGGTCCTCGCCTACTGGATCGCAAAGCAGTCACTGACCAATGCCCTTCACTTCCTCCTCTTATATCCATTTTTAAAAATCAATCTCAGGAGGTTTATTTATCCCAGTAGGCACGGAATGGTTTCACCCAACAGATTGTCCGTAAGAAAAGACTGGCCCGAGTACAAAAATATAATTTCAGAACATGGTTCAAAAAATAATCCTTCAATGTTTCCAAGAGTCTGTTAGGGGAGGAGGAGGAGGAGGAGGAGGAGGAGGAGGAGGACAACTCAGTCAAAGAAGATTGAAGAGTTTAAGACGAATCGAAGAGCTGAAGCACTGTGGAAGTATTGCATGCTGAGTTTCCAAATCTTGAGGAGTCACTGAGAGGTTAATCGCAAACTGTGAGAGGAGGTTAAAGTCCAACCCCCTCCCCAAGCTCAGATTTTATGTCCTTATCACCCCGTTGCTGGGGAGCTGTTTGGGAAGACAGGGCTCTTCAGGCAGCGCTTCGTGGGCGAACACCGAGTCGTCTCCCGAGGAGCAGGTGCTGTTCGAGTCCTGGCAGGTGGGCGAGTACTGCTCGAAGGGCACCGCCAGGTCCAGGTACTCCTGTCAGAGGAGAGGGCAGAGGTTAGACCGTCAATCCTCTCTGTGGTCACATAAATAAGCGAGGAATTATATAATATTTCTGTATTATCACCTGTATTCTTTAGAATGTTAGTGGGTTCAACAGAGCATGATACTAAACTCTAACCACTGTGTTATGATTGTATTTCCATGTGTTTCTTTCTAAACTAAGTTGCATATTTATTTGACATTGTCAGTGTTGTTCTACAGTATGTGTTGTTTTCTAACCCTGACTTGTTTAAATAACACAATACAGTTAAACAAAAAACCTCCCGTTTTAAAGACACAGCTACATAAAAGTCCAAGTTTAATTCCTGCATCCCTGTGTTGATTGTTCAATTTCTATATGCCGAACATGTGTTTAAAACATGTTGAAGTCTTCATCTGTCAAAATCCCTTTCTTTTCAGTTTTTCTAAAATATTTAAAAAAACATTCATGTTGAAACTGGCGCAATAAATTAGTTCGATCAAATACGATATTAGGCAAATAGCTAACCCTAACCCATCACATTAACTACATCTGCTTCTTTGGGTCAAATTGTAGCTATCAAAGCCAAATAAGTGTTTGTTTAGATCTAAAAACATATTTTTATAGGGCTAAAACTTTTCCACATTTCCAGAATATATGGCTGTTCTACAATTTACTAATCCTTTAACTCCTGAAATAACATTTTGACTTCATTCCACTGATTGAACTGCAGTCATACAACTGGGAAATATGTCAAGCTGCAGTAAATAAAGTTGCATTAACCAACCTATGACTTTAAATGATATAACGTGTTAAGAAATGTGTTTGAAGCTAGGTGAGGCTTTATGAAAAAGTTACAATGGTCCAAGGTGAAACTACAGGTACATTTTGTGTCCTTCCTGTTGTGAGCGAGCAGCCGCTGTGCAGAGAGACTTACGTCGGTGGAGGTCATGGATAAAACCCGGTCGTGATCTTCTACCAGCTGTCTGAAGGTCGGTCTCTGCGACGGCACTGCGTGCCAGCACTCCCTCATGATCATGTACCTGAAACAACCAATATCAAGCTTCAGTTTCTCTGCAACGCGTCCATTAAATATGAAATATGAATCTACAACAGGCTGATCTCAGATGGACAGTTTCCAGCGTATAGGTCTACTTGATCTGCAGCTGGAGGCTGATGCTCTGTAATTACGGTTGAAGCAAAGTAAAGGCTCATCATTTTTGGTTTTTACTATTTTTCATTTTCTCCAGCTGCAAGAAGACACCGCAGTTTACAGTAATATAAGACATTTTACGATAGCCACAGAAATAAGGAGAAACCAAAATGAGCTGTTGATGTATGGTGATCGATGGATCTCAAAGTACTTAAAAGAAAATGTAATGAATAGCTATGCTTAAGTATTTTAAATCAGATTTAATTTAACATTTTAATGACTCCAACCTCAAATTCATGGGTAATTCAAATGTACTAATTGTTTTTGCACATTTTGAAGGTAAGTTGTTGCTAGTAAACAACAATAAATGAGTACAGAATGCATATAATCTCCTAACGTGAATGCACTGAGGTATTTACAGGTCAGGTTTATCTGCACTAAGCCGCCTCCTGCTACATTTCTTCCTATAACTGACTATAATTCAGAAAAACACTTACAGTTCATGCGTGCAGTTGGCAGGTTTGTCCATGCGATGTCCCTCCTTCAGCAGCTTAAACAGTTCTTCTACTGGGATACCGGGGTACGGCGAGCCTCCCAAAGTGAAGATCTCCCACAACAACACCCCATAGGACCACCTGAACACACACACAAACACACACACACACGATGAATACAGATTTAGAGGTCAAACTGCACTCATGCCCTGAAGCAGTCAGGAGGTGTGTTCCCCAGATAAACAGATGAATCTGGTTTAGGGGAAAATATTGATTCTCAATAATGTTTACTGCACTCAATTTAAGATTGAAATTGACATTCCTATTGTCTCGGGCACTCAATATACGATATTTGTAGAAACTCGTCCTTCAAAACAAAGGAGAAGTCAAAATCATTGTGAAGAATTAGAATAGAGATTTTCCTTTTTTTAATAGATACAGAGGTGAGATGACTTACTCAATGTGCTAATTACTCTATTTTTCATTACAAACTATTAATTAAAATATTGTTGGAGACTATTTTCAGAACGTGTGAGTATTGTGTGCAGAAGGACTCGGTAATTATGGGATTGAGGCAGAAATAAAGTGAGTTATAACATACGTGACCTAGTGCTAATGTGTTATCAATACTTTTTGGAAAACAATGGAGCTCTATGGAACAGTCTAAGAAGATATATAAGGCTATAAAATGTTGCCATCTTTATTCTTTAAGGGCTAATCTGCACAAATGTATCGAGCAGTCTTGTTAAATGACCATGTATAAACAAATAATACACATCTACAACTGTACACCAAATGAAAAAAGCTCATAGTATACCAGCAGTATATTTGCTTTTATGTATCTTGCTGGTGTTTCATCAGTTTAATAAAAAACATCACTGTCAGCATCCTTTGAAACTGGGCCAGTATGAGATGCAGCGTAATGTGAGAAACACATACATATCTCCTTGTTTTTAATTAAATCCACTGAGTCTCCAAATGTGGATGTAAAAACGTGGCTATCATCCATTTTTGAGTACCTTAATTGGCCATGCTTGCTCAAAATGATAGTGCACTCCTAAGAAAAAGAGATGGAATCATCTTTATTTGGTTTTAAAAGCTCAGTTTAAAAGAAATTGGAAAAAGTCTTTGGGAACAGACTGTATCTTGAGGAGCATAGTGTTTCCAAAAACACCTACAAGCTGTGACCTAAATTGAGCACAAAGCATGAATAGAGGAACTTATTCTGCTGTATCTACAGTTAGAGTCCAGCTGCTATCGGGCACCTCTAACCCGAGCCCTCCTCTCTCTCTCTTTCTCTCTCTCTCTCTTTCTGTCTTTGTGGCAGCAGCTCCAGTGAACGGCTGCATTATTCCTAAATGGCTAAAAAACGAGGGGAGCTAATCAGATAATGGTGGTCTATTAACCCAGTGTACTATTGTTCGCCCGTTAGTCCTCTGACTCAGAATCAGACCCCTCCTCCAGGAGCCCAGCGGACTTAATCTAATTTTCCACGCTCCGATCCAGAGGGCTCGCTAGACCTCCATCCAAACAGCGGGAGTGAAAGAGAGACATCAATATTCAGAGGTAATAAAGGGGGCTGAGGAAAGAGTTGGGAGTTAAGAATAACCGCCGATACAACTGAACTCGACGTGAACAAATGACATCTTGAGGGTCAGTTTAGGTTCAGGACCGTTTCAGAGGCGACTACAGGAATCAGTTTATGTTCACTGCTAGTCGTCAAAAAATGAATTTTCATCAGCTATCAGGCGGCTAATAGTAACAGGCAATCAAGATGTAAACACTTCATTATTCATTGGCAGCAATAGACTGAAAATGAAGGAAAACATAACTAAGATTATCTGTATAGGAAATGTACATTAGGGTCATATATGAACATAGTAGCCCTTTAAATAAGCCTGGTATCTACGTTTTTAAAGTGAACTCGAGTCTAAATTGTGTCTCGATTGGAATCCTAAAGGCATTGCGCAAATAACTTTTGGATGCACAGCTGTGCACAAATAAAGTGTAAAACGACAGTAAAAATCCCCAAATAAATGGCTCCCTGAGAGTTCCTACAGCAAGTTCTGCCTTTAGAGCTGTCAATGCTTGGAAAGCTGCATGAGCTGTGATGCCAACTGTGCCCTGAGAGCTGCAGTACACACACCTTATTGTTGTGATTGTGTGACAGATTTAAGTTTAAATGTGTTTTAATTGTCTGCCGTCTGCTTCAGAGTAACATATTTCAGTAGAAACGATCACAGGTCAGAAGTCAGGGTCCCCCGGGGTGTTTGAGAGTAAACTGGCTGCGGAGTGACTACTGTATAAAGGGAGGAGGAGGTTTGGCGGCAGGACTGACTGTAATGCAGACCTGCTGAAACAACAGAGCGGGCGGACTCTCCACTCGGCTTGTTCCCAGTCTAGTGTAATCACACAGCGAGCCCATGTTGACAGGGGCCCGTGTTTGGCTTGGATGGCTGTGCTGGGGACACAGCGTCTGGCGAGGAGCGTTTTAGCAGGGGGGTTCGGCTACTGCAACACAGATTGACTTGTGACCTCCTCTCCTAATCGCGCCTTTATTCTCCTGGCAGGAGCAATCAGAGGTTGTAAAAGGTGAGTTTGTCTACCTTTGAACTGCTGCGGAAAAACACCCTGAGGGAACACCTTGTGATACATCCACTGACTTTCTTATCTCTTTCTGTTCTGGGCGGATTGGATTTACTCGTATAAAACGTGATAAATCCATTGACCCTCTTATCTGCCTCTGTTCTCTGGATTTGCACTGACAAAACAACAGTAAGTTGTTGAGGCTCTGTTGTGTTTCTGTCTCCCTCTGATGTCCAGTGGGAGATTAGAGAACAAACGCAGTGAGGAATGCGGAGCCACAAGAAGCTCAGGATTATCAAGTGAGTGCAGATGACAGCGAGCAGCAGATATTTGGTAAGGGAACGCTATGGTTCCATATTCACACGCACAAACTCAGACTTTTGATGCTAACGCGCTCAGTCACGATATTTCAACACCCGGATTCCTTCCGTGTACAGCAGCTCCACATGAGTGGGCTGGAGGCATGTGACGGCTGGTTTGTGCAAACTCACACATCGCTCTGGTGCGTGTAGACCCGGTCGAACAGAGCCTCCGGAGCCATCCATTTCACGGGGAGACGACCCTGCAACAACAGAGGCAAAACAGAACCGCTCGGTCAGCAGGACCGTTCTGTACAGAGCAGACCCAAAAACATGGACCCAAAATCACAGAGTTCGGCTCCGTCCTGCCGTGACACCTTGAACTTTGGCTCGCCTGTCTTATAAACCACATTCATTTACAAGGTTTCAAGTTTTTAGAATATAAGTGTTTTTTTATAACTCTTTGGACGCATCCAGCTTGGTAAACTGAACTCTTATGGCCTCTACATGCTTGGAAATCTAATTTATATATAAAAAGTTTGTTTATTTTCATTTTATTGAGAATAAATTCCTCTAAAAGGTTGTTAAAGTTATTGAAGTTCTGATAGACAATCCATTTTCTATAACATAATAATATTAAATCAAACAAACTATTTATTGTAAGAGCTGTAGAATATGTATTGCTAGGCAAAATATCCCTGATCTCACAATCCCTTCTCTTTGTGCAAGGTAAAGCTTAACATAATTAGCAATTTCTATTTTCTTTCCGACAAAGAGGCATTCAAGAATGACACTCACGTTCGTGGTCTTTTTGTAGTAGTCTATATTGTGCACATCTCTGGCGAGACCGAAGTCGGCGATCTTCATAATGTTGTCCTCTGTCACAAGGACGTTTCTGGCTGCCAAGTCTCTGTGGATACACTGAGGGAGGAAGAAGAAACGCATCAAACACACGGCCACACAACAAATTGCACAGACGCAGACACATTCTCCTACAATTGGAGGAGTGTACCATTGTCTGACAACTCAAACAGCATCCTAACCAACAACCTTGAAACTGTGACATTTTGTCTCTTTTTAAAGCATCTGCGCAGTAATTTTCTCCTGTAACTGTTTTTTTATGTTTGAAACTCTGAACTTTAATACAAAACATTCCTAACCATGGTTACGACCTTCAAAGTGTTTAAATCATTATGATTCAGAAATGTTTCCTCTCATTTTAGCTAACCCTAAACCTCATTTTTGGCTAACCCTAACCATACCTGTTACTCATTCTTATTTAACACCAAATAATTTATAACAAGCTAAAATAGATTAAGACAGGTATAAAATAAATATAAAAGTTACAGTGCAGTGTAAGATATACATTGTTTTTTTTATAGATACCAAAAAAACGTTCTAATTTCTGTATTTTCTTAGGATTAGCATTTCTCCAGGCACAGATACTCAGCTCACTGAAACAGCATTTGTCTATCAGCATTAGAAAACACAGCGTCATGGCGGCTGACCTTTTGCGAGGCCAGGTACTCCATGCCTCGGGCCACCTGGTAGGCGCAGGACACGAGGTCTTTGAAGGTGAGCTGCTCGTCGGGGATCTTACAGGTGTCGAAGGAGTAGTCCATGCCCGGCGGCCGCCTCGCCCGCAGGTACTCCCTCAGGTTGCCCTTAGAGGCGTACTCCACCAGGACGTACAGAGGCCCTGAACGCAACACAGAGCACAGGATCACTTTCAGCACAACACTTAATATATTGTGTTAGTTATCTCCTCTGTAATGCGCTGTGGTCTCACCGTCCTGTGTGCACGCTCCCAGCAGGTTGATAATGTTTTTGTGTTTTCCAATCATCTTCATCATCTCCATCTCCGACACCAGGTCTGACAAGTCTTTATCCGTGGCGTCATCTGAGGAAAACAGAAAAGGAATAAAGAACCCATGATGAGGCACTTTATCCACAGGGACAAAGGATAATAAGTCATTCATTGTTGTCATCGGTTCATTCATTGTTTTTTCCAATAAAGCAAAGAAAAGGAGCGCAAGAGAAAGAAAGAGGTTAAAAGACGGAGAAATCAACAGAAGAAGACAGGAAGTAAACACTAACAGGAACAGAAGAAGAAGACAGACAGGAAGTAAACACTAACAAGAACACAGTATGGGCTATGACAGTGTTTAGAGACTGGTGAATGGAAAGGCAAACTTGAACAGATTTGGACAGTTACAGAAAACCTCAATCAGTGCTGCCGTCATTTTAAGTTATGTTGCTTTTACAATAATTTATATCAATACAATTATTTTCATATCAATATTGTGAGTCAAGTCAATGGTTAATTTAATATTTAACCGTGTAATAAGTAGGATGATTCGCAGCGATGCAGTCATTAATGAAACTGCACATTATCCCTTAATTAAGCAGACTTAAGTTTGAGAATAAGGGAAGCATGAGACCAGACAAAGCTAATTCATATGTGTACAGAGATCAAAACAGAGATGTTCACTAACTAACCTTTCAGCATCTTCACAGCAACATCCAGCGGCTTGTTGGGCTTCTCTTTGTCGATGCCGATAGCCTCGGCCATCACCACCTGCCCGAAGCATCCCTCGCCCAGAGGTTTGCCTAGAGTCAGCCTGAAACATAAGAAAGACAGTCTTAGAGCTTTGAGTTCTGCTGCTGGCAGTGTGGAGGGTTTTCTCATTTATTGTTTATTTCTCGATAAGCGAGGAGGAAGGTGTCGTGTTGACCTTGATGAAATGCGGCTCAGATGTTTTCACAGCGCATGATGTTTCAAGGACAACTCCACAGTGTCTGTTAGCTGTGAAATATGTGGCTTGGCAGCGTGAAAAAAGCCACAACGCATGCACCGTGTGTCTAGACAACAGTGATGAATGTAGATCCGTGGAAGCATTTTTCTTACCGTGTGCGAGGAAACTCCCATTTGGGGTCGGAGGGCAGCTCCAGCTCCGAGACGTTGGCCAGCATCGGTCCGTCGCTGGAGGAGAGGCGGGCGATCCGCACCAGCGGGGTGTTGGAGTTCATGGAGGAGTTAGAATCCAAGGACACCTGCTTGGGTGCAAAAGACAGACTGTTATAGACTCTGAACAGGACGAGATGATGTGTGTTAAAACAAACAGGCAGAGGGGAAAGAGGAAGCCTTACATGACCTCTGAGCCAAAACTGAATATTTTATTAAAGTATAATAACCTTGATATGAACGTTTAAGTTAGCATCAAATCTTAAACTGGATAGTAGTTTTAATGAGGTAAAAAAATAAATATATATTTATCAAAATGGGTAATATTTAAGTGGATCAAGTCTTTGGATCACAAAATATAACACAATTCTCAGTTTTTATATAAATATGCCAAGATTATCTTATTCAATACAAGTATATGAAAAATACTTATTTTAAAGTTAATCTAATGCCATTGCCAGTGCATTTTTCCCTTTTTTAAGTCTTATTGGTTTTATAAGGGGCCAATAACCCAGAAATTGTAATAATAACTAAAACTAAAAATGTTAAATAGTAAAATATTAATGTTTTTGAATGTAAAACGGGCCAGAGTTAACCTCCATTTAAACTTCAACAAGTAATCACATTTAAAAACTGCATTAAAGATTGAGTAACTTTAAGATGGAATGATTTTCGGTAATGACAGACTGCAAACGTCCCGTATCTCAGGACCAAAGTCAGAGCTCATTCGGCAGCTCGGAGTTTTTCTGAGAAACAGCCTCTGACACTGGCGGTGACTTTTACAAACAGCCGGCCCGTGGCAGTGCAGGAGGAAGCAGGCGGAAACAAAGACGAATGAAGGAGGGAGCAGAGGTGGGCGAGCGTGAGGTGGCGTGGACGTCTCCATCCATCAGCCAGATCCATTTCCAAACTGCTGCCAAGCCCGTGGGCCCGTCATCCCACTGCCATTTATCTGACTGCTGAGGGGAGTTGAGGGTCGGGGGGGGGGGACTTTTGATGAATCTGTTTGTGTCTGCCAGCTTGGCCGCTTCAGGTGGGGTCCTCAAACAAACATGTCCACTTACCAGACCCCTTCGTAAACTTCTCGGATAAAAATGAGAAAAATGCTGTGAAGCTTATACAAAAAACAGCCCGACCACAGTTTTCAGAGGCATGAAAAGTAATATCTGATAGAACATGCCAGGGGGTTTATGGGAGACTTACTCAGAGTTATGAAAAAGAAAGGAGAGAACCGGGAGATTAGCTTTACAAAAACGAAGCAAAGATTACAGAAAAATGCAATAAGGCCTTTCACTGCACTACCTTATAAGAGCATGTATATATAGGTAGCGGAACAGAAAGATTTAGAGGTTACAATTAGAGCGTCTTACCTACCATAACCTGCTGTTATGGAAGGCATAATAAGAAATATGGATTATTTTTAAACTTTCCAGCTAAATCCTGACTTTTAACCGCTGTGTTTGTTTTCCAAGAACTGTGTTATGACTTTCAGGCACTATTTTCCTTTCTAAAAATGCATCTTTTTGCCATTTGAGGAGCACAACCCCTTCAATTATGGAGCTGGAAAGCTGGAGCTCACACAGAACAACCACACAGTGACTGAGAGACTCCAGCAGGGTGGAGCAGGGTGGAGAAACTCGTTATATGCATCCACAGTGCAAATGCAAGATAGACGACTTTCTGGATCATAAAGATTGCAAGAACCCAAAGAATAAGAGTCACACTGCCTGAAGACGTTATGTTTTCACACTGTACCGTATGCGTTTAAATGTCATTTAAAACTGTAATTACTTTGCTAACTAATATTGTAAATAGTATACAGCGTTGACATTTTCTCAGTTGTAGGCTGGCCTATAAATAAAATATGTTTTAATATTCTGATTCAATAGAGATAGAGTTTATTTTCTATTTAGTGTAATTTTCAATGCAAGTGCAATACACTTGAATAGATGCTGCTGTGACAAAATAATTTCCCAGATTGGGATCAATAGAGTATATTTAATCCAATCTATAAAACAGCGATCAGTGGCACAGATGAAAGTCCTTTGATGAGAGTTAAGCGCATTGAATAGAGGTGAAGATGAGGATGAAGGTTTATTAATTAATGTGGAGAGCCAGATAAGGAGCTCCAGACAGATTTTAAAAAGCACTTTGCCTTTGTTGGACATTTCCTAAAATCCTCAAGACTTTCGTTTATTTCCTATTTTGGTCTTGAACAGGCCTCGATTTATCTTGTCCTAGTTCTGTTTGGACTTGGATTTGACTTGGATTTGATCGCGGTTCATCCTGAACTCCCGAGAGACAATGCCGTGAAGACTTCTGCTGTCTGTGGCGAAGCAGCTGCTCCACTTTATGTTCCTCGCCAAACAGTTGAGGGCCGAGTGTGCATTACAAGGAGTGAAATCTAAAACTAACACTGACAGTCACACGAGGGCATAAATATCCCTGAGCTGAATCTGCTCCAAAATAAATGTGAACACATGTCAGCAGAGTGATGCTTTCCAGCGTCCGCACAACGTCATCAAACCAGCGGGATAGCGAGAGTCAGATAGACGCACAATAACGTTCTCGATTTATACTCTGAGCTTGTGTGAGTCCTGAGCTGCACGCAATTCTTCTTTGAGAATTACCGAGATTTCAAAGACAGAAATTGCAAAAAGACACTCTGCAGGTTTCTCAACGTGGCACTGATATACTTACCTACTAATATTACTTTATATTTCCACAACTCTCCATAGCTATTTCCTGGTGCTTCCTTTGGGTTAAATATGTTACTCCTTCCCTGACTATTAAAGTCATCTAGATGTTGCTGCTGAAAACAGCATCTGATGCAATGTGAGTGTTCAACAGGGTCTGCACTGTCTTGAATTCTTAAGGGAATATGTTTTGTGGGAGAAGAAGGCCTAATTTGCTCATTATTTCATCTTATTGGAGCAAAGTTATTACAAGTTAAGCTAAAAGCTAAACTAAACAGACAGGTAGAGAAAAAGAGGGGGGAAAGTGTGTTCGAATCTTGTATCTACTTTCTGTTACCTGTCTCTTAAGGGGGAACTTTGACAGTTTCTGCACGGGTGGCGTTGGCAGTGTCTTCTGTGTCGTCATCCTCATGCGGCAAAGCACGACGATGACCAAGGCGAGGATGAAGAGCACGCAGCCCGTCACGTAGATGAGGATGTCTGCGTAGTAGTCCTCCTTTTCAGCGCTAACTGCTTTGGCAGGAGGAGGTCAGAAACATGGGATATCAGAAAAAAATACAAGCACTGGATAATGCTAACAACTTTTCTTACACTTTTGTTACCCTTTTCCAAATCTAACCTTAGCAAAAATGACTTCTTATTGATTGAAGAGAAATATTGCTTTGCTTAGTAGCACACTTCACAACATTATTTATTTTGTATGAATAACATCTATAAATCAAACAGAAACAGAGAGGAGTCAGCTTGTAGTTTCATTCTGCAGCAGGTAATTGCACCTGTGAAATGCTTCTTCGCAGGGAGGTAATTACTGTGTTGAACACCTCACAAAACAAAAATGTCTTTAAATTGCCCCGTTGCCTTGACACATTTAAACAGATTATCTGCTCTGATTAAAAAGCTCCTTTCAATGGAGGCTAGATTGCATGTTCTGCTCGTGCAATTAAAAGGGGCAATGACACAGTTCTAGTGCGTTTAAAGTGCGCCAACAAGTAACAATCTTTCATAATGTACGATAATTACATAAAAAAATGAACGATTGTGCTACTGAGAAAAGCAAAAATAAAAGTACAGTTGCAATCACAATTTCAGGGAGTTTTTAAACATTTAAGGTGGAAGAAATGGACGACAAAAGACCCGCAGAGAGAAGAGGAATATACCTGGAATCACCGTCAGCCAGGCAGAGTGGTAAGCATAGCCGATAGAGTTCCCTGCCAGACAAGTGTACTCGCCCGCATCCTCAAAAGACACATTGCTCAAGAAGAGAACCTCTAGCTCCTTATCTGTAGTGTTAATACCGGCCGTCTGTGGAGGATCAGAGGGGGTAAAAAGATGGAGGGAGAGAAGAAAGAGAAGAGATATCATGAGCCCAAAGCTTCTTAGAGGAAACACCAAATACACCCTGCAGGAAAGGACAGGACTGCGGATTTGAAGGCAGTGCTGCTTTTCTTCTGCTGACACCAACACCTGAAAAACACCCAAGCTGCACCGTCACCAAGCTGCGAAAAAAGCCTGCTGGTTTCATCTAAACCCACACACAACCTGAAAGTTGTCACATTGCGAAACATCTCCTTCTTATCAAAGTAGTCTTTTAAGATCTGAAAATGAAAATGTTTGACATTGTAGCAAGAAAAGTTTTGAATGAACTAGTTCCAAGAATTGTTGTTAAAATTCATTTTCTTGAATCCAGTACAACAATCTGCTTTATTCTGGCTTCTTACAAGAAACTGGCACTAGGGTAAAAAGGTTTTGTAACATGTTGAATTATCTTGAAAACTGTTTTTGATACTCTTACCCCAATGCCAGATGTTATCCCTTATTTAAGAAACCATACATTTAACTCTCAGTATCAAAAAAATACTTATTTAAGACGTTAAACTTTGCAACAGACAATGGAGATTGATAGTTTTCTCTTATTTGCTGCTTAAACACGAGTGAGTTCAAATCAAACCAGCTTAAATTCTGCCTGACACCAAAGCAAAGCAGATCCCTTCACCAGCAATTATGGCAGCTCAATGGTGTAACGGCAACATCAAACTTGGAATATAAGATGTTATTTTTCAATGTTTTTTTAGCTATATGCATTTGTATCTTTTAAACTTTAAGTCTTTTCTTCTAGGGGTACCTCAAGGATCGACTCTGGGCCTATTGCTTTTATGTAAAATTAAATTGAAATGAACTACCGTGAATAGCTTGTCCAAGATTTTTGTTCACTTACATAAGAAATAATATAAACATTTTTAAGCTTAACAAACATATGTTTAGTATTAAAAGGACAAACACTTACGTCCCTGCTGTTATGGCTTTTCCCCTTTGACTAATGGTTGGTGCGATGACCAGTGGGGGAGTTTCAAACCAGTGTCTGATGTGGCTTTGTAGGGGGTTTGGTGGTGGGGGTCTCTTACTCCAAGGCCTCAGTAATGAACAGTGACATCCAGACCCAGTCATGAATCAGAGTCCTGCTGCATGCTCTCATATAAGGGCACATTAATACAACTGGAGAATGCACTCTCAGTGAAATCAATACCACTCTCTGTGTGTTTGGTTGTCGAGTTTTTTTTTTACATGGGGTTTTATATATGCATGTGTGTGTAAAAGTGGTGGGTCGGAGAGCGGGAGACTTTTTTTTTGTCGCAGTAATTAAAGGTGTGTTTGTTATTGATCGGGGAGGAACACAAAGTGGCACTGGATGTTAAAATGGATCGGAGCTACTAACTAACAGAATGGGAGAATATAAACTTAATTCCTAGCAGAGGAAATAGTGTGTGTGTGTATGTGTCAGTTAGCTCAAGTGTGTGTAGATCTGTTTGTTTCTTTGTCGCAGTGATTAAAAGGTGTGTTTTTTATTGATTGGAGAAGAAGAAAAATTGCCACTGGATGTTAAAAGGGATACTAACTAACACAATGTGAGCATATAAACTCAAATCCTAGCAGGGTACTGTGCGTGTGTATGTGTGTGTATGTGTGTGTGTGTGTGTGTGTGTGTGTGTGTTGTCCTATTAGCAAGCCAGTAGTCTATCAAACCCACAACCGAGAAGAGCCCCGCAGAGAGGAGACACAGCATAGCATCAAATGTGCTGAGGTGGCAGTCCTTCGGAGCTCAGGATTTACCTGGTTTGTGCACCATGAGCCAGAAAACGTTTTCCGACCTGCCTACAAAGTTTGAGGCGCGACACCAGTACTTCCCGGCATTTCTCTCTGTCACGTTGGACAGTTTCAACTTACTGTGGGCCTCAGTTTGTTTACTGTCAAAACTCTGTAAAGGGAAAATGTAGAGGCACGGTGAGGCCTTTACAGCAAATTCCTGCAAGAACACATGTAGAGAACATAGATGCAAACCTGGAGAAAACACACACATATACACACTCTGCCAGTATGCAAGCTTAAAAGCATGAAACAAATACACACCGTCCAACTGTCTATTTGGAGATTAAAGGCATTACAGTATGTCAATCTTACCGAAATGTGTGCGCTACGTTCCTTAACACACACTTAGACTTGCTCACACACACATTGCTCGTGACAGGCACTCCGGTAGAGAAACTGCAGATGAATAATTAAACGGGCTAAGCACATAAAGGAGAAAACATATCATGTTTTATGGTTGCTTAATGAACATCCAGGGCTCGGCTCCAGACGCCCTCCCTCTCCCCTCCCCACGCTGGGCCGAGCCGCTCATCGTTAACTCTTTTTCCAGGCATCAAAAGAGCGATTCAGGCATTTCTCAAAAAAATAAAATCACGCATGACCCCCTCCTCCCACCCCCAGCTGTATTTAAGTTATACGGTGTATGCCACACATGAGATGTCGCTGAGAGTCTGAATGAAATGTGGTGAGAGTGTAGAGAGAGGCACACACAGATCTCAGTAAATACTGTTTCAATTATGTGGTAGTCGAAAATAGAGCGTGGAGCCGCGGTCTAGGCTTGCTTTCCCCCCTCTTTCTCTTGGCCTGTCTCCCTCCTCCTCTTTCTCCCCGTCTCTCCTCCCTCATTTCTCTCTTGTTTGAGTCACTTTTTTTTTTTTTAAAGTCGCGACGGTAATCTGATCTAGAAAACATTTGAATAACACTGCCAACAGCTGATGACGTCCTGATCACATTTTTACCTACTATCAAAATGATATTTACTTTAATTTAAGTGTTTAATAGCTCATTCTGGTAGTTCTATTTAGCTAAATACTGTGAATAAGAGCCTTTTAAAGGAAAAGTTAAACATTTAATTAGTGTGCTTTAGAGGTGCTGGTATTTTTTTACCTTTAGTCAGATCCAGGATAACTTTTTTCAGTTGCTATGCTATGCTATGCTAACTGACTGTCAGCTACCATGGCAATATACTTGATTAAACATATTTCAAACTGTTCCTTAGAGTTGTGGTGGTTCCTAACCTGGGAAATAACCTTCTACTTTGGTGCCAACCGTTCACATTATAAATATATTTTAAATTCTTTCTAGTAAATGATTTTCTGAAACGGATTATATAGCCAGGATCTGCTGGGGCGATGAGTGTCCGTCGTGCGCATGAAGGTTATTAATTAAGGCTTCAACAGCTAAATAATCCATCATTGATGCAGCCAGGTGTATAACTGAGTACTCTCTTCTACCTTGATATCATTATTTTTTAACTCGCTTCAAGTCAATGCTGAATAAAGTAAACCTCCGTTTGAAAGCCTCAATCAATCTTTTAGGAAAAGATGTTATGTTACTGATTTCATGTCTCCTGCTTCTCCCCTTTTGTTATTTTTCTGTCTCTTTCTCCCTGCTCGTGTTTCTATTTCACCCCTTCTTATTTATTTCTCTCTCATTCCTTCTGTCTCTGCCTCTCCATCTTTACCCACCGCTCTGTCCCACATTCCCTCTCCCTGCTGACTTTGCCCTTCCTTGTATTCCTTCACTCATTTTTTCCATGGCTTTTTTGGGTGCCTCTTCCCTCTCTCCTCCTCCTCCTCCTCCTCAAACCACGCGACGCAGCACATCTGACGGCAGCGGCGGTTAACAGAGCCCGTCTCTCTCCCTGTGTTGCCGCCACCACGGCAGTTAACTTAGTCCAAACCAGATGTTTGTTTTATTCCCTCGCTCTCTTGAGGCAAAAAATAAGAAGAAGGGAGACGCAAAATAAGAAAGCAAAAGGCCTTCTTGTTTTTTTTTCGATGGGAGTCTTCCTCTGTTCACCCCAAATAAAAAAAAAACACGCCTCTCAGTGGGTTTAGGGTGGTGTCCTCCTCGGTGAGGAATGCTTTCTACTCTATTCTTGAACACCAACACAGCCTGAAGAGGTGATGAGAACTCCAGCAGTTTCTCTTTAGCAGGAGCAAACCCTCCTAAGTCTATCTGACGCCTTCCCCACTGTGTTTATTTAACCTTTATTTTACAAGGGAGTGCTTGGGATTGAGAAATGCCTTTTAAAAGAGTAACAAGATGCAGCTCCAGGACAACCTTAGAGGCTGCAGACAAACAAAACATATGACAAAACATCTGAAAAGTTTACCCAGAAACACTTATCAGATTAATGCAAACTCAATATATAGATAAAGGTCAGATAGACAAACTCTTTCGCAAACTTGTGTATGTATAATTGAAGAGCTCATTCTAGGGAAAAGTGAACACATCGGGTTCAATCAACAACACCAATAAATCGAAGTTGATTGAAGCAGGTCTAGCCTAAAAATGTGACCTTTAACGTGGATTAAGGCTTTTGTAATGGTGCTCCTATATCATAAATGTTAGCTTTTGTTTGTTTTGTCTTCTGACATTTTCCTTCTTTAGTTTGCCCTTTGGCTAATCTTTCAGAAAATCGAAATAAAGCTGTTTATGTTTTTATTTCTCCTATTATTTGTTTTTAAATCCAATAAGTAAAGTTCAGGACTTTTAACGTAACACATACAGTATCGGATGAAATACATTTTTAAGAAATGTAAATATATACAATTATTGACATTTATCATGTTGGTAATTCTGTTGTGGTCCTGCTATGGAAATCAAAAGAACAATTCCAGCTTTAATGAATGAATTTAATCTACATAAACGAGTTGCTAATCATTATTCAGGACAGTGCTACAATTAGGTGCTAAAATGCATGATCTGTCAAAACTGAAGCAGTGCAGGTGCCACGATCAGAACATCTGTAGTGTGATTTACGGTCATGTTTTTTGGTTAATGAGTGAACGTTTTCTCTATATGCTGCAGTAAGTGCAGGTGAGGCTTTTCCTTCCATAATGAAGGTGTTGCAGGAATGAGCTCTTCAATTATACTGCAGTGAAAAGAGCCTGCGGGCCCTGCAGACCCTCCTACCGTAAAACTCATTACACGAGACATTTAGGAGGGATTAATTATGAGTGAAATTATCATAAAGTGCTGCTGTGCTCCCGGCCGGTGCTCATTAGAGGTGTGTGCCGCAGACCCACCTTCAGGATGTTGACGTAGGGAACGCCGTCGGGGCCGTAGCGGCTGCCGTTGACCTCGATGTGTTTGAGCCACTGGATGTGCGGCTGGGCGTCGCTGTACACCTTACAGTGAAACTCCACGTCGCTGCCCACCACCACCGACTGATTGGCTGGGAGGCCGGCCTGCAGGATGGGTCTGTGGGGGGAGCGCTCTGTCGGAGAAAGCACGGAGTCATTAGTCATGCTTGGGAATTATGCTGTAGAAACTTCTCTCTGGTGTGTTTTTAGCGCATTTGAATGTATTCCTTGTTTACAGAAGCAGAGTAAATGAGTGAGGGTTGTTTACCGAGCACATCCAGCTGGTAGGTGTGGGTGATGGCGCCGTACTTGTTCTGCACCACACAGGTGTAGTTTCCCCGGTCTGACGGCACGGCACTCTCCATCACCAGACTCCACTGCTGGTGTCTCAGCTGAGGGGGGGGGGGGACAGAGAGGAGGGGAGATGTCAGGATTTGTTGTCATAACACAGATTGATGTGTGAGGATACGGAGCTCTTTCTTCAATAAATCTCAGGGTGAGTTTAGTGTGTCCGGACTGATAGAAGACTGCTTATTATTCCATCTATGATAACATGCAGTATCAAGTCAAGGTTATTAGTAAGATTAGATGAGATGTACTTTATTTATCCAAAATTGGGATTTTTCTGTGTTACAGCAGCATGTACAAAATACATTGCACATGAATAAAAAATAACATTAAAGAAGCTAGAAAGATATACATCTATAGAGTACGTAATATAAAAATAAACTGTAAGAAATATACAGAATAAGTCAGAAATATACATTGAATACATAGTATAAATTTATAATCCTTAACAAAAATAACACGGGAGCAGTTTGGAAGATTAGGAAATATGCAACCAAGATGCACTTAGTAGATCCAGATAAATACTGTACACTAATTCACAAGATGAAGCTGAAATATAAGCAACTCTTTCACAAACAAATGAGCACTCTTTCCACAAAAAAAAAACCCAGTATAACAACTTAAACCCTCTGTAATAATTGTGTACTGGTTGACGCAGGATAGACGTGATGAGCAGAAAACATTTTTTGACATGGTCAACGTCTTGATGGGAAACATCTCGGTGTGCACACAGAAAACTGAGATCAGAAGGATTCAGTGTTGAGAGGAAAGTCCACTTTGGATCAGATTTGATAAGAAATCATTTTACACTGAAGAAATGTGACAGGATCTATTCAGTAATTCTCAAGATGAAAGATTGCTCAACACGCTGTAAAACAAAGATGGACAGGAGCCTTAAAAAATGAAGCCACAAAGCCCCAAATATTTGATTTAAACTAATTCATATAAAAAAAATACTCATATGGGATTATGTTGACGAAAAACAGCTCAGAAAGTCTCTTGAAATCATTTTCATCTCTCCCTGCAGTGATGGCAGGCAGCCTTTTTTTTTTATTCTTCTGCACCTCTAAAATTGGTTCCACTGTGCCAGTCAAGAGCAATCCTCTCCCGGAGAGTCGAAGGGTACATTTTGTGTAATAATTGAAAGCAGGTGTGGCTGTGTGGCAGCAAAAAGAGACAGATATTAACTTGACAGATTCAGAAGCTGCTCAGAGGCAGAGAGTGAGCAGCACAGCACTGCGAGAACACAGAACCTGCTACGCATCGCTGGCAGAGTCTCCACGGCCGACCTCCACGGCGTGAGTGGAAACATGCAGACGCTCACTGCTGCGAGACAAGCGTGGAGTGAACTCCTCCGAAAGAGGTCAGAATTACTAAAGACGGGAGTGAGTGATGTCAACAAAGAGGCTTTTCAGGGTGGAACACTTAACATCACCTGCGTAGGAAAATGTGCAGACGCTGAGTGTTTTCACAAACGTTTAACCCCACGCGTTTAGGTAGGAGGCCAGCCATTCACAGAACGTATATATTTGTAGGTTACATCCCCCCCCTCCTCCTTCTTTTTCTCCCTCTGTCTTACAGTACACACTCCTTAACTCTCTCTTGGAGGCACATGCGGAAAATAGTGTAACAGTGTAAATATTATGCCTGTGTGTGCTTTCTGCAGTTGCATGGTAACGTTGAGCAGGCAGCCCGCTCAACGCTGGCAAATGGTTTTTGAGGGCGGCTGGCTCCACCCCGTCTACCCCTCTCAGAGCCGGGGAGTCAAACTGAAGTCAATGGCGGCTCTCATGAGCAGATGAGTGACGCCTTATGCTGCGGTCGGTGAGCCCGAGGAGAGGGGGGGAGGCGAGAAAAGAGGCGACGTATGAGGAGGGAAGAAGGTGGTAAAATACGAGCTGAAGTCGATGCTCTTTAGAGGCCAAGACCACCAACAGAAACAGAGAGAGACTGTGATCAGAGTTATGGTTTATTTAGGCCTCCATATCATAACAATACCTCATTCACTGACAACTTAAAGAAGGGAAAGTAAATTCACTTCTTCTGAGGTGCTGGCCTGTCCAACTTCTTCTGACAGCTGTACTAACTGTGCAGATTCTGATTTACATTACACTTCTTATGACTATGGTTGCTGTCAGGAAATAAATCTTCTTTTTTGCTACTCATAGTGTCAGCCTGTTTTAGCTCAATGTATTTCTAATACAATCTGCAGAGGAGTATTTAATACTTTAAAAAGATCTGCAACAGGAAAGTCCCCAAACCAGAGCTTCAAAATGTATCCGGGCACACTTTATTGCTGTTTTTTTATATTAACAGTTGTTACAATTTGCATACCAGCCAAAAGTAATAAGCCATTTTGTTATGCTTTTTGTCTTAGACTTGTTGTTAACTTATCTTAAAGCAAGACTATGCAAGGTTTAATAGAGAAAACAACAAAACTCTCAACTTTATATAAAAAGTTGTAATAATAAGCCATTATTAAGTTATATCTGTCACACACGGGAACAGTGGCCACTTTCAGCAAAGTTTAATTGTCCTGTTTTTTTCTCCAATTTGGACTATTACTGCCTCCACTGTTACAGCTGCTCAAGGTGTTGATAACCACTAGAGAAAGGTATTTCTCCACTAAACATTCACCCAAATGGATCACATGTGTGTAGTAGTTATTAACTTTGAGTGACATTTCCAATCGTATTCCCCTCTGTCTTTCCCCTGACACATTTAATAATGTTCTGCATACATGCCACTTGCTTTAATGACCATGTTACATTGGCTAACCCCTGTTGAACCTGCAGCATTAGTCCCCGAACGTGATAATCCTATCCCATCCAATCATGCCAGATTCCAAACAGAATTAAATTATTAAGGAGCTTACGTTAGAGTCATACGAGGCTTTAAAGGTTTTAGGGCTTTGGCTGTGAACCTACAGAAGGGCACAAGCCATGGGAATGGACAGGGGAGTTTCATACTGCAAAAAGTATTTGCTCGGAGGAGAAAGGAACAGGGAGCAGATTTGGATTTGCATTGATTTATGATGCATGATATATCTTGAGACAAATGCATTTATCCGCTTCTTTTAAGATTTGCTCTTGCCTTACAGAAGCTGCCAGAGAAGTTAACTCACCCTATTGGCAGATTCTTTCACTTATGTTAATCATAAAAAGAATTCACGACTCGACTGCCAGCTTAAACGGTTCATAAGCAGGCAGACATTTTATTTTTTGCAGTGTAGCAGTTGTCTGGGAAAACACAGGAAGCTCTGCTCTCTTTATAGTCCAAACCCTCCGTCTTCACCTCGCAAAATAGCCCTGTCAGAACCAGTTACCAGAATTTATGACTGTGTCAGAGCGGAGCAGCGGCCCGGATCTGCGCTACCGTCTAATTTGACCTACGGAGAAAGAGGAAATAGATAGAAGAGACCCTAGGGGCTGGCTATTAACGCTGGTAAAGTTTGTGGGTCTATTGACTGGGGTTGGCTTTACCTGGCATTGCATCAACAAAGATGAGAAGACGTACAATGTGGAGTGTGCAGGAGAAAACCAAATAAACAAGATAATCTGTCTTTTGATAACTCTAGTGTATTTGGGTAAAACGACAGGGGAGAAAGGTGAATGACGATGGAAGTGATAGAATTTAAAAAAGGGTCCAAAAATAATCTTGCAAAGTGTAGCAATTCCTACGCGGCCTACAGAGACTCACAATCAAGGCTGTGTTAAAACCTGGCACGGTAAAACAAGGATTTAAAGTGCTTAAAGTCTTAAAAAGTAACAGTGTGAAGCCAGTTAAAGAGGCCTGCCTTGGAAACCTGTCAAAATGGGGTTTGAAAAATCATTTAAGCGCTGGGTTAGAAGATACACAATAATTACATTGTCAACTTTTGTCCCGCTTTGTGCCGCCGCAGTTTAGCATGAACACAATAAAATCCCTTGCAGCATATGTGGCAGCATACAACAGCATTGGCTTTGGCTGTCAAAGACTCAGGCCTGTTCAATGGGCTGGAGACACGCCCCTCTCCCCACCTCCCATCTGATGGCTCAATAGAGAGGTGAACTTTGACCTCTAGGCCCTGCCCCTCTATAAAGGAGGAGGCTTGGAGCACCACAGTTGTCTGGGGAAGAAGCACAAAGCTCCGGCACATCGCCCTGATGGAATTTCATTTCCAATTTTACCAATGAGCCGCACATCCTATTAACCGTGTCATTTAGTTTCAACAAACGTACCGTTTGGTTCTCCGTGTTGCATTTCAATAGACTTACAAAGCGCATGTAAGATAGAAGCGAATGTCTTAACAACCTTTAGCGTGCTGATGGAAAAAATATACTCAGAAGACATTAGTGTACAGCTAGTGTAAAGCTGGATAATCTGAGGATTTGTCTGATTCAAACTTGTAGGAGTTATATTTATACAACTATGTACTATACACTTTGCTGTTAATCTCTTTCAAAACTACAAGCATTTTTCCCACGATTATACAAGTCACTGAAATGTTTTCGCTGGGAAGCTGAAAAAAATAACAGTATATATAGACGACATAAATATTATAATACAATATTACAAAAATATATAAATACATTTAAGAAAAAGGCTGAATCAAGGAGAGGTCATGGTTAAAGGTGGTTTGTTCTTGGACAACTTTAGGTTCCATATGCCTTACATAATACTTTCCTTTGAGTTAAAGCAGGTGAAAAAGCATTAAAACGTTCAACTGAAAACAAAGCCGAGTTACTGAGTGACTTATTTTCACCACTTTCAACACTTTCTATGCAGCACCTGTCATTGAAAGGTCCTTAAAAAGTCCTTTACACAAAGAAAATACTGCTCAATATAAAGCATTTTCTGCAGTAATTGGATCTGGTGAGACTATATATATATATATATATATATATATATATATACTGTATATCCTATTTCACACATTTTTTAGCCCTGTAAATGAGACTAAACCCCTTGTTGAAAGTGATGTATTCAAGGAACAAAGAGGAACACAGTGCATCCTCAGAAAGGCCACTTTCAGGCACTCCAGAAAGAAGGTGGGTAATGGACCCTAATGGTCCGCTCAGTAAGTAACTTTCCCTCACACTGATCTGAAGGCACTCAAGAGTCAACGACACACTGTGCTGAGAGGAGAGGACTCACTTCTGCTGCAGCATGGATCAGTTAGTGAGTCACTTAAAGCCACACACACTGTCCCAGCCCTGAGGGACGCCTGACAAATCATCCCATCACCAATCTTTAAAAAATCTGACACGATCCGCTTCATTCAGAAATGAACCATGCCTGTCAAATAAAAAATGATCTTGTCATTTCCATGCGGCTGCCAGAGGAAGACAGCTTCACCTTGAGGACCCTGTTGGAGGAATAGAGTCTTTAGAAGGCCATTGTCAGGCTGTCAGGACTCTGGATGCCCCCCTTCTTCCTCCAGCCCTGCAAGATGAACTCATCACAGGAAGATGTGAGGAGGGGTGATGAGGGCAGGGACACTGCGACACTGAATGCACCGCAGAAAATGTCGCTTTCTGTCTAACACAATGACGATTCAATCTGCAGCCGTGTTTGAATACTTAATATAAACTGATCTTTAGGTATCTTTTCGCCTAAAGTGACCAACCATGAGTTGGAGTTTCTTGTCAGGGTTGTCTGAAAAAATAAAGCATCTAGTGAACAAAAAATTAAAGCTTCCACGGCACTATGAGTTTTTCGAATAATGTCAGAAATAATCCCAGATGGCAGTACATTTGAGCAGCAGCCGTCTTGTCTTTAAGGACAAAGACAAAAGAGCAAAAGGGTCATCTACAGAAACGCTTAAGGAATAAATAATCAAGACGCCACACAGTGCACACAGTGTGACTGACAGGTGCTCTCTGGGAAAGGCAGTGCACGAACACTCACAACAGGACGAACAAGAGGATCTAAATCATAACCATGTTAAAAATGCGGTGACAATGTAATGGTCTTAGGCACATCACTCAACCCAATGTGAGATAATGTAACTTGATTTTCAGCCTGTGCATTTACTGATGAGTTTTTGAGATATACTTTTTAAATGATTGAGCACCATTGCCAACATTTCCTTCACTTCCATTGTTCTGGACTAATTTCCTGCAGGGTGCTGGAGCTTGGGCTAGCAGAGGTTGAGACGTCGGGGTGGGTGAAGCCGTTACCCCTGACCCCTCTGAAGCCAGGCCATGTCAGGGGCTTGTCTGTCACCCAGCACCCTGATTCTATAGAGGGTGACGTCCGTTCACCTCAAGGCCAACAGCGGCCACATGGTGACTGGATAACTGGATTAGAAAACAGCTCCAGGACAGGAGGGGGGGGGGCGTGTGATAACATCTCGATAAATACACAGAAGGAATGTCTCAATAACTGCCACCTCCAGTCTTACATCTTCATCAATGGGAGACATGATGCATGTGCAGGAATTTGTTAAAGAAACGCTGTTGCTAATACAGTGATTTGTAGTTATTAGACTCTAAAACACACATATCTAAAAAACGAGAAGATTTTCTTTATGTAAGATTAAGCTTTAAGCGTATGACTTACACATTGCATAAGGATGTCCGAAGCTACAGCAATGTTAAGTAAAGTTAAGGCGCTTAGAAGCATTAGGTATGCAAGTTATAAAAGAGCAAAATGTACTGAAATTTAATTAAAAGTCCCAGTTTTGCATGTCCGCAAATTAAGGTAGGTATTTAAAGAACGTTTACTATTTGGTGATTTAGGAAAACTGACCCTTTGACCCTTATCCATACCAAAAATAAGACATGTTAATTTAGGGGGACCATGTGTTTCTGCAAGATGAGCAACAAGGCAAAAACATTTTAGTTGAGAGTCTGATTGTGTGCAGAAAAGCAAATGATAATGAAATTAAAACATATTTACATAGCAGCATTAACAAAGATCTCTCCGATTCGACCACCAAGCTGACATACAGAAACAAATATATAATGTCCCAATAGGTTGGACACCAAAATACTTTACGGCACCATTAGAGTGCCATCACTTTCAGCATGGGTGGCCACAGTGGGAACTAAACCCACAGTACAGTCGGTGCCAGGCTCGACCCGCTGAGCTATACAGAGCGGAAAATGTACAGGAATTTGTTTTGGCGGCTTGGTGACAACTTAGTGTCACAGCTCACACTGACAACACCGTTACAAGGCCAACTGGACCTCACGTACGCTGTAAAGGCTTACCGTGGATAGTCAGCTATACATATCGCTCGCTAATTATACATGTAACGTCCCATAGGATAGCATGTGTGTATGAAATAGCTACTGCTGCAGAGAGAAATAAACAAGCACTCATTATGACATTATGCTGAATATGCTGACATTAAAATATCTTAATACTGCATCAGTTACATCTTTATCATGTCCTTTAATGTGTCATTGGTGAGTCATTTTCCATGCTAAAAAGACCTCTTTAGGATTAAAGTCAGTGATTTGGTGAACAGATTGAATAAAGTGCTCTGATTGGTCAGTCTGGGATTAATCCAATGCTAACAATGCAGCTACAAACTTTATCATCAGCAAATTCACGCATACTTCACATGCTAAAAGTTACTGTCAAGGAGCCACTCCAGAGTCCTGAGGGCTGGTGACAGGTGTATGTGTGTGTGTGTGTGTGTGTGTGTGTGTGTGTGAATCTGTGTGTACGTTTGTGTGTGTATGTGTGTGTGAGAGTGGGGACAGAGGGAGGGAGACAACTGCTGTTGGTCTGCTGGGAGCAGATGTTGGAGATCTCTGTAAACTGTTAATAGCTGCAGGATCTCATTACATTTAACTCTTTAAATGCCAAACCTCCACTGGGGAGAAAGCGTATCTCACTGCCCTAACAACCAGCCTGACACACACTCTTTGCTCTGCTGGAGGAAGAAGATGTAGTTTCCATATCAGAGGATAAAAACTCACTACTTGCTGCTTATTGTCTTTAGCTTTACCTGACTCAACAGTGCAAACATGTTTTGAATGCAAACAGACTAATGTTTGCACTAAAAGTGTGTAAAAATAAGTACTGACGGCAGCATATTTACGGGTATTTCTCTCCCCTCATCAATATTTAATTAAGATCATGCAAGGAATAGATAGAAGGCAGAAAAAAAACACATGACCCTGGAAGGTTTTACATCTCCGGGCATCATTTTTGAACTTATACATCATTATGTTTGAGTTTATTTTGAACCAAAACACACGTTTTGACTGTTTGAATTCCGATGTTCTTACCGCACTAAATTTGTCTTTTAATCCCGCAGCTCAGGGCCATTAAACGAACACAAAAGTAAACCAAGCCCTGTTACTTTAAGCAGTGCCATTCCACATGAGAGCCCAGTGTTTAGAGTGAATCCGATGACAAAACTGAGTACAACAGCTGTTTGCTGCACTGCATTACTGTCAACATCCAGCTATCACGCGAACACGCATCTCTGTACCTCTCTGTTTCCAGCACAGGAGTTTGACCCCTTCAATTTATTTCGCTCAGTTTAGCCGGGGCTAAGAGCTTCCTGAGTCCTGCTGGGGGCGTCCAGCCCCGCGGTGCGTTCACTGACCTTTATTTTCCGTGAGAAGATTTCAGAGCATGAGGGCTCTTTCAGCACTTTGCTTCACACTTCTCCAGTTATAGCAATTCAGGCCAGGGAGCATTGCTCACACTGATCTACTGATAGACACACAGCAGCTCTACTGGACGAGCAGGGGATTAAGATGCTTTGATTAAAGGCATTGATGGTCGCTCAAGACGGGCAGAGCATCACCTTCTGCCAACACATTTTTTTGGAGCCTCAATTTGAGTCTCTATATCACAGCCCTGATCTTCTAACCTTAAAGTGTTAACATGTTTGAAGGTCTCTCACCTTGATGCCTCCCATCCTCTGCTCTCCCTTGAACTCTTTCCCATTCTTCAGCCAGTGGATGGTGGGCTGCGGGTCTCCTGACGCGGCGCAACGAAACTTCACTGTGTTGGCGGCGGGAACAGCCAGCAGCTTCTTGTCCATCCGTTCAGGCCGGCTCCAATATGGAGCTTCTGCTGAGCAACACAAAACAAAACAGGTTGTTCCGTCAGTCATGGTAAAAAATGTCTATCCTAATATAACACATCATTAAATTGATAGTTTTATTAAGTCCTGACATTTCCCCTGAAATCATTTGATATAACTCTCTTATCATTGGTGACACATTTTATGTAAAACAACACATGTCCAAGTGAAGCATCAATTTAATTCTCAAGTATTTTTTTTGTGCCTGTGTCTACTTTTTTTAAGTTGTTGAATTGTATCGTCCTATGACTCTTGTTAAGGGTTTGGGTTATTTTAAGGGGGTTATTAAAGTTATTGAAACAGAGAAAAGTAGTTTCATATAAGCAAAATCATCAATCATCACATTATTGAATGATTTCATACAAACCTTGAGTCATGTCCCCCTAGTTTATTCTGAAGTCTTTATAAGAAAACTGCAATTCAGTCTAAATCCTGACCATTTAAATGAGACAATATACAAGTATCCCCTCCAAAATGTTGCAATTGTTTGGTAGCTGGGAACAAGTCCATTCAATGAATATAGTTATTTGATAGTTCCAAGTTAAAAACGGAGACTTAAAAAGTATTTTTTGTGACTTAAATCCAACTTGCTTTGCAGAGACTTGCCACTTTCTTATTCTCAAAGATCAGCCCCCAGTTTTCCACTTTCTGAAATATTCTTAGATCATAGCAATTTTTGGAAAGACCCTCCAGGAATTCATTGTTACATGTTTTTGTAATAGCTGAAAGATGGGACAGACGGTACAACTTGCTGCTCTGCCCTGTCTTCAAATGGGTCCATCTTGGATGAGTTATGCACTTCACCAGAACAGATGTGAGGTTGTGGTTTCCTATAGAGGTCTTCCCTCACCGCTCTAATAAACAACACACAGTACCTGCACCCACTTTCCCCCAATGTCAAGCTCTATTCTCTGAAGAAAAACAGTAAAGTTCAAGATGCGCAAACGGTGTAAAACACAGTTTGACGGACGCTGAAAGGACACTAAACGGGTGCGTGAAGCGTCAGGAGGACCAAACAAAGCTTATGATCGTCTTCCCCCGATAACAATGCAAGAGTTCATTTGAATCGCCCGATCCTGAGAGTTTGGAAACCTGTCAGGGCGATTTATTGAGTTGTATTGAGAAGGAGGCGGACAAAGAGAGTGTAGCGAGTCAGAGAGGCCTATTGTTGCCGAGGTGTGGGTGAGGGGGGGTGAGGGCACTGAGGCGTGGCTCACTCACTCTCTTTATTGGTCTGTGTGGACAAAGGCTGGGGAGGTGGCTGACCGGTCATCAGATGTCTCTTTTACTTTTCTGAATGCAGGAGCAGAGAGAGGAGCTAATTACCATCTCAATGTCTGCGCTTCTGTGTGTGGTTGTGTGTGCTCCTCTGAGTCTGTGTGTTATCAGACTTCGGGTCAAGCGAGAGTTAAAAAGTAATTCTCACCCTCCAGCAACACATTTATCTCATCAGCTCAACTCAGGTGAGATGTCGATCAGAGAGGTGTCGCCTTTAGAATAAAACACCAGTGTGGATGGACTTTGAAGAACAGCAGGCTATTCTCATACACTGTTGCTATAGAGAGTGTCTCCAACTTATGTGGTTATTTTAACCCAGACAAGGACTTTTTTTTTAACTTAACCTCTTCCGTTGTTATTTTTACCAAAACTTTGAATTATACTTCATGTCATTTAGCCACTTCAGCAGTTTCTTTTATCCAAACTAAGATATACATTTCACGTAACTTTGCAACATTGGTGATGATTTAAACAGAAATCACAATATTTTCCTAAACCTAACCAAGCGAAGTGAAGACAGAAAAGACTGCATGCATATATCTGCAGAATTTGACAATTGTTGCTGCAAATTCTTAAAAGAACGCATGAAAAAAAAGGATTAGCTTTTCGTTTGATACCAGTGTGTGTCTGTTTATAATATTGCTTTGGGTGTTCTGATATATTTCTGACACACACTTCTTTGGCAGCTGCCATCAAACTTTGGCGTCCTCTTCACAGAGTAATTACAACCAGACCAGGAGAAAGAGATATTCAGCGATGAAAGACACAGACGTATCTTCTTAGAGAGCAAACAAACAGAACGTTACTACACTATTGAACTGACGGTAAACTGTGTGTGTTTACAAACTGTAATGAAGCGGCTGAGTATGCTCCCTGCTTGAGTTAGAGACTCCCCAGCTCGCTAGGGCAACCGCTTTCAACGTGCAACGCTCACACACACACTGCATCCACCTTAAAAGGGAAATATCTGTAAGATTTCATTACTTCTCTCTCTCTGTGTCTGCTGTCTCGGCGTATTTGGAGCGACAGTCTGCGCAGCGTGGGACAACCCTCCAAGGAGTCTGAACACATTGTTTTCTTGGCATGGTAATCAGCCACACACACACTCTCAGGCAAACACAAACACACTGAGTTTTTAAACAGTCTCTCTCCTGATGTGTGGTCCTCCTCCCCCCTCCTCCTCCTGCTGCTGCTCCTGAACTCAGCTGGGCCTGAAAACACCATCATGAGGACTTTTCCTGTCTGGATTCATTACTTCGTTATGGATTCATCCCGAAAAACACACAAGATTTGTTTATTCGCTGACCCTTAAGTGCTAAGTGCTAACTGCTGTGTTACTGCGCAAGATCACAAGCACATGCTGTGAAGTAGTCTTTGTCTTTTTTGGCAATATAGTTGTGCTAAAAGTGTTTTTTCTCTGTTTAGAGCTAATGCTGTCGCTCTTCTTTTCAATTTTTATTTAGTTTTATCCTTCTGCAAGGAAAAAGCTATTTGATATAATTTAAAACAAAGCTGGAATTCACTGATGTTCATCTTTTTGTCGTTTAGGGCATCTAAAACTGATTATGTTTTTACATTAGGACACTTATTCGGGAACTTTGCAATGCAACACAGTGCAAATGCAGCCTTTTCCTTCAACAAAAATAAGTCGTATTTGAATTCAAATGCGTTTTTGATTTGCTGTAAAGACCTGCTCTGTGCGCTCAGCCACACAGGAATCCCATCCCGTGTCTAATTGGCAGGCTGGTATTTCCTCAGCAGAGGGGGAGTGGGATCTCCTCTGTGGGGACGGGGGGAGACCAGATACCCTCTCGAACCCTACAGGGACGGGGTCAGAAGATAACCCTGCCCTGCATGGGTATGTAATCATCGTAGTGGAAAGTGCTTTAGCGTAACTTCTTCTCTCAGCAGTTACAGTGTCATGTCCAGCTGTCAGCTGCGAAGTTAACTGAGGAGAAGGATCTCTCCGGGAGCCTAAAAATACACGACTGTGTACTGTTTGTTTAGTTTACACCTTCTCACACGCTAACACACACACACACACACACACACACACACACACACACACACTCACACACATCCAATACATATGTCATCCGGGTTAAAGTATTAAATTACATCTACCAGTATTTTGAGCCTCATCAATGATATTTTGGTAGTTTTAGCTAAAAAGGATCTGACTGCAACTATGAATCTGTTTGATTTACTTTCTCTTCAAAGTTAAAGGACATACCATATTTATTTTACATTACTGCTGGCAAGAAGGTGACATTTCCAGTTGCTTTGTCTTTTTTTGTTTTTTTAGCATGTTATATCAAAATTGTAACACATTTAGATGGAATTTGATGAGAAGCTATGCCACTGGCCAAACAAGAGATTGCTACTCTTTGGTGGGGATACTGAAATATTTCTAAAGTGTTTTCTTCTTGCAAGATACGGATTTCAGTTTTTTTTAACTATTGCATTACAATCTGGCATATGTATCCTGTTATTGTCTATCACTTTGTGTACTCTAATGCAGATCCAGATGCTGATTCTAAACACTTTGTATTATTTAAATAACAACTTGAGGATTTTGACATTACAGGGGATAAGCTGTGAGCACTTAGAGTTTTTGTTCACAGAATAGAGTTCATTGTCTTTGTTTTTGGACTAAGCTTTGCAGTTAAGTGATCACACACCAACAGACACACTTACACACACATCCAATACATATGTCACAGGAGGAAAAAGTATTCAATTACATCTACCAGTATTGTGAGCCTCATCAATGATATGTTGGTAGTTTTAGTGGATTTGAGATAAAAAGGATCTGACTATCAATCTTTATGCCTTACCTACTTTCTCTTCAAAGTTAAAGAAGATACAATAATTATTTTTGACATACCTGCTGGCAAGAAGGTGACATTTTCAGTTTCTTTGTCTGTTTTTTGTTTTTTTAGCAGGTTATCTCAAAATTGTAACACATTTAAATGGAATTTGATGAGAAGCTATGCCACTGGCCAAACAAGAGATTGTTACTCTTTGGTGGGGATCATGAAATGTTTCTAAAGTGTTTTCTTCTTGCAAGATAGGGATTTCAGTGTTTTTTAACTATTGCATTACAATCTGGCATATTTATCCTGTTATTGTCTGTCACTTTGTGTACTCTAATGCAGATCCAGATGCTGATTGTCACTTTGTATTATCGAAATAACAACTTGAGGATTTTGACATTACAGGGGATAAGCTGTGAGCACTTAGTATTTTTGTTAACAAAATAGAGTTCATTTTCTTGTTTTGGGACTAAGCTTTGCAGTTACAAGTGATCACACACACGACCCCTGCAGCTCTCTATAACTCTCCCTCTGACTCCTGGCTCTGTGTTTCAGGTCGGAGGAGCGTGACTTTGGCTTTCTATCAGCCCAATTCCAGTGCAGCAGCAATTAGCTGGAGCGGGACACACTGCGGAGCGGATCGCCACGGCACAAGGTCCCTCCAGTGCTCAGACACCGATCCAGGGAAAAGTAGGAGGAGGAGGAGAGGTGGGGGTTGGGGGTCTAATTGTGTAATTGTATAATTTGCCCTCACTGACGCCTGCGAGCACACGGGCAGATTTCATTACAGATTACACTGGGGCTCTTTGAAGGCCTGCTGCCCCCGAGGGCCTGCAGGGACCCAAGGCAAACAGAGCTGGAGGAATGGCGGCTAGGAGCAGCGTAGCGTGGCCCGGCGTCCGGCTCTCTGCTCTCCTGCCAGGGTAAACAAGGAGGCTGCATAGCTCAGGAGCACAGCACAGATTAGGCTCTGTTAACATTCCTCCCCCCCGACACACACACGCTGCCCTTTCACTTCACACACACACACACACACACACAGGCAGGAGTGTTTGTACCCTGCTTTTCACACTGTGAAAGATACTCACTTAAATAACTCATATGTGCTTTTATTTGCTCATCTGACAGCTCTACATTTGGTCTTAAAACCTGGACCGAATGGTGACTTAGGATTTGTTCAAACTAAATATTTGTATTTGTATGTTAAAATGACCGTTACCAAAGTATATTTCATGGGAGTTTCCTTGCTTGGTGATGTCATAATCAGTAATGATTTACACATTTTAAGATGGCATAACTTGCACTAACTTTGACCTTCTTTGTGTGATTTCTGCAGCCGATATCAACGTCACAGTTTGGTTAAAACTTCACAGTTTGTCCTGCTAAACCTTGCCTTTACCTAAATAGAAAATATACACACACCACAGACATGGCTGCTATTGTTCTGAAAAATTAAAGAAAATTCTAGTGTCAAATTGGCCGATAATCTGATTTGTGCAAAGGAATTAACTTTGTCCACTTGGCAGGCATCTATCCTCCCTTCTCTGCTTTTTGCCAGAAGACCATCGGGGGAGAGAGCTGAGTGACTTCTGGAGGAGGGTGGAGAATGAGCTCATGACTGCAGCAGCTTTCTTCTCTTTCTTTCTATCTGTTTGTCTCTGCTTTGAGGACAGTCAGCTGTGGCCAGCAGCATCATTTCATCTGGCAGCTACAGTGACTCAACTTCTCAAATCTTCTCTTCCTTATTGCCGTCTTTTCTCTTCTTTCACCCTGCAATTTTCCCCCTGTCTCGCTGTCAATCTGCAAATGTTTTCCATCCCAACTCCCTCATTAATAGCCTGACTCTTTCACCATGCCAACTCTTTATTAACGTCCTCTCTGCATGTGGATGTGGAGGTTCTTCCGCTCACCGACAGGGACTCTCTGTCTGGCTGTGCGTTTCGTCACATGGATCCTTCCTGCTATAGCCGGCTAATTAGCGGTGGCTTAGCGCACATTAAGCAGCGATAGGGGTTTAACGTTTCTGGGCTAATCCCTCTCCTTTTGGCTAGGAAATCGGAGCCTTGTATGTCATGAGGTAGACTTACATGCAGAGATTAAGTCTGGCAGTCTGAGGCTATTTACCGGCATTCAGGATGTCTGCAGTAAGCCCTGCCACTGCTGCCACTTCGGCCCATTTAGAAAACACTTCAGGCTTTCACCATGAATTGAAGCTGCGCATTAAAACACAATCAGGTTTTACATTGCAGGTGCAAAGCTTGTCCACAGCGACTTTCAGTACAGCAACGGGAAGCGTTTTGCATTGTAACTCTAAAGCTTATTCTGCTGCTTTCTTCTATAATCTCCTTGCATCTCCTTAAAGAAAACGGCAATGCTGTATGAATATAAAGATTACATGTCTAATTCTCCAATATCCAACGTGAGCAAATGCAGGGATTAAATGTTGAAAGGGAGCCAAGACAAAGAATATTAACAGAAATTCCTATGTTCATTAAATTGAGTGCTACCAAATACGTTTAAAACCTACTTTTAGAGTCGTATAATAAGACGATTATAATAAAAGGTGATTACTTATACATCATATTTTTTATTTTATTTAATTTGTCCAGAAATTAGGAGAGAGAGATTGGGGATTAATACACGAGTTTTCCAGCTGCTCTTGCAATTTTATAAGGTACAACTACATGTAGCTAAACCTAATGCAGCCCAATAGAACAGTCCTTCATCTAGGTTATAATGTGCAGTTGTCCCATCATTTGCTAGAAACAAAAACTGCTTTTTTCTCTCGCCAGTCGATATTTTGACAGCTTTTAATGATTGTAGTTGGATGACAATAGGTTGGGTGAAACACTAATGACGCCCCGGCGGCTTTTGGGCTGTTTAATAATCAAAGCGTGAGCCAGTGTGTCTGTTTTATTTTGAGTTGAGTGTGACAACACTTGGTTTGGTCGAAACGTTTACAAAGATGCTTTGATTTCGCTTGGGCGTTCACCTGTCGCACCGTCACCAAAACAGTTCCACATTTTGCCTCTGGCACCAATTTTGATGAGCAGTTAAGTTGGACTGGGATTCAGTTCAAGATATGATTGACTATCTGATACCGCCTGCATGGTTTTGGGTGTTTTTTACTGACTTGCAGTCCACTGTCACTATGTGGACTGGTCTAATGCAAACAGTGAGAGTAAAGTTAAGCATTTTTAACGGTATAAACATTAATGAAATCTAACTTTCTATTTTCTGCAGGTTTTAGAGATTATGTGTCAGGCTCTATTGTCTCACACTTATCCTTTCTTTCATTACTTTCTTTTCCTCGTCTGTGTCTGACTGTCTCTCCGCTCACCTTCCTCTGTCTCCCTCCATGTGCCACAACAAAGGCAGCACAGTGATGCGTCTGGCTGGTCGAGAGCCCTCTGAAGGGCGGAGACGCTTTAAGTCTCTATGGAGTCATGCTAGCTGACAGAACAGAGTGTGTAAAGCGGGCGCAGCCAGAAGAAGCCATCGCTCATTGTTCTTTGTTCACCTGCACCTGAACTCAGCACGTCTCCGAATGCCAAAACAGCTCACATCACAACAGTGAGTGTTAAACTGCCGCAGAAACACCGGCTTTTGATCTGTGCGATAGTGGCTTTCGGTATAGTGCTCTGGGGAGAGGCTTTAATACGAGCACAGTGAGCGGTTATGAGAGCCATATAATTCCAATTACAGATATAAAAACCTAGATCACACTCATATAAATCTAATCAGTTGCATAAATCCAATGATTGTCACGTAATTGCCAATAAAAGCTCCCTTCTAAGCAATTTATTTTGCTCCTACAGACAACATCTTTTATCACGGTGACAAGTGAAACTCTATAATGCAGATTCACTGTGGACGACATAAACACACAAGAGGACTGTGGAACTACAGCAAACACTCGGCTGCACTTTCAACCAATTCATCATGTAATAAGGTTTGTTAATAAATAGGATTTGCCACACAATAATCCTTAATTGAAAGATATAGAGACTTGATAAGGAGTTTGTGAACGTTTGTGAGAACCACCTGGGGTGAGGTTTTAGGTTTTGTGTTACAGTTCAGTATACAATAACTACATTAGCGTCCTTTTAAGTCATGCGGTTGCCATTGCTTTTTTTTAACTTGTGTTTATATTTGATGTTTGTACTGCTTAGTAACTTTTGTCTACATAAAAAACAAAACGCAATCTGTAACTTTAACTGTGGTTTGATTATGATTAGTTTAGTGATTTAACCACATAGACTTTAACATTAATAAAGCCCATATAAGGATAAAATAATTCTTTATTTAAAATCTATACTTCTTAATGTTCCCATAAAGTTGTATAATAATGTCTAAATAATAATAAAGTTGTATGATAATGTGTAACTCCCCTCACTCTGACCCTCACAGCAGTTCACAGCTCCGGGTCACTCAGCTGTGTGTGGCAACAGGTGCTGCTCATTAGGCTTAACGACATAGTTGTGCTGCTTTAATGCAACTCAGGTTGTATTCTGCACATTAAAAACACATTAATGCTCAATGTTTAAGTCCTAAGAATACTGTAGCTACGGGACAAAAATACTGGAGGATGCTTTGTTCTGCTTTCAGAAATGTAGAAGGACTGTAAGTTTCTTTTTTTTTTTTACATTTCAATGAAATGTTTTCAAAAAACAGCATAGCAGTCAATAAAAAAGCTTTATAAATCAGCCTAGATCATAATTAAAAAGGGTAAGGAATTAAAGGTATTAAAAAACACCAGCTCATATTGAGGTCTCATTATAGGTGGTTACAAATATGGAACATTAGTTTGATGATTTGGTAGAAAACAGTTTGGTAGAAAATAATATGAAGATTTATACAGATATTAGTTCTTCCCATTTTTAGTTGTTGCTACTTTGAGTTAAAGTTATTTTATTTTGAGGGTTATTGGCTTTTTAATTCTAAACAATGTCGTTTATCATAAGCATATGAGTCCTAAAATATCTTTAGTTTCAAATTAGTGCCATGCTGCTGACACTGAATGGCAATTTCACTAAAAGGATGTATTTAAAAAAAAAAAAAAATGAAATTAAGAATTCACCATTTTCATTACCTTTATCTTCTCGGTCTTCGTCATATCTTCATCATCACCAGATGAGAGGGAATCTTAAAATAAAAGAGAAATAGAGCCGATTTAATATTTCATTTTCAAAAAAGAAAGTTGAACAAATCTTATTTTGGATCTGTACTAAATCATCTGGACAAGTTTCTCATTCTTCAGACTAGTTGAACTATGTCAGCCATCAGATAACACAAAAAGTACATCTGGAAAGCTTGTAGCCCATTGCAAGAGGAAAATAGCGAGGGGAAAAACAAAGCAGGAGTTGTGTGCCTGTTAAATGCCCAGTGGAGATTAAAGAGAGTGGGTTCACCACATGTTAATACACACACATACGCATGAATGCATTTTAAAACTGACCTGCTCAATGAGAAACTCATGAATGAGTCTACAGTTCTCTGCAGCGTGGTGACTCGCTCAGAGATTACAAACAAAATATTTCCACAGACGCTAGAAATGAAACACACTGGTGTGTGTTCACGTGTGCAGACGCACATACAAAAACAACTCTTTCTGTCTTTGCAACACACTCTGGCGCTAACTCTTGCTAACAGTAAGCGTGTCCGATGACCTCTAATTATTCTCCAGACGCAGATACGAAACAGATTCACACATTTTCACGGCTGTGTTGTAATTATTTTTCAATCTGACCTCAAGTTTTCTGGTTCAGCTCCACGGGTCTGGTTAATGAGAGCCAGCTGCTACCTCGACAACCCCGTTAGCTTAAGCTGCTCCTGAAATGCCTGACTAGCAGCTTTTAGTTTATATTATTTGACACCTCAATTCAACACTCCAGTCTCAGCAGAAGAAGCTAGTTAGACTTCACATTACAGTCTGGGTGAGCTTCATTATTGCAAAACAAAGCAAAAAGTATTCTGGCTCTCAAAATAGAGCTAATAGATGAGTGATTTATGATATTATTGAAATCTGAACACTCAGACATGCTAGCAGCTACAGGAGGCTGTTGTTTAGCATGTTGGCATGCTAATAGTTGCTAATTAGCACTAAACACAGCCAAAGTTAGAATATTAGCTTGAAGTATATAAACTTGATTGTACAAATAAAGAGTAATGCACTAAAAATGTGAATTATAACAACTCAACTAAAGTGAACAGTTCAGGAACTTAGACATCTATAACTAATTATATTAGCAAACTAGGATCTTTGCTTTGGCTGAAGCTAATCTACACCCATGTGTAAACAACATATTTAACAAAGCTATTAGGTCCCTACAAAACCTCTAAACAAAGTTACTCATTTTAATACACTACATTTTACATATAAAACACAAATAAAACATCTTCCAGTCCCTCACAATACAGCCCTCTTTCTTCCAACATGTGTACCGTGTGTTTTGTTTTTGAGAACAATATGAGCTTGCATATCTGCGTTGCCTGGAAGCCGTCCATGTGTTACATCTGATACCGTTTCTAAATATCTGACACCTTACTTAAATATTTGAGGGAAAACACAACAGTCCATGTGTATTTTAGATGAAGCCGAGGCGCTGTGTTTGAAGTAGGGCAAGAGAACAGGATATTGCCAACACAGACTACTGTTTAAAGTCTGAGTCTTACAAGTACTGAATATTAAAATGATATTCACTTGCTCTGTGGTTTTTCTCCTGAAACATGCTGAGCTGGAAACACATCGAGTTATCTCACCTCACCTCAATGAGAGATTTGTTTTTGCTCTTGTTTAAAGAAAAAGAAAATCAGATTTATGAGCTGAACATATCTTGGAAAGGTTGGGGTGTCTTCTTTTATAAGTCAGTGGTGTTGGGACTGGGAGTGTGTTTGCATGTGTTGTCCTGCAGTGTTGATACTGTATGATATGTGGGTCCAGGAAGAGAAGAAGAAGAAGCTGTCCACCTCTGATCAGTCCTGGAAAAGGCAATTTTCTCCTAAACTTGCAGCCAAACACATGCATCTGTGTGTGTATGTGTGTGTATGTGAGGGTTGATGGGGAGCGAACTCTCTCATTTCTTGCCACCCCATCTGTTTTCAATAATGAAATGTTTCGAGCTAATTGCTTTCTAATTAGTTGTCAATAACAGGCTCAGCTGGTGTCCATGAGTTTTACGGGAATGAAACGCCTGACTTGCAAGCTACTGCTCGCTCCTTTTTGACCCCCACACCCCTCTCCTACACAAGCTCTTTTTGCATCACACACTTGTTTAAGACGTCACTCATCCTCTCACCCTATAATGAATTTCACCTTTGACTGTGCATCAGGAGGGGGAATCTGTGTAAAACTTGGCTTGGTGTTAGCTGGTGCAAAGCTGTGTGTGTGTGTGTGTGTGTGTGTGTGTGTGTGTGTGTGTGTGTGTGTGTGTGTGTGTGTGTGTGTGTGTGTGTGTGTGCGTGCGCGTGCGCAGCTTGGCAGAGGAGTTGAAACCGAGAAGGAGGAGAAAATAATCGAACTTTCCTCTTGAGCAAAGTTTTCACCGTCTTTCTTCGAGTCAGTATAAAAAGCTGTCATGTCTAGACATCACTGCTGTCATTGTTCCACTGTGTTTATTGATAGGAAATACTTTGATTCTTAGCTGTCTGTCAGACGGGCAGAAAAACCTGGGGCAGGTCGGTTTTCTGAGAGATCCAGGGTGCAGCCAAAGTGCCTGTTTCTATTGGAGCCCTGCTACTGACTCGAGTATCTGTGTATGTCTTTGGCGTTATGTCTTATTTAACAGGCATATTTCTGAACATGTGATTTTGCAGATCTTACATCTTGTTCCTCATTTCCTCATTGCATGGAGATATGTCTATATCTTTAGTTAAATCGTATTTATTAGGACTTCTTGAGGCCCATAATAAGGTAAAACGCGGCCATCGGGTTGCTCCCAGCAGTGGTTTTCAAAAGGATGGTACTGTGAAGTCAAAAACTTCTGTTCCTTATCTTTACATTAGACTGTTTCCATGCCACAAAAGGACAATCGTTTATGTAAAAACTCTCGGAATTGGCATTTAGACATCACAGGATGAAATTTTTGGCAGAATCTGGCTCAAATAAATGACAAAAGTATCTTGATTGTCTTAAGAATAAAGCAAGTATTGTTTCTGATAAACCATTAAATTATCTCATGAGCAAATATTCTATTCACCTGTCACCCTGACGGTGTAGTTGCTGAGCAGCGTGTTGCTTTGTGCGAGCCGACACGAATAAACGCCCGAGTCCTCGTACGACACGTTGATGATGAGCAACAACCTCTGGCCCAGCCGCGTCCGGTTGCCAGGAACCAGCCCGGCGCCGTCTTTGAACCAGACGACGGGCTCTGAGTGGTCCTCCAGGTCACATGGTATCTCCAGGTTTTCCCCCATGCCCAGGACATGGTCCTCCAGGAATGCTGACTCACTGGACCCAGAGTCTGCAAACAAGAAGAAGACACAGTGGGGTCAGACAGATGCTTTGTATTCCACACACCAATATTCTTCATATATGATTTTATGTCTTTTTAAGTCTTAAGATTTTTAAGTTAATTCTTGTGATTTGTTTTAAAATGTAACCTGAAAAACTTTATGTGATAAAAGCTTACATTTTTGGAAATATGTGGACTTGATGAAATAAAACATTATAGGCTAAAAAAGGAATCAAACAATTAAAACACATTTCTCAGCACAGGTATATTTGTAGAAATTTAGTAAATAAGGGGTTAGGATTTTGAATAAACAGCATTATTTAGAGGCAACATTATTCACATGTTTTTTCAGTAAAAGAAAAAGACCCCCGTTCGTTCTGAAACAATGAGGCAGTCAAGCAGAAATAACCGCTGACCCGCTGGCGTACTATCAGCTAATCTGCCTCTGGAAGTCAGAAAATTGCAACTTTTTATTCCAGCACGAAGATGGAAACAGATCTGGGCTGTGTGGAAATGAACGCCCCCCCTCCCTCCCTCCCTCCCTCCTCCTCTCCAACCTTTGCTGTCACACACCAGCTCATTTACTCCACCAGCTCCATGTGCCAGCTTGGTTTGAGCCAGGGAAAAATCAACATGTTTACTGGCTTCGCAAAGGATGCCGGTCTCCGCTGAGGACGGGGGAGACATGGAGAGCACGTCTGGGTAAATAAACAGTGGCTCCCCTTGTGTCTCCTCATGTAAGAGGTGTCTTCTCATCCAGAAGTCAATTATACAGATAGAAAAGTAACTACTCTAGTCGCTCAGGCAACCATTCATGCAAACGCCACAAACACAAGGACACTCATAAGCACACAGAGGGATGTATACCACATATGCTAGCATGTAGCACAGACACCCGCTGTGAAGGCTTTCAATGAGCTGCTCGGGCAACAGAGTACACAACACACTCGCCCATGGGAAAGAGAGTGGATGAGGTGTGGTAAGAGCTTGATTTATGACGGCAAATACACCCACTGTTGACCAGCGGCCTTGCTCACAAGCAGCGAACGTGAACGCAGTGCTCTCACAGACAGCCTCGAACTGATGTTAGGTGGGGTTGAAAGGCAAGGTTAGAATCAGACGATACAATCTTCTTGAGGAATACATAGTAGGAGATTTAAATAATAAATGGGCTCTTTCAGATTCTGATGTGGACTGTACAGGCGGACAGACGTGACGTTTATGTGGGAGAACCAGCCGGTATCGCTCCTTTGAAACATGTCTGTACAGTATATCATCAGTCGTCCAAAATCAAACTACAGTGAAGTTCTTCTTTGTACTGCAGGTCTTAAATAAAACAAACTGAATAGAGAGTTGTGAATAGTTTTCTCTCTTTTATTGCACCCATTAAAAATCCTTGAGATGTTAAGTCCATAATGTGCTTAACGTGGCTGTGCAGTTCTCTGCGTGGCCTCTGGCTTTGACAACGATATTTACAACTCCTTTTGAGAGCAGAAAGGCCCATTCACGGGAAGAAAAACACAGAGGCGACGGTGCACAGAGCATAAATTCTATCTGAGCATGAATGGCTCGCTACCTTTCGTGTATTACTTATGACCTCTGTGAAAGAAAAGGAGAAAATGGGGCTAAGAATATCTGCAGGTCTTAAACATGGGAAATCGAGCTTTATGGGGTAGATATAACAATCTCCAGACACTCATAGCTCACTTCGGCTTTATGGAGCACGAGCATTCGAACCTCCTCTGGCAGCGACGAAAACTATTTATTTGTATTACGCACTGCTTAAAGGGCTAGTTCACCCAAATTAAAAGAACATATTTTCTCACTTACGTCTAATTGTGTCGAACCATTCAGATAGTCAGGTTTTTTATTTGGAACTATCCTCTATATTTATTCAAAGCATACTGTGGTCTCTTTGGAGAAAAATGTGGGTTATAAAAAACAATGTATTTAATAAGGGTTTGTTCATAGCAAGGCTAGGCAATGCTGTGGCTTTGATCCTGGGAAAATAGATAGGGGGAACGTTTGTTCACTGCTTGTGTGTTTACTCTGCCAGAGGCGAAACAAATGCAATTTTCCTAAAGAACACAACAAAACAAAGATATATTTCTCATGCATTAAAAACTCAATTTCTCAGGTAAACGAGCAAAGAGCAAAGCGCCCTTTTTCAGCCTCTGCTTCAGATCCTGCACTTTGAAATGCAGATTTAAATGTGGGGGAAAAAGCTGCTTTGAATAAAAGTGGTTCTGGTTTGAAAGACTTCCCTTTGTGCCACGGCACGACCTTTCAGGACAGATCTACCAGCCGCTGAGCTTTAGTGGAGACTGCTGATGCTGCCTCGCTCTACCTTTCAACTGAACGTCCTGTAATGTACGGTCACAGGTTTGATCACAGTGACAGGAGACAGCTCTTTGAAATGTAGTCATGCAAGTGTGTCACTGGGAAATATGCAAATAGATGGATTCCTAGTTAGTAAGTGAGCACTTTAAATTCCTGAAAAGAAAATCCTGTCTCTGTGTGTCCAGCTGTGGAAAACTCAGTTGTTGAGCAGCTTTAAGGTGGGAACATGTGGAAGTGAATGAATGTTCAGTCACTCGGTCACCTTCCTCTCATGTGAGTAAGGAAGTGTAGCTTGAAATCAAAATGGGCCGATTTCTCTTTTGTGGTTCTGTGAATCTGACATTGAAGCTTAATGAACCAGAGTCCTGGAAAGACAAAAAAGGTCCATATTTTGATGAAAGTGTTTCACAAATCCTTGAAAGAACTCTAGGTTTCCCCTGCAGTAAATTATAAAAATGTTTTGCATTCTATAGTGTTTAGATAACAACCTGCTAAACAAAGTTTGATAAGTTATTGGGAATATTTACATTAAAAGTTCATTATTACTTTAAGTTTTACTAGCAAGCGGGTTTAACTTGGTACTGGCTGCCAAGTGGTAAGCGCCTTGGCTATACAGTGTTTTTTCAAAAAAGATGGTACCAAGTAGAAAACAACAAACATTTTTTACTACTACAACTGTTCATGGTCTTAACTTTTGTTTGTTTCGAAGCCAAAATTGTACACTTATTTAATGGAAACACACTGATAAAAACATTTAGACATCACAGGAAAAGGTTTAAAGGCAGACTCCCAAATAAATCAAAAATCAACTATTCAGAAGTCAGAGAAGAATATGAATCTGCATGATGTCTGATATTACTTGAAAACATGCCCAACAATGGCCTTACATGATAAAAAATAATCATTCCATTTGGTTTGATTAAAAACATGAATTCAAAGGTTTTGCCCTTTCAAATCATTGTGTTTATATTCTTCGTTAACTACTTGATGACATGTTATATCAAATTAATGAACAAATTCAACCTAAAGTCATTCTGAAAAAGCACAACAATGAAAGCTCAGCTGCAGCATTTTGGTGCAGTCCGGCCAGATATCAACACCGAGACATTCCCGCTGGTTTATCGTCCGGTGTGGCATGTGTGAGCTATCAGCTGCCTGGTGTGTGTGTGTGTGTGTGTGTGTGTGTGTGTGTGTGTGTGTGTGTGTGTGTGTTGATGGGGGTGGGAGCACTGTCACCGGAACCTGGGGCCAGCTGGAAGCAATGTGTGATATGTGCTCTTTGAGTGTGTATGTAACTGTGATATGTACATGTGTGTGTATGCATGTATCTGCGATCGCAACAGAGAAAAAGTGTGTGTGTGGGTAAGGGTGTGTGTAGTACAGGCTAGGCGGTCACTCCATAAATCAAGAGGCCCCTGCCCTCCTGGCCCTTCTTACCCTCTCGGCTCAATATCATAACAAATAGCCCTTCAGAATAATATAAAGTCTCTCTTTGAGATACTGCGGCGCGCCATATGTTAGTACGCCGCATACAGACTCCATCTTTTCTGTCCGTCTGAAGAGGTTTATTTATCCTCTACAAACTTCTCCAGGGGCCGGCGGGCAGGCTGCGGCCCTGGGGATGAAAAGACCTCTTTATGTGGGGAAGCCTTTCCACTCTTGCCTCTCTAACTCACACATACACACACACTGACGAAGGATCCTGAGGAACAGGAAGCAGCGTAGACCAGACTGAGGAGCTGTCGCCATAGCTGCTGTCATATCAGGACACAGGAGGGAACACGGATGACGTTCGGCTCAGTCGACACACTTAAATCCACTTTATCCAAGAAAAGTATATGTTATAGTGCCGACAAAAAGGGGTTTACTACCACATGAGCTGAGCATGTGTGGCTGCAGTGATACCATTGACTACATCCCAGATTTTATCTAACTTTTGGAAAAGGGAATGCGATACATGTGCTTTTTTCAGGAAGGTTTTCTTTGAGCGTGAACTTATTTCGCTTAACACATGGGCAAGCAAAGCAATAATAAGATCCTGGTTAAGATCCTTAAAAAGGAGATTGAACATTTTTATGATTTTAAAACAAATTCTTGCACTAATTTCAAAGTAAGACAACAAGTCAAATTTTGCCGATTGTCATTCAGTTGAACATTTTTACTTTTTCTTTTTCTTCTAGAGAAAATATGCAACTGCAAACTTTCCCAACGGGAACTGTCACTGCATTTTCAGCTTTTTTAAAAACATATCTCTTGACTCTGATATTAGAGTGCTTGAGGTTGCAGCAGGTGAAAATGGAAAACTCCACATTAAAGTAGACAACTGTGAATTTTAGAGTGGAGTATGAAATGCTTAAGATAGTTTGGTGTCTGGGTGTGTGCAAGTTGTTTTCAATGAGTCAGCCTCCTTAAAATTAGAGTGAGAAGACTATTTTCCGAAACGTCATATCTGTCAGTAAACAACTAAATTGAGGCATCACTGTGCTAAATACATTTTCTGATCGGAGGAAATCAATTCAGAGTCCTCAATATAACCAAATATCAAAAAGAAATACATATTTATGCCAATTTGGAATCCTTTGATCATACCGACTCTCCATGCTGATGTACGTTGCTGTTTCAGGAGAATGACGTCTTCTTGTTCTTCCAGGCTGCTTTGCATAAAGAAATGTACATGCAGGTTCAAACAGGCTGGCAAGAAGGATCATAAACAGTAAAAACAATTACAAGACTCTTTCTGTAGGGGAGCTTAACAGGTACTTTTATTGAGTAGAAAAGCAGCATACCTTTTTCAAGCTATATCTCCGCTGAAACCACTTCTGAAAGTGATGGATTCCAGATGGGCCAAGGGGACATTTATCTTTATCAAGCTCCCTTTTTTTCTTCCTCCTAACTACACTGAACTAATCATACAACACGGCCCATGTTTCCAACATCTGCAGAGCGAGCTGTTCTCAAACCAGTGGCAAACATTTCAGTGACAAATGGCCTTTTTTATTGCAGGTAATTAGTTGTTTGCGTCTACTTCTGCAGAGAATGGACTCTCTTTTCATTAGGAAAAAAGAGGAATAATCCTTTCCACATTTTTGTGATCACTTGGTGTGGATGTGTGTGACGTAAGGAGGTGTTCAGTGTTTCTGCACACAAATTGGTAAAAATCAATGCATGAAAATGTCCCTAAAAACGTTGGTTTGACGCTGATTTTTGTGAAACTTGGTTGGACAGGAGAAGTCTGGACCAAGGAATAACCCATCATTTTTTTTGTAGATCTGAATAACAGGGTGGATACATACAGGAAGTTTGACTTTTATTTAAACTGCAACATTTTTTGCGCTGCAATCCAATCGTGTTGGCATTATCCGACATTCACAGAAATATATATATAAATGCATTGTTTGAATACCTCAATGCATAAAGATACAAACATGTTTTTGCTAACGAAATCACCAATATTGGAAGAAGGACTTGGGTGCATCTGAGGAGAATGTAAATGCAGCATTGGCGTGAGGTCCGCAATCTCCAAGTGCCCTTCTAGTTACCAAAAGAAAGGATGGCTAAAGCTTATAAAGATAAAAATCCAATTTGTAATAAAAAGAGTTTATCTTTTAAAGACATTTCCTGAGCAGCAGCTTCAAACGGCGTTGTCCTCCACAGCAGCCCGTCTGCTCGCTGCGGCCCGCCAACAGATTCTTTACTTCTGCTTCCTATGCTGAAAAACTGGACTGGCTGCCAATCATTTGGCACACTCAACACACCCTCAGGCAAGCCAGCATCACATGACCTTCAAACAGGATCTGTGGAACCCCCCAACCACCACCAGCCCCCCCCCCCCCTCCCTCCCTCCCTCCCTCCATAAAGAGCACATTTCTCTTCCTCCATTTCACAGCTATGCCTATTGTAAATCCTGCTCTTCCTGGAAAAGCTCCATCTTCTTCTTTACCCCCTCTTCTTGTTTGCAATGTGCAGTGAAACCCCCCTAATCTCTGTTTAATATGGTTTGGCCGGATGTAAATACCTTTGGACAATGCCCTTAATCTGGGCCAGCCTGACAACCTCACACCGTTGCTGAGAAGCCTGCCAGGAGAAGATGGAGAGAAAAGAGGGATGGCTTCGGCGGAGATCAAGGAGGAGAGGAGAAAAAGAGGAGGGTAGAGGGAGGGTTTCCCCAGCTTGTTGCCTCTATTCTTCGCCGAGTTGAGCCGCACTTTATCAAAAGAGCTCCTAAAATCAAGTTAAAGATAGACGTAGCCTCTAAACATCCCGCCCCGGCCTGTGCCAGCCCCCCCCTCCGCTCGGCTGCCCTAACGAGCATCGGAAGCTACTGTACATCCAGAGAGCGTCTTGGCAGCGCCCAATCGTCTTTGCTCCTTTTCATACCCTCATCATCACCCCCACCTGCCCTCCATCGCTGCAGCCGAAGCACAGGGCCTGGGTTTGGTCCATGGTAATTGTCATTCAAAAGACGAACTGGCCTAGTTTCAATTCAACAGACAAGTGTAAGAAGCTCGCCTCACAAAAGCCAGGAGGTCTGTGAAGTGTGTGTGGAGCCACCATACAACATAATCACACTTCCTTTAACAACACAGAGGAACCAATCCGATTACAAGGCGACTTTTCGGATTTCAGAATGTGGACGTAAGAGCTTCTTTTTTTAGGCAGCAACTTGTTTTTATACTTTATTGTCCTTTAACAAAGAGAGGAGAGGAGATATTCTACTAGTCAGATGTGCGGTGTATTGATTTAAGGTCAGTCTGGGATAACCACATGATTTCACACAGACTTTGGAGGGAAAACTGATGCTAGATCAGCACTTCTGTATCCTGAGAGGCTTACTGAATCAGGGAAGAAATTAGAAAAAGACAAACATCTCAAATCGGGGCGAAAATTCAAGTCTGTGCTGAAAGTTGATAATAAACTACAAAACTTGAGAACAAAAGCAGTCTATAGAAAACATCAAGAATCTTACAAACTGTGCCTTTTTCATTAAGTACCATCCTACTCGTCAATTGGCAACATTTCCTGCAATGTCGTAAGGAGTAAGTTGTAGAAATATTGAGACATTTATTTTATCACGGAATATACTGTCTTCACTTGTCGCACAAATCCTTTTTAAGGAGACACGCAGAATTTCAACTGCTTATGATTTAAGTTAATGAATAAAGTTCAAAGTCTGAATGCTTCTTATCCAAAACCCATAAGACAAGAACCAGCTGATGGAAACCGTCTCTAAACAGACAGACACAGCACGAGGAGATGCCTGATTGAAATGTTAAACTTTGACCTCCGCTGACCCCTGACCGGACCTCTGGGGAGTGTACCCCACATCCACACATACACAAACACACACACACACAACTTTTGATACTCCCCAGCTGGGATTACCTGCCCCCCACAAATGTCTGGTGGTGCCTGGGATGGTGATAGTGTGTGTGTGAGAGCTTACAAAGACATCAGTGTCATGGAGTGTGATCAATGTAAATGAACACTTGTTTTTTGGACACACACACACACAAGCGTATAAACAAAAAGAGACTAAAGCCTGGATTTTTCTGCGTTGAGGTGTCGCCTCGGCAAGTCTGCGATCCTACACAGCATTCACTCTATAGGACAACTCTGACTTTGTGCTTTGGCATTTAAGCATTATTTTAGACTTGCAGCATGAATTTGTAAAACAGTTTGATCTGATTAGGGTCTGAAGGTGGAGGCGGGATCAGTGAGACATAAAGGCGTTTACTGCTCTGTTTATGAAGCTGTTTATTGGAGTGGTGGGACTGCGTGGGTCCGTCTCTATACGTGAAACCTGCTGTTGCATGTGCTTCTGATCACAAACCTTTCCTGAGCTACTTCCTGTCTCGTACCGGATTGCTGCTGAACCACCAACCATCAAGCTTCTTATCTTTTTTTTAAATGAACTATCAATCTTACTGATGAGGAATGTGTTAAAACAAAAAATGACTTGTTATTGGCATCTTGATTCTCCCCGGGTCTTCATTTGAATATGGTGTAACTGTTCAACGCAGGACCGGTGTGTTAAGAGTGTGTGTGTGCTTATGAGAGCAGGACGATAGCAGGAAAGCCTCTAATCCCATCATCCCTCCCTCCAGGACCTGCCTTCACTTTCAGCACAAACAGGCCACAGAGAGGAGCCTCTGTTTGGGAGAAAGAACAACTGGAGCACAGTTGTCCTGAGACATCTTTACCAGACATCTATACTAACACAGCCTGAACAATGTGCAACAGTCCTCTAGAACCAGGGTTAATATGAACTAACTGAAATGTTATATAGCCAAAAAAAACATCTGCTTCACTATTTGTGTTTGATTCCACTCTCAACTGGGAACAAAATCAAAGTATTGCAATGCGAATGTATCTTAAGAGAGAGTGTTAGCATTTCTAACGTGTTAGCTTTTCCCTGCAGGTACCAAGACAGCATGATGTATCTATGTGGCCACAGTTGTAACAATGTCTGTGTTTTACTATGGCCTACAGTCCTGTTTAATAGTCAATATTGCTTCCTTTGGAGGGTAATGCAACATTATGAGCAATTTTGAGACACTAAAGTAAAGTGTTTTTAAAAAAGATGAGGGTGTATCTTATGATTATTTTGACTATCAATGGATCTCTTCGTATTGGATATTTTTAAAGATTCATTTTATGACATTTTTGCCTTTAAAAAAAGGAAAATGTACACTTTAAGACAGAAAACAAAGGGAAATGTTAAACGCAACGAGGCTACCTAACTGGAATTAAACCTGGGTCTATGTGGCTATTTAAAAATAATAATAAAGGAACACTGGACACTGCAACATCATTTCAGCCAACAAAAAGTAACACGTCTTTATTGTAAGTTCTCCTTGTCAGCAATCAAAGTTGTTTAAGGCAAAAGATGATATAATGAGCCGTTATGAAGTCTGCAACCAAATGATGCTTAAAAAGATCAGACACTGCTTCCCCGGATAAAGCAAAAAATATAACCCAAGCTGTTGCAGAGTTAAAATAATCTGATGTTTTCCGATTCTGACTTTGTGGTGACACGCAGCAGATAAACAGGCGAACGCTGCGCCAGCGCCGAGGGGAAAGTTGTCACATGAGGAAAAAATGCATTCAATTACCAGATGCACCATACTCCAAAATACCCTTTCATGGGAATTTTTAAACAATTTCTGTGCTGGGTTAGCCAAAAAAAGCCAAAACTCGACAGTCACAGCTCTGCTTTTAACGCAGCACAGCACCAAAGTCTCTCTTTCTCTCCTTTCCAGCGAGAAAAGCCTTCCATTACGCTCTGTAGACGGTACCAGGGTTTATTATTTTAGCTCTTCTGGCAAAATAACATAAGGGGAGTGAAGGGGTGAGACGTGGGAGGCATGGAAGCCGTGTTGGGTTTCAATATTAGATGTGTCAGCTGCCCTGGATGTGGGGGTGCTTTAAACATGTGAGAGTAAGAGTGGAGAGGGTAAGAGTGGAGACCCTGAGCCTTTTTGAGCGGTGGAAGAGGTGAGCAAAGATTAGCCAGCTGAGAGAGAGAAGAAGATGAAGAAGAAGATGGGGCGGCAGAGGAGGAGAGGGCTATCTATAATTATTATTCTTACATTGGCAATACTGTACAGACACAAAGAGGAGGAGGAGGTGGACGATGAAGGCACAAAGTGAGCAGATGTGTGAGTGTGACCAGGAAGGAGGGAGAGAAATAAAGGGAAGAGGAAGGAAAGAAAGAGGAAGACAGAGGGAGGAAGAAGATGAAAGAGACACACACATACTAACTGTGACAAGCAAAGAAGGTGAGCACACACACTCACTCCCCCTCTCTCCCCAAAATACACACACACACACACACAATGTTGAACACTGTCTGTTGGCTCTCTGTTTCCATTCACAGAAATGTAAATGGGGTGCAGCAGAGCAGACAGGACAGCTCTGCTTCTGCTTAGCGGTCAGAGAGAGGGAGACAGTGTGGGAGGCGTGGATTAGTTTATAATAAATATATCGTGTTTACTTTACTATAAAAACACAAAAGAAAACACACATTGGGACATAAAACCGGGTCATAGATTTGAATTTAATATTGAATAGTTGTATGTAAGAATAGTGTAAATGTGGTTGAGGATTTAAGATGGTAAAAGAGAAACAAAGAACGGGTGTATGATAGTAAGATATGACAGGTATGTATATGCATGAGTGTGTGAGGGAATTTGTAATATAAATAGCAGCCTTAAGCCTTCATACAAAGAATGGAACTCAAAATGCTTCACAATAAGTAGGTTTTCAGGCACAAAATTGCATTGGTGAGTGAGAGTGTTGTTTCAAGGACACATAAGATAAAATAAGATCCATGAAGTCTAGTATGCTAGTTTTAAAGCTTATCAAATACCTAAATACTTCTATATTTAATATGTTTACTATACTTATTTCATTTGCCTTTTTTATCTTTCCTTGTTGCTGTAAAATGCTGTAAAATGTGGTTAAAAACTGCACAGGTTTTTAATGATATAAGAAAACAAAGAAACATTTTGACATGAAAAGAGACAGCTAACAGCTGAAGTGGGTTCAACCTAATCAAGTCTATGTGGTGTTATTTAAATAAATGGTGCTGTGTTTTTCATGCTGTGCTAATCTTCTCATCCAAAGGAGGAACAACAAAACTGAAAGAGGAAAATAACAGATGAGCAAATAATGTAAAGAAACACCAGAAACATCGGGTGACATCAAATAGAAGCTCGAAGAAATGAAGCAGGAGACTGTGTGTGTGTGTGTGTGTGTGTGTGTGTGTGTGTGTGTGTATGGTGTGTGGGTGTGTGTGTGTGTGTGTGACTGAAGAGCCATTTGGGGTGTAGAGGGGGAGTCAAGGGGCTGAAACTTGCATAGTCTCTCTGCCCCTTTCTCTGTGTGTGTGTGTGTGTGTGTGTGTGTGTGTGTGGGACTGCTTACAGCTCGGCACACAACCTGCCATCTGTTTGCCTCTGCCAGCAACCAAACACACTATTCCAATGGAGTTGGCACAAAGACAGACACACACACACACACACACACACACACACACACACACACACACACACACACACACACACACACACACACACACACACACACACACACACACACACACACACACACACACACACACACATTTATACACGCATGAGAACAGTGTATATTGGCTCATTTTGCAATTGCCATCCGTCACGACAATTCAATAAAGATTATGCAATTAAAGTAATGTTGGCCATAAATCCAGGTGTCAGCGAGAGAGATAGAGAAAGAGAGAGAGACGGTTGAAAGGAGGGACATAACTTTCAGTAAAACACCATCAAACTATCACTTCACAGCACAAATATATGATCTCAGATTTAACTGCAGCTCCTGCTGAATTACCCACACCCCCTCCCTGCGCAGCCTCCAAAACCCGTCCCTCTGATACGACACAACGAGCCTCTTTGTTCCTCTCCATGTTTGCCTTATCTGTTAAGTATCTCAACAATTTCCTTAAGGGGAGATTTGTAATTAAAAAAAAACCATATGTCATCGCCGCTGTCAGCCCACGGACTAGGAACTATCATGAACTGCAGCCAGAGGTAGAGCAGAGGACATGTACAGGTGTGTGTGTGTGTGTGTGTGGGTGTGTGTGTGTGGGTGTGTGAGTGTGTGTGTGTGTGTGTGTGTGTGGGTGTGTGTGTGTGTGTGTGTGTGTGTGTGTGTGTGGGTGTGTGTATGTGCTGCAAATACATCATTACACTGAAAGGGAAAGTGCAGGCAGCCTTCAAAGTGCTCAAAAACTATTGGATATTTTAAAAAAATTGCAAAAAGAATTAGAAAACGATCACATAACTGAGAATATTTAAAGGTCCCATGTCATGGCCATTTCTACTGATCATAATTCCATTGTTGAGGTATACTAAAATAAATTTATATTGTGCAATTTTCCAAACTCACATTGGTTTCTCATACAGCATCTCTGTATAGTATGTGTATTCACTCTCTGTCCTAAACGGCTTGTTGGAGCTCCTGCCCCCCCCCCCTCCCTGTGAGCCCAGTGGCCGTCTGCGAGACAGCGAGACACACCCGCAGCTGCGGGTGTGTGTGTGTGCCCAGGCTGAGTTTCGCGGTGTCTCGCTGACCCCACACCAGTGAGCCAGCTCACACTGTCCGCTCCTCGCAGCAGCGAGCCTCGCAAACGTCCCGCCGAGTGTGTGTGTGTGAGGAAGTCCGCAGATTGGTCCAAACTTAACGGCTCCGCGGACGTAACGTAACGGCTCCGCGGACCAAACTGCGGAGCCGTTACGTTACGTCACTATACCCGAAATACGTCACTATACCCAAGAAGTAAACAATGGAAAAAGAGAAATCCCCAACGAGGCGTTCTGGGGCAGCATAGACAGGTCTTTTCTGTGTTAGAGTTTTACTCGCTACAGGGTGTACTTTGAGGGTTTGTGACTCTGCAGACCGTTTACATGCAGAAAAAGCTACATAACACACAAGGGGACGGTTAATAACCAAAAAAGCATGACATGGGACTTTAAAGCTTTAAATGTGTTTGCATAAATGTTGAAAAATGCAAAGGTGAAAAAGAGACAAGAAGGACTACATTTTTTATTTTTTTTAAATCCCAGTGCAGGAAAGGTGTATGAGGTAGGAAATAGCAGAACACACAGACACAGGTCCGTTTTTCATCCATAATTCATGGAGTGGCATGCAGAGAGGGTTTCAAAGGGCATTAATGAGGTGTATTAATACATACATAGCTGTGGCCTGCAGACAAGATTTGTACGAAGGCCCCTCGCTGACACTGACCTACTGATCTACAGCTGTCTGATAATTCTTTCCATACACAGAGGAGGAGGATTTCACACTATGACTACAGAAGAATGGAGAACAGTGACAGTGAATATATCTATATCAGTTTGCGTTTTATAGTCAATCAATAGAGAAATCTATGAATAACCGAGTGGTATTTTCAATCCGCTTGGTTGTGGCACCAGGACCTATTTTTTTAAATCTTTAAATGTGATAGTAATCAATATCTTGTTACTTACGACACACATTAAATGAGAACTTGTTTATGGAAGGGGTTAATAGTGTGACAAACACAGTTATTATCACCTGATTCTGCATTTCCCCGAGGCTCTTTGGAGCGTTTTACCATGTTATTGGTAACTGATTGTTTTACTACTTTGGTTGACTTTAAGGTGCCACATTAATATCCTTATTTGTGTGACGTTATATCTTGAATTTGAACCCCTAATAAAGCTCAAATGGACAAAAGGACCGCCATTTTCACCACTTTGATGTTTTGGTTTGAATGCAGCCTAATCAACACATTTAAATCAGGTTGTAGATGTAAGTGTAAATTAACCAGATTTAAAATCGAACCAGATATTCAATGCCAGCTTTCAGTACTTTAGGTTTTAATCTTCCGTCCTACAGACATGTTGGATTTTTAGTCAGTATCAAAATAATTGAGCCTTGGTCCTTCAATATGAGGCATATGAAAAACTTTAATAACATTTGGTCTGAAACAGGTTTTTTTCAACTTGTGCCCAACTGTGTGTTATTCTTGGAAAAATACTGCGTCTAGACAGCAGTCCTCTGCAAGTGCTTGATGAAGATCTCCATAATACATAATGTGCTTTGAGATGATGCAACAAAAAGTAAAAAGCAAAGTTCAAATATTATTAAAAAAAAACAAATTTACAGTCAAAGAACTTAAAAGATCATGGTGTAAATGTTAGACCTTCTAAAGGTTAATATGCAGATTCATTTTTATAGTTAGTTTTTTGCTGTTAATCCTGATTGATTTACAGGAGTTGAGGAGAAGCATCCCGCTATGATCCCTTGTTTAATAGTTGTGTTTAGTGTCTAATACCCATCCAACAAAGTGTCTTTAGTGTCCACTGGATTAAGTGCCTGATGGACTGAGGATAGAACAACCATTGTTCATCGAATGTTCATTCTCCAAAGCTTATTTGGCCTGCATGCTTCCCACGCTTGCCAAAAGATTTCTTGATAATGTTGCCAGGGAAATGAACATTCATGCAGAGACTCGGAAAGCCAAAGTGTTGCAGCCGAGGAAGAGAAACCGCTCGGAGTAACTCTACGCTTAAGTTGTGATGAACGGTCCAATTTTCAAGAGACTTGCGTAAAGCCCACACAGGGAGCACCGCTCATTTACATAATAGGATGATTAAAGAAAGGGTAGTGATGTTGCCCCACAGAAAATTATACCGCCATCTTACTCGAGAAAATAACCTTTTTTATAATGCAGGCTGGAGAGGCACAGCTTTAGTATCTATTCAGGAGTAGAAACACAATGAACTCCAGGAGAACAAAGACAAATTGGGTATTTGCAACCAATACTACCGTTAATTACCTGATTTGCAAATATATAAATAAGAACTAGAAAGACCTCCAGTGACCTACACTTGCTTGCCATACCTCACTTAAAGAAAAAGAAAGACAGGATTATTGTCAACTCTGCTAACAACCAGGTGATTCCTGCTTACTGGACATTAAAACTTGTATATCTTCTGATTTTTAAAAGGAATAACACACCTCAGGTATTAAAGTAAGTGACAACACTATCCCTTTGTTTGTTGCAGATCTGATTTCATAAAACACACCTGGTTAAATATGTTATATCTCAGTATTCATCTGGTAATAAAGCAGTCATATTAATCAGATTTGGCCGTTCAACGTATAGGATTAGGTAATTTTAGTGTTGTTGAGGAATGTAGAGTTGGAACAGACAGGTATTCAGCATAGTTCTTATCTATAACAAGATTTAATGGAGATATGTGAAGTAATAAGTCCTTAGCTTGGGACTAGGTTTAGCATTTAAATGTAGCTTAGCTTGGTTGTGCAAAGGCATTGTAATCTATAGGCATTGCATGCATTAGATTCAGACACATTCTGGATGAATATAGCCTTCCTTTGCTTCCCTTTTAAATAATTTCCCTTAAGATGAATCTTAAGTGCTTCCATTGGTGGGAACGAGACCACTTTCTGTAAACAGACATACTGTAAGGAGTGTATTGTTCACACTGAAAATCCTTCTTGTGAGATAAAGGCTGAATAACGGCTTTATGTAAATGATGTGTGAGTGTCTTTTAACTGGAAATACTAGCTAAACACACTATGCTGGACTACAGAACATGCCACGTTTGTGCATACACATGTGTGTGTGTGTGTGTGTGTGTGTGTGTGTGTGTGTTAAAGACAGAGAGAGAAGAGAGGAGAATGGTAGAAAAGAAAAATGAATTTTGACAGAAAAAATAAACAAGGAGAAAGAGAAAATGACAGAGAAGAAAGGGTACTGTGTGTGTCTGTGTGTGTGTGCATGTGCGTGTGTGTGTGTGAATTGTAGAGCCTGAGCGTAAATCTGTGGATGGCGTGGTTTTAACGAGTCTCCTAATGACCCAAACAACCCCTGCTGACATTTACAGTCCTTGCCAGAGGGGGGGCAGGGGGTGAGTGACCACACACTACACACACACACACACACACACACACACACACACACACACACACACACACACACACACACACACACACACACACACACACACACACACACACACACACACACACACACACACACACACACACACACACACACATAGCCACAGACATACACACATGCTGTCGTCTCTTAAGAATGACACATATTTGCTTTCTTCTTTTTTGGTTAAAGGCTATAATGACCACCACACACCCACGCTGTCTCTTTCTTTTTCTTACTCACACACATATACACACAGACACACATATACACACAGACACGTACATACGTACGCACGCACACATATACACAGACTCCTTTAATTTTTTACATTCTCTCTTTTCATCTTCTTTTACTGCCTCCCTTTCATAATCCGCCTCTGCCCATACAGACATAACATTCACTTAACTGCAGACTCCACGTAAGCCTGCCCTGTCTTACACACACACACACACACACACACACACACACACACACACACACACACACACACACACACACACACACACACACACACACACACACACACACACACACACACACACACACACACACACACACACACACACACACACACACACACACACACACACACACACACACACACACACACACACACACACACACACACAGTGTTGAATTTATATGTCTGCTGTTTCACAGAAAACTTCAGAGCAGAGGAGCCACATATTTCATCTGAGCTGAGGGGCACCGGCAGGGAGTGTGTGGTCAGTAAATACAGAGGGGAGAATAACTAACAGACATACACACATACACTCACACACACAAACACAAACACACAACCTCTGTTCTTTGTCATCAGTCTCTCAAATGGGTCAACTTAGCCTCTCAAAACTTTTTATTTTCCCTTCAAAGTTTGGAAATGCCACCAAAAGAAATAAACAACGCTGCGCCTTTACACAACATTATGGGGGACCTAATGGAAACACAGAATATCATCTTGTACACAGGCACTCTCACACAAGAACTCAAACAAATACAGAACAGGGGGTGACTTATTTAAGAGAATGTCTCCAAACATGCGTACGATTGGCCGGTCATCAAATTCTTAGTTTTGTAATAGTAATAAGGCTTTCCAAATGGCAGCACACATACTTTAAATGTGTATTTACACTAGTGCTGTAAACGTTCAAGGGCACCTGCTAATGTCTGACCCTGAAACTGACACACACAAACAGAAAACACAGACCTCAGTGACAACTTTGCCCAGCGCTGTGGCTGCCGAGGGGAAGTTGTGCCATCTGCCAGTAAACGACATCATTTTATCCCCACTGCTCGTCCATCTGTGGACGTGGGGAACTCCCCTGGAGGCCATGGGGCCGCGGGGAGATGGGGGAGACAGAGACAAGCCGGAGATGCCCACCAGGCACAGAAACTGCTGAATGTGGGCTTTACAGCCATCTTTATATCCTGACTATAAAGACAAAGCACGAGCTATTGAAGGATATAAAAAGATAATGTGAATGCTAAAGCTTAAGGAAAATGTGTTTTTTGTTGTCAGAGTCAGACAATGAGATGACATATCAAGGGTTTCCAAGAAATGAATCTTATACAATTATTCCTTCTTGCCAAACATGAAGAGGAACATTTAGTTAAAGGTGTAAGATTAGATTTGCATTAGCTTTAATCTAATTCCTTTTAGATTCATTCTTCCCATTCTGTTTACTATGTATCCGTGGTCATACGGGAATCTCTATCACATCAAAGATGGACGACACTGACAAAATGAGGTTTTAAAATGAGGTTTTAAGCATCACAGAGATCTGAAAGACACCATGAAACATGGCCGTGCATCATGCATGTTATCACCTGACCTCATCCTCTTCACATCAATGAATCATCACACCTTAACGTGATAAACATTAGCAACTTGAAACAATATCTTTTTCAGAGCGGCATGCCCAGGCTGTATTGGCCGTGTCTGCATGCAGCGCAGGTAGACAGAAGATCACAGCCTAAACACCCGCCACCCCGAGGGGCTTAAAAAAAAACACTCTGTGCTTTTTGGATGATGCTGAGCATGATTTGCTGCGAAGGCTCTCAGCAGGGAAGGCAATCAGGCAGAGAGAATCACAACACGTCTATTGTAGCGTTTTGGTGTTATATGAGGGAGGACAGGGGGGCACACAGAGGAGGAATTCACACACAGGTACAGAGCTGTCGGATCAGCCTAAAGCAGAGCTGAGAGTAAATCTTTCTGGGCATAGCCACGTCAAAACTGAAGACAAAATGCAACCCTTTCAAGACTATGTGATATTTAAACATTCCTTCCAAAGCTGGGTTAATTATGCTTTTTTTCTCAAAGCCAATACCAAATCCTTACAATGCAGAAGCCTACAAGTGATTCCAGGTCTTTTTTTTCTTGTTCTAGGTGTTTTCTAGGTTGAACTTGAGATATTTTTGCATGCAAGTCTCAGTCTGCTCATCTCTTCAGGTAGTTAAGTCAAAGTAAGTCTAGCGTAACAGCAATTAGGTCAAAGTCAAGTCCAAAGTCTCCAAATCGGCGTCTCAAGTCATATTTATAGCCCTGATAGTAGTACTCATTCACACACTTGCAAAAGACAGTTGAGTCTATCCATAAAGTGCCCGGCTCTTCGTGTTTCTTAATGCATTGTTAAGTGTGTCAAAGACTTAAAAAGAAAAAGGAACAAAGGGGATAGGGAAATACTTTGCTAATGCCTCAACAAAAAAAAAGGAGAAGATGACTATGTTGTGTTCGTTTTTATGAACAATATGCGCAGATTAAAGCAAATACAGTCAAAGTTTGCTTTGGACTGATTTCTTCGCCTCGAGAACAAAGAGGGAAAATCGCACCAAGCTCAGCGAACCAAAAACAGTCCAATTAAATGCTCGTCGTAAAAAAAGAAGAGAAGAAGAAAGAAGACTGCGCTACATTCGTAAAAACAATAAATGTGCCTTTTGAAATGTCCCTATTTGAAGTGATGAACACATTTCTTTTATCCCCTGTCTATGATTAAGTGCAAAGCGGACTTGAGAGGGGAATTCTTCTGAGCTGCGTTTTTGTTGTTGTGCCACAAGAAAAGTGCCGCTTTAAGTTTTATTTTCTCACTCGTGTGAGAGAAATGACGCTTTAAAGAGAAAAGTTTAAAACACAAAGACATTCAGCTCCCAGTGGTGTAAAACTGAGCAAAGCAGCAATCCTCACATTGCAGAGGCTTAAAACTGTCAATATTTGGCATTTTTGCTCGACAAATGATTAATCAACTAACTGATTTCAACACTGACAACAACCATGTTCTCAATGACAAGTGGTCCAATTCTTCAGTTTTGTTGAATTCTTATGGACTTGCCGGTGAACAGCTATGACTTTAACACTTATTTGCTTCCTGAATGTACAGGCCAAAGCCGAATGTTTGCCATTTTGTCCAGAAAGTTGTCAAATTGCTTCAAATAAAAGCAAGTGTTTTATGGTGACCGTGTACTAATCATTGGATATCCCTAAAGACAATAACAGGTGTTTTTTCAGCACTGGTGAGAAACTGATCTTGTGTCATACCTGTGGGCTGAGCAGTGGGCAGCCGGGCCGGAGTGACGCACAGAGGCAGGAGGCAGGAAATCCAGAGTGAGCACCACAGAGCCGTCATTCCTCTAGAGGACGAGGTGAGACGCAGAGCAGCGAGGCCCGACTCAGACAACATCCTCCAATCGCATGCTGTCCAGCAGAAGGGCAGCCTCCAACGCCGCAAGAAATGATCCAACAACTCCCCGTCACTGAGCTGGAAAACAACAACAAACATCATGATATTCTGGCTCGGATTTGTCCAAGGTTGTACATGCAATCAACTCTGAAAAATGTAATTGTAAATTGAACACAGTACAAAGAAGCGCCTTGGGGTCTACTCTGCACACATGCTACCCTATTCTGACCTGACATTCCTCACAGATTTCAGGGATTACAGTGGAAATCCCTCTTCGCAGATTTTCTCGGAAACTTTCTCGGAGCACCTGATCGTTAAGATGCTTGGATTGGATCTCTGATATTGGAAAAGCTTGAGAAACCGTTTGTACCGTGCACTCAGTCGGGAATACAAGTTCATTAAAAAATCCATTAGCTTCGCTGCAACAGGATTACTTTAAGAGTGAGAAAGATCACTTTATAACAGACCTCAACAGCCTGTCATTCCTTCTACATTACTCTTTTCTGCTTGAGATACTCTTCTGCATGGTTTAGCAACCGATTGAAATGGATTTCACTGATCTTCCTGCAGGATGAGGAATGCCGAAGTCTACAGTATCAGTTGCCCAACGTGCCCGGCGGCTGGCTGGCAGCAGGAGGGAGCGTGACGGCTAAGGAGAGCGACGGCGGAGTGCTCTGCTCTGTTTGCTTAAGCAGGGAGAAGCTGGAATGCACTGAGGATCGAGGAGAAAGCCCTAAGCGAGGTGCCCAGAAAGGCAAAGCACACACACACACCAACAACTGTTAGATTACACTTTAGCGGCTCTGTCCAGCTTCAGAATAGCCTTGGCTGTGAGGCGTCCACCCCGATGAAAACAGACGCACAGGTTTGGCAAACACACGCGCAAACATTTCAGAGTGGGGCTTTGCTTCGACACACAGAGGTGTATTGTACACACACACAGTCCACAGAAAGGTTGTGTTGTCTTAAGTCTTAACAGTACTGTTTGTCTTTCTCTCAGAGGACCTGTGACCCACTCCTTGCTCAGCACAAACTGAGGCCTGGCTCTGTTTGCACATTATCGCTCTCCAACACAGAAAACACTGACTGGGGGAACTTCACAAGACACATGTGAATTCATAAAGGAGTGCAGACACTGCACCTATCAGGCTTCAGCATACTGCAGCCTTTTATGTTCTTCACTGCGCTCCTCTTCTCCTCTCGGCCCATCCTCAGCCTCTTACAACAGTAGACGCCTACACGCTGCTGCGGTTTGTTTATACAGCACGATAAGGCCTTCGTTCCCCGGGCGTGGAGGTAGCTGATTGCAGGCCTCACCGATTTGAAACTTTTGTTTTCTCTGGCAAGCACAGACATACACACACATAACAAAAAAATCTCAGCTTTTTTACAGACACTTCACTTCGAGAGCTGACAAAGTCTCTGGAGTTGTTTTATGTCAAGGCACAGATGTGTTTAGACAAGCATCGTGACAGACTCTCAAGCCATGTGAGAAGAAACTGGAAAACAATACGGGCTGTTAGATTGACTAATTTGGTGACAGGTAATAGTGGAGACTATACCTTGTGAACAAAGTGAATCATTAAATATAAGGAGCAGCCAAGCGTTGCAACATGATTGATAGCGTGAAACTGGAACAAATTAAGTGTAAGCGCAGTAGGTAATAAATGCCCTTTCTTGACAAAACGGCAACCTTATATGCTTTAGTATTTGAAATATTGGGTGATGAAATTCAACTGAGAACATTTTCAAACAAAGTGGACATGCCAAAGATCAGGAATTAAGTTTTAACAGACTCTGCAGCCACTTTGATTTCACTTAACAACCTCAGAAAGCAGAGAAGAAGAAGAAGAGGAGGCGGTATGGATCCCAAAGACCCAGCGAGGAGTTCAAAGCCTGTAAAGTGTTTTCATGCTAATATTTTCTCAAAGCATGAAAGGGAAACACTACCACGGCTATAAATAATAAATGAAAATTAATCATGCAGTACTATCCTAACATTGTAATAGCTCCGAGGCAGAAAAATGCTTTAACAGGGGTTCAAATCCCTGTCATCCCTCTCCCCTGTGTGAGGATCAATGCCAGGCGGTCACAAGTCACACTTCTCCAGAGTGTCAGTAATCTTTAATAATTAAGCCGGAGAATCAACAGCCGGGGCAGGATCGACTTTGTCATTTTGGGAAAAGGGGGATTAGAGGTTTTTGGGAGAGCACAAGTGCAAACAGCAGCCGGTCGGAGGGCACATGGGTAGGAATGAGAGATAGACAGATGCACAAGTGGGTAATCTTCCATATCAGTGCCTCCTTATTCTTCTTCTACTCCTGTATTAAGAGTGATCCTACTTATCTGCTCGTCACCTTGTCTCCCTCTCTTTGCCTTTATCACACACCACCACCCTTTTTCAAAACACACCCTCAGGTGAGAGGAGATATTGATCAGCACGGAGACAGACAGAGCTCTGCATTTTAAAGCTGTCGGAGATACAGAGAGACTCCGGGTGTAAAGCTCACCTCGGGCTGTCACTCAGACGGTCGGCGTAAAATAGATAGTAATGTAGCCTGACACTGCACATGTAAATGACTACACCCGTCCCAACATTTGCCCTCTGGATGAAACAGAGGATAAAGGACACTTTAGTACTTCAGAGTATGTAGAAAAACAGGATAATTTGGACACTTAGTGCTTAAGAAAACTCTCTTTGAGACTACATTGTGCACATTCCAGCAGACACCATGGGGAATGTAAAAGTTATAACATATAATGAAGTTTATATATATGGTTTTATCTGCCTCAGACACTTTATAAGACCTTGAAGGGTTGTTACATTGAAGCTATATGGCGAGAAGGGACACAGCTCCACTGTGAACTTATCTTCAATGTTACAGGCGCAGCATGAATACATAATTTACAACTTTTAAGGTATAAAATACTTATAATTAGGCCCAATAAAGTGCATTATTTAGTATCAGAGACATATTCCTACAGGTATATAATAAGATAAATCTGCTCAAGGCCAGATAAGGTAACTGCTGAAACACTTTTTATTGGAATATTACAGTGAATTAGTGTTTGAGAATGAAAAAGATTAGCCGGTCTGATTAAATTAGACAAGTTGGTTCTTTTCAAATGCACTTCTTCCCTCTTTATAAAAGAGGTACCCAAAACTCCGCAGAGGGATGGTCCCAGGCCAATTTGAGTAATGAAAAGAGGCAATCATAGTTTCATTTGGAGCCCAAATGTGTCTGTGGCTGCCTCTGATTGAAAACGCTGCAAACTGGCATGCATTACTCGGGTCAATAGATACAATTAATTTGCAGCATTAGCCAAACCATTATGATCTGCACTCTTGTTGTGTATGGTTCCCGATATTTAATAGGCTCAAGCAATGCAAGTCCCAAATCTCATTTCAGACCCCCCCTCCCCAATGCTATAATCCTGTAATTTTCACCGTTTGAGGGTTTGACATGATGGGAGTCAAAGCTGAGCTGAGTGGCCAAAATCACCATCTGAATCCTATTGAAGAGCATGTGTCTGAAGAGGGGATGACTGATCTGCTGCTGAAGGAGAGAACCGCACAGTTCGTTCATTCAAAGGGAGGTGGAGGAAAAAAAAGGTGCTGCTTTCTGGAGAAACTTCAGAGATGATCAGAGGCATTAGGAAGAGCGGCTCTGTGAAAGAGGCTGATGAGTAATTCATATTTCTGCTGCTAACCAGAGAACACGTCACTGTTGCAGCGAGGAGAAAAGGCGTGTTCGTCCTAACGAGCAAAGGATGGCGATGAAAGTCAATATTTGACTTTTTGATAGTGAAATTATACAGTCGGTTTGATTGACGAAACATTGAAACCAAGCTTTTAAGTTGCGCATCTAATGGATATCCTCAAATCATTATGGAAAGATAACTCGTGCGTAATTTCACAATGATGTGCTTTTACACGTTTTCCCTTAGTTTTAGTTTCTAGAACTGAAAGGAGGAGCGTCAAAAAAAACAAATTTCAATTAAAAATCTTCAAGCAATTTGATTTTAATTTTAAATGAGCAGAAGGGCTCCAACAATTTCCAGTTCCAGAGTCTTTATCAGTCCTGCAGCGTGCGTAATTTCACTATCGTGCGCCACACACAGAGCAGCCTGCATTAATAAGACAATACACAGAAACCTGTGCGCGCCTTCTCCAAACCAAGGTAGGCTAATATAAATACGCACAGAAAACTCCGTCTGCATATAAGGACCGTGACGCACCGATTGCGCACAGACCGGGACCAGGCAAGTTGTTCAAGCGGCAGCACCTGTGCTATGGTTCGGACCGTGGGGCTGTTCCTAAAGCTCCACGCTGGCTCACACGCACTGTACACACTCCTTTATACCACACGGCTGCTTTACGCTGAGAGACTGGATGGCTCAACCTGTCTGACTCACACATCTACAAGGAAGTGGAAATATATATTTCATTCCTTAGAGAAGCTGCAAGTGTTGTTCACGAATAACAATAGCCTAATATTAATACAACTAATAATAGGCTAATAACAATAATAATAAAACACTTACCCAAATTATCACGTTTTGTATCCAAAATCTCCGTCTTTCAGATGTCACCAAGCATTCAGAAGAAGAAAACCAGGCTTTATTCTCCAGTAAACTTTATAAAAATCCACAAAACTACTTTAAAATCCGTTATTCCCCGAGCTTTGGGGAGAAGTTTGGCGACAGTGGAGGAAAAAAAAGAGTCAGAAATCCCTCTCACGACTTGACAGCGAGAGTCCTCGGCTCGGGCAACGACGCAGAGAAAACCAACTTCTCCACTAAATCCTGTTCTACCCTGCGCGCTGCTGTCCAAAGTGTCCAAATCTCCAGAGCGCGTTCATCCTGCGGTGCACCGGGCAGTGTGTATGTATGTGTGTGTGTGTGTGTGTGTCGGACGCAGTGATAACGGACCCTCGCTCGGATCCAGCGCGGATGCCAGTCGGTGTGTTTCGTTGCCTCGGATCAACCACTCGGACTGGTGGCTCTACTCCGCCGGCTGCCTGTGAAGTAGGAGCTGCCGTCAAGAGAGAGTTGCTAGGAGACAAGAGGAGTTCCGGTTTGAACCTTCAAAAATAAAATACGAGCTGGTGAAGTAGTGATGCAATGCTTTGCCTTATACTGGAGAAATGCCAAATATATTTGAAGTGGAACATGTAGAAAACACAAAATAAATTTTAACACAAATGTAACTGAAACTTAAAATGGTGTATTGTATTTTGTAGAAAAGCAAAATCATCACAAACTTTTTGAATATATTTTTCAAAGCAATTTGTTGGTAGGCTACTGTTCGTTTACAAATGTGCAAAAAAAAAGTATGTGAAAAAAACGGAAAAAAATACGAAACTTAAGAGATTGCTTCATTAAATAAAAGCCATAGCTTACATATAATAAAATAAGCTTCATTCGCATGCATCGCAATTATGCCATCAAGAGGAATCGCATACTCGCATTGTGCCACGCAGCCATTCAGAACATAGTCTAATTTTATTTTGAAGGCTCCTCTGGTTTTCATTGTGTGTGTGCGTGTTTCATACTTGACGCTCCTCTCCAGTCTCGGTCCGGGATGCCTCTGCCTACGCGCTACTACGGGACACACAGCAGCAGAGGGGGGGAGATCAGATTTTTGTGCGGCGCTCATCCGGGGCCGCTGGAGGCAGCAAGACACGGCTGCTCCAAACGCCACCTGACCCAGCTCCATTTTTTTTGTCCAGAAAAACTAAATCAAGCGAGGCGTTATTGCAGAAATCCAAAACTGCTGAATGAACATAAATACAGTTTTCAATCTTTACAGTCAGTGTTGGCCAATGTTGGGTGTGGGAACCACAAAGGGGACCTGGAGAAGCTCTAGGTGGTCTTAGCTTTTAATGCCAATCTGAGGAGTACTATACATCCTAGAAGGTCTAGAGATATTTCGAGGAGAGAACTCACATGTCTCTTTGGTTATCTTCATGGGCACCATAAAAGGATAAAACCCGGGAGGACTCAGGGGCCCGGCACTGCACAGGGGCCCAGGAACATGTCATGGATTAGAGATCGTGTGTGTGTGTGTGTGTGTGTGTGTCAGAGCTGTTTTGAACGTTTCCCTCATGGAGACGCTTATCACCCCCCAGAATATTAATGACCGAAGTTTCTAAATAAAACTTTTCTTGCACCATGTTTGTGGCTCTGATGGATAAGAGTGTGTGAAATTCGGATATGTTTTTCCAAAGGGATATGACAAATGTCGACACCTCTCTCTGTGAAATAATGGTTATAGTTTCTGTAACCAACAACGCTTAGAGGACAACTGGAAAGACTAAAATAAAAGTAGCTTTTTTTAAGTCTTCTGAAAAAAAAAAAAAGAATGAATCAAAAAGTTTAGGCATTTAAAAAAGTCTGGCCAACTTTGTCAAACATCATTCTATTTAATCAAATGATGTTCACCAAAATAGTCTGATCGTTTCTCGTGACTAAAGCCTCTCTAATTGGTAAAATGCTGTCATTATTGAACATCTAGTAGTGAATAACTGTTACTGTTTTCAAATGATACAAATAATTGTTATCAGTTAATTGCTCAAACTGTTAACGTGTAAATGATGTTATTGTTTCCAGTCAGACGGCCTTTTAGCAATCAGCTCAAAGCAATGTTTGACCAGTGAGGCCTAAAGAGTGCTGAGTGAACAGTAAATTACCATTAACCACCCGTTTATTCTGCCATATACTTCAGCCTTTAGGCTAATTACTGCTGTCAGGACAGAGGTGATAGCTGCTTTAAACAACACCAATTACCCTCATCTCTTAAATTGTGTTTTGAGAAGGCAACTTTATGATGCCATAAAGCGGAGCAGCCCTCTGCTAAGGGACCGAGGAGCTGGTGGAGTGTGCCGTCATCCGTCTGTGTTTGTCCAGGAGAGTTTGTCCCTCACGATGAGCTGTGACAATCCACGTCAACACATCATAAATAACAATACAAGATCTATTTATTTTATAAAACTGTAAATTGAAATTCTTAGAGTTTTTAATAGTTTTTCAGACAAAACGAATATCCCACATTGGGCTCCGGGAACTTGTGACGGGCCTATATTTTTACTCTTTTATAGACTGAACCACTAAACAGGACACCTCATATATTATGTTTATGAGGTGTGACAAGTTCAGTTAAAGAATGATTTTCTCTTCTCTACTGTTTCATTTGAATAGTTTTAGGAGGCCTGATGAGGAAGGGTAAAGTACATTTAGTCATGTAGTCTAAAGCAAAGTATAGAAAAAAGGCTGAAAATTAAACTATGGTAAGATGTTCTTATTTTAGAGCCAGTTAACCATCCCCTCAACCTATTGGGTTCACCTGGTTCATTTCTTGGACTGTGGTGGAGTGCTGGCCTCTAGATTGAGCCCAAATGGTTCATCAGTTAATCATTAAGGTGTTACCTTCCAGTTTCACTAATACAAATAAATACCACAATGGAAATTGATTCATATTTACAGTTTAGTTCGTTTAAATGATATCATTTGGCAAACATGAGGTGTCCAAATGCTTTTTTTAGACACTAAATCCTCATCGGTGCAGCCATTCAGCTCATTCAACAACGCTGCCATAAGTGCTCTTAATTTAAGGTAATTCCTTCAAACATATCCCACTGCCTACAGGTGATGGTGCTTCAACCTCCTGGGAAAGTCAAATGGAGAAACAACAAGCAGTTCTCATTAAAGCAAGTTAAGAAGAGGAGAGCAGAGTGATGATGAAGGCCGGGCTCGCTGACCCTTTGGACTACAGTGATCTGTGAGAAACGAGGGAGGGAGGGGGGGGGGGGCGAGGAACAAAAGCCAGCCGGTCAGGAGGAGAGGTCATACAGATGGTGAGAATGCTCAGTCAGACAGCTCGAGTACTGATGGGCAAACTGACCTGAGCAAATCTCTCTCACACACACACACACACACACACACACACACACACACACACACACACACACACACACACACACACACACACACACACACACACACACACACACACACACACACACACACACACACACACACACACACACACACACACACACACACACACACACACACACACACACACTTAGCAAGAAAAACAAAACTCCTCTCTGCACCCCCTGCAACACCCTTACTTTTAATCAACACACTCACATACACACATTCCTCAACCCCCCCCCCCCCTCCCCGCCTTGCCCTCCAGGGCACAGATCAGCAGGAGATGAAAGGTGATGTCTTGTAATTTAAAATGGAGTTAAAAATTAAACAACAACAAGACAGCCACAGAGTTGAGTTAGATTATTAAGCTGCAATGATCCTTAAGAGAGGGAAACATCAATAACTTGAAATCCTCTTCAGTTTATTTGGACGGTGTTATCAGGCTGCATATTTTCACTGATAACCCCTTTAAGTAGAGTCTGGTAGCATTGACTGTTTTTCTCTTGTTGCACATTGCCTATGTGGGCAACAACAACCGATTGACTCGCAGTGGCTTTGTTGTGTACGAGGTGGACTAAAGCAGCAGGCTAATGATTAACACGAGTGATTCTGGCCGGACAAAGACGCAGCACAAAGGGAGGGAGCTGATCACTGAGGCCGCTTCACACTCCACTAGATGCTGCTCTCTGCTCTGCACGGCTGACCCAAATACAACAACTGCCGCAGTTTGTCTCTGTCGTCACACACACAAACATACTGTATGCAAGTGGTTCCCATCACTGGGGTCAGGACCCCTTCAACAGGTCATGGGATGGGTCGTGAGATGATTTAGGGAGTGATTTGTTACGCTTACACTTTAAAAAGGTTAAAAAAATGCAGAATTACAGTGGATCACATCAGGAATTATCAACTGGTGGTTGACATGGGCCAATAAACACTTCCTGAATAGCTCTGACTGTAGAACAGATAATTATGAGTTACGTCAGAACAAACTTTGAGACACTCTCCTGCTTTCTTAATAAGTGGTTCTTGACCAACTGAATTTTGTTTGCAGAGTCTGTCGGACTGGACCACATTTTGGTATTGGAGCATTTTGGTAAGGTCAGCTGAGATCGAGTTTAAAGTTGGAATAATTTACATTTTGACCACAGTGACAATTTTGAGCATGCGTCCTCTCATTATGGACTTTTTGGCCTTCTGGTACAGCGGAGGTTAATTATAGCACAAATTAGCCAGTCAATGTTCACCAAAGTAAACGCAAGAGTGTTTCTGGAAAACATAATTTGATATTTTGTATACCCTATTGGCAGATATTTAATCCCAGTACCAGCAAAGGTCTCTGTATCATAGAATGTTTTGCTTGTTGGTAATGGGGGATTTAGTATGTACACATATGCCAATGTAACCATTCACATATATGCATTTGATGTGTGCAAAACAACCTCAGAAGACGGGTGATCCATGGAGCCATGTCAGGGGCTCCCATGTAACCACAAATTTCGATGAGCACCCACACCTCAGAATGAAATGATCTCAGCAGGTTAGAAGCACGATGTGAGCTGAGCTCTGAGCTTCGGCTCTGCGGGGGTCCAGCTTTATGTTTGTCTTGACTCACCGTCTCTGCTGGGTGTAATGGCCTCGTGATCGGAGCCTATTGGAGGAGAGGGTAGAGAAGTGAGCCAGTCTGCCTTGTCTGGTGCAGTCGCTCCCATTAGACTTCTGTTGAAGAACGCTGAGCTGCGAGTCAATTTTGCAGTGCGGCTCAACGTTTTCCTCGCTGTGAAAGAGGAGGGCTTGTTGGTGAGGGCGCAAAACAGTTTGACTCCGCACTCCTGGTTGTTTGCTCAGAGAAATATATCTAAAGGCTGAGGGAGAGTAAATCACTCAGGCACAACTGGATCACTGTGCTCAAAACCCCCCACAGTAAAGCCCCAGTTAGGCTTTCCACACGAACATTAGCTGACACAAAATCTCGATGAAGAACCGTTTGATCTTCTATACGCCATGCGGGTTTCTTTTGGAAGCCACAGATATTTCTGAAGCTTCTCAAAGTTCTCATTTTGTCTGGAAAGACAAAAATCCCAACAAATTCTGATGATGTAACCCTTTTGCCGTTTGGACAATTTTGAAACTCGTGTTCGTCCAGCATAAATCGGGTTGTTCTCCATGTGGCAATTACGAAACTGACTGTACGTAATTAGGTCAACGACTTAATTTCACAAAGGACTCATCGTACCTTGTGATAAGATTAAAACCTGTCCTTAATGGAGATTCATTACAAAACTTGGTTTTCGATTTCAAATGATTGCCCCCTCAAAGAGATGTTTTGATCTACCGGGGATTAATTCACATCACCAGTTATGCAGTCTTCAATTGAGTAGCGTCTAGGAGAGGTACATTTGAAAGGATGTTTCTTCAGATAACTGCTTTATATTTAAATGCGGAATTCCTCCTTGAAATGCCTACAGTTAAGAATAGGCTATAGAAAGCGACAGGGTTAGCAAGGTAGGCAAAGATGCTAAAAAGACAAATTAAACAGGTTTTAGAAAGGGAGTTTTGTGGCTTTTTCCCTCAGTATAAAGTGTATTTTTGGGGCTGATATAACAATGTTGTGAACATTATCTTACTTTGCACTCTTTATTTGTGGAATTAAAACCTCCCAATGCGTTAAAAAACCCAATCATGTGTTCCTCAGAGTAAATGAACAGATGCTTGTAAAGATTGTTAGCCGTTAGTTTGGCACAGAATGAAATTAGATGCTAAATCTTGTCTTTGTTGTCTCTGCACACAAAGGCTGGTTGTTCTACGTCCAGAGCCTTGGCACACTTTGTCCGTCTCCTTTTCCAACTTTTGCTCTGATTATGAGCTGAGTTGTAAAACTGGGAGTCAACAGAGCAAACAAAACAAACCCTCAGCTGTGTTTGCATTTGCACTCACACAGAAAAACTCTAAGATAGCAAAAGCAGCTTTTCTTACTTTCTACAGACCAGCATCCCCTTAACAGAGAAAATCTACTGTTTACAGGGGATACACTACAGAAACACCACGCCACACATATCCATTTATATTTAAACTAAACTCTCAGACTGAAATCAAACAAGAGGCAACACTCCTTGTGAGGCCAGAGAGAGCGAGCTAAACGTCTGGCTTTGAAATGGAGCGCGAGTTTCTCTCTGTGTTTGCATGGCGGCAAAAAAAGAGAGATTTGTAGAAATGGGAAAAGAAAGCAGAATCAGATAAAAGAGGAAACATTTTCGGGTAGATTTCTCTTCCCAAGCAGCCTTTTTTTTTATCTCAGCACAGGCTTAAACACTTCAGTCTGATCAAACAAAGCAGCGTTAGCTAATCGGTAGACCTGAACGTCAAGTGATATCTTGGTTAAATAGGCAGCTGCAAGTGTTTGGCAAGAAGCACAGGAGAGAAAAAAAGATATTGAAAAAATGCGAACTTCAGCCTGCTGTGTATCAGCTGTTGTGTGGCTGGAAGAGTTGGCCGATTGCTTCACTGCCAGCCAGACAGTGTGAAAAAAAAACCTCTTGAACTTTATTCAATCAAGGTGGAGATGGTGGAGTCTCAGATCTGTGCTCGGATTAAAGCAAAATGTAGTATTTTCTCGTATTTTGTTTGAAATAGATCAGAATATGAAGTGCAGAGAAACTTTGGGATTTTAGCCTTTGCAGACCATTTACATGCACAAAAACCTATAACACACCTTCCCCATTTCCTTATTCAACTTAATGTAAAACAATAGAGATATTTGGAGATTTTTACCATAAACAATTAATCTGTACAACTTTGTTTTACTTTTGTTCTTTGTTCTGCAGCATTGTGTGTTAATGCTGCTTTTACCGAAGTGACTCATTTGAGTTTTTCACAGTTTAGGGGTGACAGGAGGACTTCATGTTCCAGAGGACGGACCGAGACACACAGCAGACATCAGACTATACTTCTCCTCTCTATACAAACATACATTGAACACAGCGGTGAGCCGGCAAACAGCCAGAACAGTATATCAGCTCTTCTGTTGAGGTTACATAAACTCAGCTGTCTCTCCTCCTCGCTCCAGGTCAGCTGCTCCTCTCATAGCGTCTCGGTTTCATCTTGCTAACGCTCTGATCACACGACATAAACGCTACATTGATTTTGACACACAGGCATCTGGGATATGCATTCACCTGAGGCGACTGCTAATACAGTGACAGCGAAGAGGGGCCGAGAGGTGGAGGCCCCGCGGTGAGGAAGATAAGCTGCGGGAAAGTGGAGTCAAAGAGGAAGATGGATCTCACTGGTGGTAGTGTGGAAACCTTGTGTAGTTAAAAAGCTCCTGGAAACACATATCTGTAGATTTCGAGATGTTATTTCCAGTGAATTGTGTGTACTTCTTGTGTAACACACTCACTCTGCTGCTATTCCTCTTGGAGAAAAATGTTAATCGTCAGGTTTGGTGTCAGTCAAAGAGTCAACGTTTTTTTAGCTGCAATTTCATGCCAACGTTTAGCAATAATAGAAAGAAGAATCCAGGATGGTAGTGGCACAGGGACCATTTTCACACCAGCAGTGTGGAAATTGCAGCTAAAATAGACCAGAATCCTAAGTAGAAACAGCTTGAGTCTTCAAAGACCTTCAGTCCACTATTCTGTGCTGTAACAGCCACTCAGGGACACCTCAACCTTTTTAAAATACTCTATATTCATGAAGGATAAAGAAAGTTGTAACTGCATAAGGTTATGATTGTGAAATTCATTAGCAACTTTACTAAATAAACCAAACATTTTAGCTGCACATATATCTAAAATATGTAAAGATTCCACTTTTCGTAACATAATGAACTACGAAGAAATCTTTTACTGAAAAACTAATCAGATGAATTCCCATTAGGAACCAAGTTTATCCTATTTTGCATGGACTATTGCTTATACAGTTCTATATCACCAATGATTAATGATGTTAATCCTTGAAACATTTTTAGTAAAAAAAGTGCCATCTAGATCGCACGCAATTTAATCTACTTAAATATTTGGTTAGATCTAAGGTGTTGGAAGTGAGAAAAAGTTCTAGATCGAGATTAGGAATGTCTGTAGCTGACCATGCCTCCAAAATCTGTTTAAACAAAAGACATTGCTTACAAGTGATCTAAACGTAAGTTATGTAACTTTGTATCACACAGTTTTCATTCAGGTAGCTGCTGAAAAATACTCAGAGTATCCACACTTCAAAATCATGTCATCAACCATGCAATATAGGGACAAATTAATTCCAGTTACTACTCCTGGTAATTGTCCATGACAATCTCGACTCTTGACAGTGCAGAGTCCTCAAAGGTATAACATGTACACCTAACAAATAGGAGCTATAATGAGGGTTACTCACATTGTGGTACTATACGTATCAGACTGACAGATTTAACAGAGAAAGTGTCATGGATCAGAATTGCTGTCCGACTGCGACATGTGATTACTTCCCTGTTCCAGCCTGTTCTGAATACAAATCATTACTCATGTTTAAAGCCAAGGATCCTTCTCTTGTCTGTCAAGGAAGAGGAGAGCAAAGGATAGCTACAAAGACAGATGAAAGGCTATTTTCTGCCCGCTTCTCATCCAAAAGCTATTTTTAGCCTGCTGTTTTTTTCATAACCACTCCCTCAGATTCTTACTAACATCAAAAAGACACCGCTACAACCAAGGGCTTGAAAGGAAGATAGAGCCAAGAGAGAAGAGATGGGTTTCAGAGAGCAGGAGAATATGCATCTGCATGTGTGTGTGTGTGTGTGTGTGTGTGTGTGTGTGTGTGTGTGAAACATCGACATGTAGCGCAGAGGTGATCAAACAGGTGGGGGATGGGTGGGGTTTGAAAATGTAATAAAGGACACTGGCTAGTGGCAGTGATGGAAGTAGATTTACTCGATTACTGACTTAACCATTTCAGGTACAATGAGTACTTGTTTCTGTGTCAATGTATGCTTCTACTCCAACAGTTTAAGGGAAATTATTGTAAAAAAACACTTTTTTTACAGCTTAAATGGCTAGTTACTTCATAGATTGAGATTTTTACACACAACATATGAATAACTTTTAAACTATGATGTTTTGCTGTAAATAAACCATCCCAAATTATATTGACAGACCTGAAACAATGAGTGGGGTGACAATATATAAATTGGTATCAGTTCTGCTTATTCTTTAAGTACTTTTTTTGTGTAAAACATATCACGGTTCTTGCTTCAAAGATGTAAGGATTGTCTGCTTTTCCCTTTAAATATTTTAACTTGTTTTTTCAAATTTATTTTCTGCATTGAATATCTTCAGTCCTCGATTTACATTTTCCTGATTATACATAAATTATTTAACTTCAGTACCATTCACAATGCATGACTATTACTTGTTATGGAGTATTGTTACAGCGTAGTATTAGTACTTTTATGTTAGTAAAGGATCTGAATAATTCTTCCACCACTGGTTATTGGGGAATAAAGTGGTGCCGCTTTATCCCATGATTCAGTTGTGCTGCAGTGGGGCGTCCTTTCAACTACTGCCAGTTCTTAACACATGAACACATTAGAGAATACGTAGCCTTCATCTGACAAGAGATATTTTCTCTCTCTTTCTGTCTCTGCTGCATGTGGCTGTTTTAATGACTGTGTGGGAGGGCGGAGAGGCGGATCTCTGACCCAGGTTTCTCTTTTTTATTTTTGCTCGTCCACTGGATTGAAAGCCCGGAAACGTGGGAGGAGAGGCGGAGGTGGAGGCGGGGGAGGGACTCACGCGGCCAGTCAGACCTGTTCCTAAAGCCCAGGTGAAGTAGCACACACACTGCACCTCCATGACTTAAACGTGATTTACTGTGTGACTATCAAACTAGATGCTATCTCACCTGTGGAGAAGTGACACAAGGCCTCGTTGCTCCATGGCTGTCCAAACAGGTGTTTTGTCAGCACTGACTCTTTAGTCACTGTTTAAACACAGAATGAAATACATGAATCATGACTGAGTATTTTGTCAACCGTTGTAATGCTACTGTTTGTTTGACCTTCCTCATCACCAAACCCAAGTTAAACAATCCAGGTGGAAATTAGCTGGAAATGGAAGTAGTATATCATTTCGTAAATATTGGTATCAAGTGTTCCCTTTTCCTAGAAATAAGAGCAGAAAGCATCCGGTAATTTCAGAGCTGCCCCATATACACCATTGAGTTTTCCTAATACAAACAACTTCTGCCTCCATTAGTAACTCTAAAGGAACTGCTTCACAATGCATACAAGGTGTTGTAGCTAACTTAGAAGTTAGCAGCTATGGTTATCTGCAATAAAAACCGACCATTGTATGACCATTTTGTCGCCATCCCACATAAACAAACACTAGTGACATTTTGTTTTGGATAAACCATCTGGCTTCCATTGACAATGATACTTTTTGTTTATATTATTACTTAGTAATCCATTTTATGGTGATATAAAGTGTTACATAATTCAGATCTACATCTGTGTTGTGTTTTTTTGGAGTTCCACAACATTTCCTGGGACTGTGTCGGAGTCTCATTCACTATCTGAGTGACTTTGTCTTGGCTTTGTTGGCAATCTGTTCAAACAGAATGCCACTGATCTTCTTATGTCATTGATGTGTGAACAACGGGAAAGGCACACAAATCAAAGTTTCTGTATGCATAAAGAAGCCATGAGTATGCATTTCATGTATAGAAGAGGAGTGCTGGGAGGTGGCTTCACCTGTGTTGCTGCACCTGGCGAGCAACAGGGCTGTGAGGGGGTGTTGCTGGCAGACAGCAGGTATGTCGCAGCGTTTATCAATCATCACTTCACTGCAGCTGGCCCCGATCTGTCACATAAAGGCACAGGAATACCAAGAGACAAGCTCTCTTTACAAGATGTTACACAACGGATAGTAAACGCTGTCAGTAAACGCTCCTGTCAGTGAGGCATTCACACAGCAAGCGTTTTGTTTAAGGCTTCATTGTTCGTAATTGGCATTAGTTTTTATTTGTAGTGGTTGATTAGTTTATGGTTGATTTGTCATTAGGACAATTCAGTTGATTCATTATTTGCAAGTCTCAACTTTTTTGTTTCACTTCAAAAACCTCAATTTCATGTTCTCATTTGAAATCCATAAATATTTGTGGTCTATGTTAAAGCTGATGTAGCTCAGGACACTCTCAAATACCCTCTTAAAAAGAAATGTAACAGAAAGGTTTTCAGTCCAGTTAAAGTATGAAAAGTTTTGTCTCTTGTGCAAAATATTTTCTGCATTACCAGAAAAAGTTCCAACCCAGAGACAAGTTACTCAAGTTACTACAAAATGTGTTTTCTTTTTCTTTTGGTAGATGTTTAATGTTTTAGATTTTAAAGAGTCTTTGTGTTATTTTATTTATTTATCATTTGTGTGAGAATTTATGTACAGTATTTCACAAGTTAGTTTGCAGGTTGTGGCTCCAAATCTTTAAATTGATAACTCGGAACAAGTATATATAACGCATCTGTCCTCAAACATGAAGGAGAATGTAAAAAAAAGTAACAAAAACACCTTGTGCAACTATTTTAACCGGCTGATGTTAGCAACAGTGACAAGCAAAATAACAGAGCCTTCATTGATTGGTCATAGTCTACTCAGATTTCCATGTATTGCTTCATCACAGCTATATGATAACCTCAACAGTTATCTACCCACACTCTTGAATGTGCTACAGTGTTGAAATCCCATTTGCACATCTGTTTGAATGCACATGCAAACACTGAACCCATGCTGATTACCATCTCTGCTCCCACATGGAGGGAATTTGCCAAGATCAGCTCAGCGCCCCTCCACTGCAGCGAGCGCTGAAAAAAAAGAGCAACATGTGCAGTCTGCACGTCAGTAGCTACCCCGAGGCCACTGGATCGAACGCTGGGGCCCGTCAGCAAATTCTTATAAAAAGATCTGACAAAAAAAAAAGTTTCTGGAAAAGAGAATAAAAGCCAACAAGCCCTGTGATACCTGCGCATTCTGTTTGGAGAACCTCAGATAGCTGATGAATTTGCCTAATTCTGATTAGCCTCCCACCAGGTCGCCTTTCTGTTTGTCACTGAAGGTAACTTTGATTCAGTGGTTTCTTTAAGTGTGTGAATGGGGCAGGATGGGTGGGAGGGTGGAGGAGAAAAAAGCCCCTCGCCGCTCCACAGCTATTAGCTCGCTCTCCTTTCACCTGTCACACATTGGTGACTTTATTCCGACTCAGCCGGGACCCCCTGGCAGATATCAGAGAGATCATCTCCGTCTTAAGCTAAACGACTCCAACAAGCGTCGCGCCCCCCCCCCCCCTCCTGTCCCCAGCTGACCCCCGCGACCCCTCAGCACCACGGGCCGCCCGAGGAGCAAGAGGTCTGCGGAGGAGTGGCCCTGGGAAGAGAAGGAGATGGGCCGAAATGAGCTCTGTCATGCAGAACACTGCAGGAGGGGGAGGTGACGAATACACACTCCCACCCCCCGCAGATATGCACACACAGCTGGGACAAAGAGTGACACACACACACTGAGATTAAAAAAAACAATCCACAGCAATCAAGCTCAGTTCTTCCTCACACTCTTTCCCTTGTGATATCTCCATCTTCATAACATTTTCCTTTACTCAAGTTCACACACACACACACACACACACACACACACACACACACACACACACACACACACACACACACACACACACACACACACACACACACACACACACACACACACACACACACACACACACACACACACACACACACACACACACACACACACACAGCTGCGACAAAGACCTCTGCAGGATTAGCTAGCCTTTGTTGGCAAAACACAAATTACAAGTCTTTTAGCAGTGACTCCTCCCCCCTCCCTGCAAGTGAGTGAGTTTAGTGTGTGTGCATTCATACGACAAGGAGATAGAGTGTGTGTGTGTGTGTGTGTGTGTGTGTGTGTGTGTGTGTGTGTGTGTGCAAGCATGTACATGTATGCACTTCTTGCTCAATATGATGCATGAAACAGTTCACAGGGTTATACTGTATGTGGGTGTTTTAGTGCTTGTGTGTCATGCAAATGCAAGAAGACCAAGTGTGTGTGTGTTTGAGTGTGTGTGTGAGGGGGGGTGTGGAGTGTTTTGAAGTGGGGGGTTTTGTTATCAGTCCCAGGCCAGCAGAAAAAACAGGCGTAACGGAGGAGAACCTCCACAAGACGCCGTCTGAAACAGCGAGGAGGAGCGAGCTGTCAATTAGAGACGTCTCTTTTAGAAACCGCACTGCAGCCGAGTTTGTGCTGCTCTCCGTCCTCAGAGGGTTCAAACCCCCCAAATTTCCCCCGATGTTTCTTTTCAATCTTTGTGTAGTTACATCTGCAGTTTTCGCAAATGATGAAGCTGTGGAGGAGTAGAAGGTGGCTACGCTGCAGGCTGTTTCAGTCACTGTCTGCAATTTGTCTTCTTTCAGATGATGACACATTCCCAGTCAAACTGCTGAGGTACAACACAGGCCCATTACTGCGCTCACTCTCAGGTTCCGGTATGTGCTGCAGTTACCTAGCTGGTTTATTAAAAAGAAAGGCACAGAACTAAATAGTCGGGGACAGGAACAGATTGATTTGCATTTGAGTCATAATTACATTTTTGTATATTTATTTATCAAATAGTAGCGTAGGAATGAATATTATTCAGAGATGCTACTGCAAAAGGAAATTGTCTATGAACATCAACATATATCATATCCAAGGTGTACTTGATGAAAATATCCTATTCTGAAATATTCAATTATACTTTATAAGTGCATTTAAAAGTGTGTGCAATTATCTATCTACAGTATTTTCTGCCTCTGGTTTTGGTCACATTTCAGTTATTAAAAGTGTTTGCATCTTATTTCAAAGCACTCCTTTGTAATGAATCCATATATATTCCACCATTTTTGCCTATTGCTTTCTCAAGGCAAGATTTCTTATCCTTCTTATTCCTGTGAGCGTCCTTCAGTAAGCTCTCCTGCGGCTAAAACAAGCGGAGGAGTTATTGACTATAGATCTGTATTGATCAGAGAAGGAGCTCAGTAATCATGGGGGCAGTGAGGTCAAGAGAGAAACATACCCAGTATAGAAAAGGTGGTTGTTCTTGCATTCATTTGTGCAGGAATATTGGATTTGAGACTAGGTCCCGCTCTTTGAAGGCAAGGCAAGACAAGGCAAGTTTATTTATATAGCACCTTTCAACACAAGGCAATTCAAAGTGCTTTACAAAAATGAAAGAAATTAAGAAAATGGCATTTAAAAACAGTCATTAAAAAGCAAAGATAATAAAATAAACATTAAAAGAAAAAATACATGAATAAAAGTTACAGTGCAGTTTAAGATGTGAATAGTTCAATTAAAGTCCTCATACATTCATCAGTGTGTCTCAAAACAGTTAAGGGGAGAGATTTAAAGCAAAGACAATATGGATTGCCATACATACCATACATTATTAGTACAAGTCCGAACCATGTGTGCATTCAGACTTTTCACTTCAACTTGTGGTTAGTTTTGATGCAGAACACTGGATATGCATCTCTGCACATTTTTAAGCTAAATTTGCCACTGCATTAAATATTTGAATTGTATGGCCATAAATCAAGTCATTTGATCCTCAATAAACCACCTATAGGTTTATGAGAAAAACGTAATTCTGCGATTCTTTAACAAAACCGTGTCCATGTGCAGCCTGTTCTTCTAAAAATAAGTTGCCATACAACAAAACTGCATCGTCTATTATGTTTTAAGGGACACGTATTTCATCCTGGGTTGAGTTTGTCTTTGACCGATCACAATATGTTCCTAATTAAAGCCCTCCGAAGTGCGTATGGAGGAGGTCGGGGTGGATGGATGGTTCGAACAAACACAGGACCTTCACCCTCGAGATCAATGTTTGTGTCTCTTGAGAAACCAAAAGTCAATGATTCTTTTTTAAATATACCTCATAACAAACATACTTGTTCCAACACAAACAAAAAACACAACACACTTGTTTTGTTGCATTCTTTTCAATTTACAATATTAACCACAGCATAAAATCCATGGTTAAAAAAATCTGGTACACTTTACGACTGGAGAGTTTTTAGTAAGGGATTTAACGAGGCATTTCCCCCATAAAATATGTGCAGATCACTAGTAATATATTTCACATTTTTAAAAGTTGTGAGGTAAACAGCTGTTAGGTGTTACCCCCTATAATCAGTTAAGCACTGAGGTCAGCCGTGTCAATATTTTCCCATATATGCCCAGCGTTGTCTCCTTTATTTACCTTCCCTCTCCCCTTTGGGAATAGCATTCCAGCTTCATCTTAAGATCGCCCCAGATCACATAAGCCACTGACCATATGTCATAACTCTGCACAAGATTAGGCACATTCTCCTCTTTATGGGTAACTTGTGGGAAAGTGTTTACAGCGCTGGACTACCAGTGAAACAAAACAAAAACCTCAGATTAAACTATTTTTTTATCAAGCCTATCTTCAAAATTGCTAAATGTTTCATTTGTGATAAATAAAATATCTTAGATTTGAGCTAATTTAGCAACAATAAAGCCTCCTCTGTCTTATTCTGACTCATAACGCATGATAACACATATGAATTAACTTGCTTATGTAATGTTATTCATCTATTAATAATTGCACAGCCACACTGATTTCATTTTCAAGAGGCTCAGTGTTTCATACTTGTTTTGTTTAGTCTCCATCGTTGTTGCTAAGAGCTAATCTCCGTGATGTGTCTGTGCTCTATTCATGTGTCAATCAAACATAATGGGAGCTGTACACAAGTCTCGCTTTTGCCTATTATGAAAAGCAAGTTTCATCAGTTCCTTTGCAACACTAAGTCTGAGGTAAGTGCCGACGGAAGAAGTTTACAGCAACATATGTAAAACTTGTTAAAGCTTATTTAAAAATGATATTGGTCTTTATTAATGTAATAGTGTTTTGTGTGTGTTACTTCAACCAAGACAGTCTCAATATCCCTACAGTATATCAACTTTTAACTTTTTTATGCTGATCTTGCAATATGTTACATGAACATATTTTTGGGACGAAGATACAAACTCATAATAGCAAGAATCCTAAATGTGCATTTAATTGCTACTACATTGGCATTAAAGGGGCCCTATTATTCTCATTTCCAGAGAAATTCCTCTGGGGTGAACTTTGGGATTTTAGCCTTTGCCGACTATTTACATGCACACAAACTTATATAACACAGTAGGAAAGGGAAAACCCCAACAAGCACAATAGTGCCCCTTTAAAAATGAATGTGACAGAATAAAGATATTTTGTTTAATATGATCTTAGAGAAAAGGGGGAAATGAACACTAGCTGTATTGCAGGTGCATTCAAACTTGGGAAGTTTTGCATAGTCACTATCATTCCGTGCAAAGTTACGTGTTTAGACCAGCAGGGACCACATGTGAAGAGTCACGTCCTTCACCCCAATTACGATGGTACATTGTAATGATTATAGCAGCAGCGAGCAATAAGGAGACAAATTCCCCATAAACCAGTTTTAGTGCTGCATTTATGTAACACATCACCTTTTATGTACAACCTTCAAAGCCTGATGGAAATCAATGCTATACATTATGCATGCTGCAGATGAAAAGCAGCATGGCTTCAGTTGTGAAATGTGAGGACGGCTCGTTGTTGGGGTGAAGCTTCACACTTTGACATTCACTGATCGTATGAAAGCGCAGAACGGTGTGATCCTATGGAAACCATAGAGGATTGTTTACAGGAATTGACTTTGAAAATATGCAAATGATCCTGGCATGTATCAATTTAGCTGTTTAATGCTAATTGTGTATGGTGGGATATCTGTGGATTAGATAAAAGACAATAGGATTTTTTATTTTATTATTTCATTGTTTATGTCCATTTATTTTTAGTTAAAGTGTTCCTTATTCACCACTCACATGCATTACATCATTTTTTTCTTCCAAATATATTTTGAGAATAATGATAGGCTTATTGAAAGAAAAAACATATATTTAAATCTTGAAAAGTCCAGTCACCTGCAAACATTTGTGTTAAGGTACATGTAGTAGATAAATAATTGCAGAAACTTTAACAATGATCTAATAGTCTACTAAAATGTATTCTCAAGACTAAGCCTGCTGAGTCACCACTGCATTAGTTTTATCATTGACAGTTTCACAGTCATTTCCAGGCAAACTTCTCCCCATTTTGCAAAAAATATTTTTGTTAACGTCTGTCTCTGCATCTTTTTATGAATTCATCACAAAGTGCGATGAAGTCCACAGTATTTTACCAACATGGAAGTGGATCTGAACAAAGCCCTTAAATTACACAAAGGTCTGTTACAGTATTTTTCAAATGGGACTCTGTTTCAGAGATGTGGTAACAAATTCTTCAAACTGAGAAGTTTCTTGGAGCAGAGTATCGGGTGGATTCAGTTGTTTACAGGTCTATCAGAGACTTCAGAGGCAGCACAGTGAAGAATCTGAGACATGCATTGTGAAGCGGAGGTGGAAAGCAGCTCAGAGTTCGGACCGGATATGTGACAGTCTTTAGATTCTTTGTGTGTTGAATACCTGTCTTACTAACCCTGGGGGACAAGCTGCTACCTTCACAACACCCACTCACCGTGTGCTTAAACAACAAACACCAAGAAAGTTTGTGCAAGGGGATCATGACAGAAATAACTTCCTTACTTGTGGATCAAATGACCCGATTTGTCTTGAGACTTCCCTGCAACATCAGGAGATAAAAAAGTCTCTGCACTTCGGTTAGCTCAGATAAATAAATGAACAATTGGATTGATTGTTGAAACAATGGTGCTAAAGCTGCAAAACAAAGCATTAAAATGATTAGAGATCTATTTCCAGTTCGCCAAACAAGTGAGCTTCATTAGTTGATTGTAAAAAGTGTCTCATTAAATCAATCATGAGGATAATACTCAGAATCAATGTCTCTCTCTCTCAGCTTTCCCCAGGGTAATGGTGTGATTAACAATGGCGGGTAACCCTAATTGGAAATAAACCTAGAGAAAAATGTAAGGATGATTATGTTGCATTGTGGACGGGGTTCTTTGTTTCCAAAAGACAACAGTCATTATAAACAAGACGATACGTTCCAGGACATTTTGCATTGGTCTATTTTGGTGAAGGAAAGCACGATATGCTGTCACTTTGAGCAAATTGATTGTTTAAAGGAGTGTGTATGAGTCCAAATGGCTACCTAGAATCGCTTTGTGTCTGTACTGACTGATCTTAGGTTTTTAACAAAGCAAAATTGTTTTGCATTTTCAATGAATTAAAGAAACTATGCTGTTACATTCCTGTGGTTTATTTAAAGATGTATCTGTGCTCGGGTGGGACACAATTGCTGATTCGAAGCTGGGTCAGAACCAAAACGTCCCGAGGATCATCCATCATCTGCTAACTGCCCGACACAGTAATAACACCTCAGCGGACCGGGCCTGATCGTCTGGATACAAATTGATCCAGCTGTACCGGAGCTCACACTGCTGGGGACTCTTCAGTCGGCTCTTCTGTCTCCATGTCTCTGGATCCGTCTCAGTGTTGTTGTCTACTCTGCTTTTCTGTATTACTGCTTCTCTGTTTCCCTGCCTCTGTCTGCCTCTTAAAATCATAAAGTCATAAATAATGTTCAAAAGCATTCTTTGAAAGCAAGCTCAAAGTCAGTCAGTCCACCCCTCCTTTTGTTTCCGTCTCCATATAAATATATATATTTATCTTCCACCCTGTCTTCTCTTTTTATTGTCTGGCATGAGTGGACGTTTGCCCGCTTTCATGCTCCCTCCCGATGTCAGAGATGCTATATTGCAGCCCAGTTAAACACGGGTTACTATGTCTGGTTAGCGGTTTTGTTCGCAGTGACACCCCAGGCCTTTCTCCCTGAGCCCAAACATTTTGTGTTATGACTGCTAAAAGCAGGGAGCGTAATTACTGCTGCGTAGTAACCTGAGTGTTTTTGTGGGGGCGAAAGGACTGCATAAACACAGACATCACTCTAAATAGGTCGCATCCAAAATAGAAGACCGCAAATAAACCAGAGTAATAGAAAGAGCTCTGAGAGCCCTTCAGCGTGAACAGCACTAGCTGCTGAGTGCTTTAGATTCACAACTAACTCTCATATAAAAGCCTCCTGCTTCTCTGTCTCTTAATTTGGCTTATTTCATTTTGAAAAGTAATGTAAACTGCAGGAAACAGCAACAGACGCCTGTCGCCTGTATATGGTTAAACATCTCCATCACATTATATAGCTGCAAACATATTCTAAAAAGCATCTCCCTCCAAGTATGCACAATCTTCTAATACACCTTTCCCAGCCAAATTAATTGGAATATGTTGTTTGTGAGTATCATGTGAACGTAAAAGCTAAATAAAAACCTATTTGGAGAAGGAAGTACTCTATGAACATGTTTAGAACAAAAGGACATATTTTACATCCACTGCCAACTACAAAATCATATTTTAACATTAACAAAAACGTAAAGCTTGAGCCGTTTTTCTAAGATCAATAAACAGAAGTGTCCATGCCTTCTTAGCTGATAGAGACATATCCATAGACTTAAAACCAAAAATTGTGGTAAAAAATGCTTCTGCTTAACACTGATTAATGCAAACGATATAAAGTATTTTTCTACTGATCAGTAGAAAAACCTCCACTTTGATGTGATGTCACAAAACAATAAAGAAGAAACACTGAAATAGTTTTTCAAATGATCCTAAAATCAACCTCAAACACATCATTTTGCATCTTTTATGTATTTAGTTGTAGATTGTGCACTTTCCCATCCATTAATGCTAGGTTTTAACATTTAAATAGGGCATTTAAGGTATTACTTCACATATTTGTAAATCTGGTTTCAACTCATTCTTCAGTGAGCTATATTTCATGTAAACCACCTCTGCTGCTGTTGTGGGTTGCATTTATTTCCTCCCCTGCTCCCTCCAATAGCTGAGGCTTGCATTCTCACGGTAGCTTGTTTTGACAGGAGTTCCACACTCCAGACGGACCGAGTATTACTTGACTCCAGACCTCCTCCTCTAAATGCGCTGAGCCTTGCCTCAGAAACCCTATTAAAGCTTTGAACAATAATCTTCCTCCCTTTCCACCCCCTCATCTTCACTCTCGCCTCCCCGCTGCCCCCTCGGAGCCCCTCGCTCTCAGCCAGACCTTCTTGGTTTTGGTCAAAAAAGCGCAGCGAGATCCCTGGCGCCGGGGTCCGCGTGTTTTCACAACTGCTTGGCTAAGCGCTAGGAGCTGCCTGTTAGCGCTGCTCTGTCCACGACTGAACGCTTAGGACAAAAAGGATCTTTGAGGAAGGCGTGTTAGTGTCAGCCAGTCCATCCACCTCTAAACCCCACAAGTATTATGTTTCAATCCTGGTGGATTTACTGGACTGAGTGACTACTGCTGTTCAAAGATAGACTCAGTCTGCCTCTGAACTCCATCTTTAAGTTGTTTTTCCTCTCCTGTGCCTTTATTTAGCCATCATTCATCCAGGCAGGGCTGCTGAGCATGCACCCTCATTTTGAGAAACACCTTCCCTCATATTCATCCATTTAAACTCACATTCACACCTGAGCTGTGTCCCAATTCAAAACTACAATACCGTACGACTTTATTATAAGATAATATTTTATTGTCAGATTCAGTCTGGAGTTTTTCTTGCATCACAGCAGCTCCAATTCCAACAAGGACACATTTTAGGTTTACTTGGTGAAATTAATATTTGTATTGCACAGTATCAGTTTCAACACTATGCGGGTTAATTGTGTATACTTGGTTTTTGTAGCATGATTTGGAGCCAGAGCTTGTGTTTCAACCAGTTTGTGTAGCGGCTAACGAGCATCAATCTAAATCACCATGGCAGTAGAGCTGCATTACTCACCTGTGCTTGTCAGGTGTGTTACTTGTGGTCCCAATAACGCTCGTCTAACCTGCTCAGATAACCTATCCCCCGAGGGCTTCACAAAATAAATCCAGTTGGTTGTTGTGCAGACAAGGGCAGAGGTTAGTGGAGTAAAGATGTCAAACACAGGGAGTGGCTGCAAAATAATTAATGTATATTGCAAAGCCACAAAATGCAATAGAGGTTATGTGGTGACGTAACTCTTTAATGGGATAATCCTCCTTAAAGCCACCGTGGCAAAGCAAACCCAGTGGAGCTGTTATACCGAAGGGAAAAATAAACCAACATTGGAAAGGAAATTCTCTGTATAAAGTTCCCAACAGGCATTGACTTTCCTGGCATTAGTACTGTATGTGGCTTTAAATGCCATTTAAATTAACTAATTTAGTCTAGTTCAGAAAAGTGTGTGCTAGTGGATATCCAGACCACTGCTTCTTCTTGCGCGAGTCGGATTTGAGACCCAACAATTGAGTTGAAATGAAGAGATGACGCCTACGATGGGATTGTTTATCTCTTTATTGTATTTATATGCAAAATCTTGGTCAGACAATTGTCTATTGGTTCTGAGATTCCATCGAAAATTGCTATCTCCATTTTCGTGTCCTAAGTTGCTATTTGAACTTATTTCTGGCAAACACATTTTGAAGTTAGGGCCTGGATTTGAACTTGCTTCCCGAAAAAACTCAACAGTTTATATTGTCAGGTTTAAGAATCTGTCAACATCCTATCACATGCAAGGTTTCATCACAGTGTTTTTTTCCTTGACATACAAGTGAGTTCATGTCAATCCATGTTGGCTGTGAGCCACATGTGGGGTTGGCCCACATTTTTTAGCTGAATCATCTCGCAGATTAATAATCGCTGTTCACCAGCCTCTTCTTCTGCACCTGGTATTCATGACTGAAGTGGACTTAAGATAAAATCAATAACACAGTGAGTATATGTCAGCTGGGGTCACTTGCAGCTTATGTGTGTGTGCATGTGGCTCTGAAACGTGCAAGCCACACAATCTCACACCTACAGGTGCACACTCCCAAACACACATTAATCCACCCATACGCCTTCCCTCCCAGCATTCAAGGTGTGCCAGAACGATCAGCAGAGAAGAATTACAGTAACTCACTTGGGAGACAGCAGAAGAAGAAGCTCATTGTGCTGCCACGCCATCGGGCGAAGGGACCGAATGAGATGAGCACAGATATCAATCATGCTCTGGCTCAGCTGCTGGCTGACGGGCTGCAGCGACATTCCCCTGCAGGTGTGACATACCAGCAGGGAGAAATAATTAACAGAGCAGTGAAGCGTGGCAGCCTCTGATGGGGTTTCTGCACATGGAGCACTGGTGGTTTTTGCCACTTGCTCCTTAGTTAAGTTTAGCGCTCTTTCTCGAGGCAGCTGCATACACTCTCTTCTCATTGGTAACAATTGAAAACAGTAGCTGGAGCCTGGAAAAATAAACCATGTAGACGCAAGCCCTTATTGCTGTATTTGCTGCAATATCACAGCATAAATTGGAAGGGAAAACCCCCAAGAGGACCCTTTTATTATGTTTATTTAGTCAATCCAGATTTAAAAACACCTGTTTTACAGAACCATTTTTAAATTTCACTGGGATCAGATTGAACTTTAGGCTACCTTTTGGAATGTGGAAATAGATCAAGGATTTTATTTTATTAAATTGCATTTGTAAATCTTGGTTATCCTAAAGCTCTTCGCTGCCAGTTTTAGCCCTCATCAGACCGGCACTTGACAGAAAACACTTAAATAAAATACTTGCTTTTAAAAGTCGACATTGGTAATAACATTTTTTGCAAGTCCGAGCATGTTGCATTTCAAAACGATGGGACGCCAAGTCTGCTAGCAGAAGCTGTTTTTCTTTTTTTATGAACACAAACAATATAAGGAGAGTGAACCTGTTGCCAGCAGTAATATTCACACCCAGACAACACCCTGTAAGCCACACTACCCACGTCTCTTTACTGTAAACGCCTCCGACAACTAATTTCTCTGGGATTGTTTCATGAAGCCAAATTTGTGGCTTGCACATACATGTGGGCTGGCAGCAGCAGAGGCTTTTCAAATATCTCATCGCACAAGTGAGCTATTATCAACTCTAAAGATCTGAGGTTTCTGGAGAGCCTTCGGGTCATCAGAAATCAATGGAACCGCTGTTCCTATTTGTTGTCAGCAAGAAAACAATCATTAACATGACACTCCTTTATCCTCTGCTCAAACTAGTCACTGTAAGTAATTAGTCCTCATTTTCATGTCTGGAACAGATTTAATTGCCAAAACTAAGAATTCGGGGAAGGGAAAATGTATAATTCATAAAGCATATATTGGCATTTATGGGAGATATGGAGCATTCCTGGAGCTCTGCAGCTTTACATCTTCCACGTCTTTGCATGCCTGGAGGTGTAGCTGCATGTTCGCTTCTCAAAGACCCTCGCAGCGACCAATTACTCTGCCGTCCTTAATTAGAGGAACTAATGTTTGTATATGACTCCAGCAGCTGAGGATCTACCAGTCAGCCGTGGCTGCTCCTGGTGAGAAAGCATATTGCTTCCAACCAGTAAATTAACAAGGCACGTGTTGAACTAATAATCTGCTGTTAAAAGAAATATCATGAGCTCACAGAGAGTGAAATAGAAAAATAGAGAGGAGGCAAGAGATAATGTGCCGTTATTGCTATTTTGAGGTTTTTCCATCACTGGACAACCAAAGAAAGTTGTACTCAGATCATAAATACATTGAAAATACACATTAGGCACAGTGCACATATCATATAAATAAAATAAAGATGATTATTCTGGATCCTGGCTATCCTGGAAGCTTCATGTGACCATAATAATTCATAAGAGAGAAATAACAAACTTGTATTACATTTTTGAGACTTAAACCTTAGGTAAAATGTTTCCTTCAGCTTTTTCTACTGCACAAGCTGCATTTAAAAATACTTTAAAAACCTCATTACTTATGAAGTTTACAATGACTGATTCATTAAAATACACATTTCATCATCAATTTTAAGTGTTTATTATATACAACCACATGCAAAAGTGTGATCCATTGGAGGTTTAAAAAACATCCAAATGTATAATCGTCAAATTGAAAGACGAGCAAAATATATCCGAGGGAGATTGCACCACATGAAAGGTACGTCAGTCTTGAAGTAATTGCATCTGTATGTGCAGTGAGTGCTGGCTCTGAAGAAGCCACATGAAGAGGTGTCATTACTCTGAAGCCTTTAGCCGTCAATGCTATCATTCATAAGGGGCTAATATATGGAAAGTAGCTGCTATTTAAAATCTCTGAAAACCAGTTTCATAATGTGCTGGAGCTGAATGTAAAGCTTCTGTGGACAGGCCAGAATGTGAGGAAATACTAATACAAGCTGAGAAGAAAAAGCACCTAGGACAAATATGCCAAGAGCGTGAAAAATATGCATCAGTCACAATATTACTGCTCAGGAAAAAAAACATTGACTATGTAGTCATGTTTTCAAATATGTTTTTTCATAATTTTACATTTGAGCTTGCAGGCCTGACATCAGTTGTTCAGAAAATGAATACACTGCAGCTCTGCATCAGCTCTTTCTCTCCTTTGATCTTGTACTTGTTACATTCATATTGCTAAACAGAGTGTGGAACACGCTACCATCACCTGAGAGGAAAGACATAAAAAGAACCAATATATAACTAGAACAGAGATGATGCACTCCAATGAAACCGTCTTTATTTCACTAACCTGCATTAAACAAAGGGCTGAACACGCTGGAAGGGGGAAAGACAATCAGCCTTAAATTGGGCTAGTATATAAGATGGATGACTTGACACTTTCAGTAAGAAACCAATTTGTCTTTGCTGGTGTCACGGAGTAGTTTACAGTATGGATTAGTAATGAATCAAGCTCTTAGGCTGCTTCAGATAACGTACAGCATTTGTGTAGTTGAACACTGCAGGAGCTCCGAAAGTGTTTTTCTCCTGAAAAGCTTCAGATTGTGTACAAAGTCTCAGCGACTGAAAGCTTCCTGAAGGTTTAAACTCTCTGGAGTTTCAGCTGAGAAGACAGACAGACTCTGTAGCTTCTGTGTTAACTCAGCTTTGATAAATGGCAGAGATGCAGTGCACTGTAGTCATTATTATGTAACACAGGTGCAATATACTAGAGAGCTTTCTAAGACTGGAGATATTTTCATCTCATATTTCTATAAAACTTAAAGAAGTGTGTCCCAGTCTTTCAAATCACATTTCCAAACTATATTCCTCATGCTGTGGACATCACAGTTTGAGAAACCTGCTCTCCTGTTCTCTATCTGGATTCTTTTTTCTTTAACATACATCTGCATTTTCAATCTAAGTGTGCACAAATCAACCATCAATCGTTCACAATGAAGGCTGATCAAAAGGGAGTCAATTTCTCTATGCATAAATGACCAAACCAGAGAAGTGAGTGTATCACTAAAGTCAAAGGACTGTATTTGTATTTATGAAGTGCTTTACTGGACTTTGAAACGGCCAGTCAAAGCACTTTAACCTCATATCAGCATTCACACAAACACTCATACAGGAGTGAGAGGCTACTTCCCAAGTTGCCACCAACTCATAAGGAGTGAGAAACATTCACACATATACACACTTTTCTGTATCTTGCAAAAGGAGACATTGTCATGTTGACCAAGGGGGTCAGTATTCAAACCAAAGACCCCCACATCTGCTTTGGTTTTTTACACTGAACAAAACAACGCTAACACAACACTGCCCAATTGTACAATATTAGAAAGCCTACTGGCCTACTGAAAGAATAAGCTTGCTGTGTAACACAACAGCATGTTGAAACACCATACTGGTCCTACCTTTAACCGAGACGTCCATCTGCTTCCATCTGCCAAACTGCACCGGTATAAAGAGCAGAAATGTAAAGGCCCCAGCCTTAGGTGATACCAAAATAAGGGGTGCTATAGTCACAGCTGTATAATTACCAGAATAATTATTCTTACTTAGAATACCAAAAACACATGTTTAAAATAAATAAAAATGACCATCAATCCATTAAGTACATCTTATTTATTATGAATACACGAACCATCTACAAAAAAGCTACCAAACATGAATCTTACATTTATTCAACACCCCCACCTTACTCATTTTGGGTGTAGCCCCTCCCGGAACGATAAACAGGTGTTGGTTTCCCTGGGAATCTTTTAATCGCGCCCCTGAGAGTTGGACACAGCAGTCAGAACACAGGTAAAGGTTTATTACACGATACACGATTCGCTGTTAATTGTTATATCTGTTAACATTAACGCTACAATAACTGCGTTCATGACATTTCTCTTGTTTATACTTTTTGATTGGTCCACGATAAGGTCGCTCCGCTGATCTCACGGTGTAATTATCTGCTACAGGTGCGCCGAAAATCCACCCACCGACTTCTACAAATAACAACATGAGTTCAGATGGCCTGCAGACTTAACAGCATCCAAACAAGGTTTTTAAACGCAACACTCGCTTTTTATTCTACTAGTAATGTGATGTTATTTCCCTGTGCAAAGCATGATACAATACCTTACTGTGACTTAATACGCATTTTAATAATTCACTAATTAGGTCTCAATACAACCGTAACGGAGACGAAAATCACTTCCGTTTCACTTCCTCTGCGGCAGGCTTCTTGATATGTAGATATAATCACAGTCGGAAGAAGTACTCAGATCTTGTACTTAAAGGTGGGGTAGGTAAGTTTGAGAAACCGGCTCGAGATACACTTTTTGTTATATTCCATGGAATGCTCTTAACATCCCGATAGCAATGAATATCTTAAGTGCTTTGACAAAAAATCCATAAAAAAATGTCATCTGTGGAAGCCGTAGTACTGTAAAAAGCACGACCAATCTTTTTAGCCGGCCCGGCTAAAATAACTGGATGGCCTACCTGCCTATCAGCCTTCCATCTGTGCACAAACTTATCTCGTGCCCTCATTGGTCATGTGCTCGTTCGTGTGTGTTGGAGGAGGGGCTCTGTAAGGAAGTGGCAGATTTTTTCCGGCTGTGTATTTTCAAATTCTAGCGCACTCGAGCTGGTTTCTCCAAAATTACCTACCCCACCTTTAAGTTAAAGTAGAAATACCAAAGTGTAGGAATACTGTTACAATTAAAAGTCCTTTATTCAAAATGTTACTCAAGTAAAAGTAAAAAAGTATCGGCATCTGAATGAACTTGAAGTAGGCTACCTAAAGTACAAGTACTTATTATGCAGATTGGCACTTTTCACAATCATATATATTATATGTTTTGATTATATGTATCCTAATAATCTAGATTAATTATCCTATTTATCATTAATCTATATCTGCAAAGTAACTACATAAATGTATTGGAGTAAAATAACCATATCTAACTCTGAATTGTAGTGGAGTAGAAGTACAAAGTAGCAAAAAATCCCTCAAAAGTGTACTTAAGTACTGAGTAAATGTACTTAGTTACTTAGGAACACTATAATATAATCAGTTGCATGAATAAATAATGCCAACCGATAAATACAAAGGCTTCAAATAGACCCTGTGATCGTCATCGGCCAATACTGCATCCGCTGATCTGTGAATGGATAAACCATAATAGTGTGTTTATTAAACATTCAAATGACAAAAGGTATTTTTTGTAGTATATGTTGTTTCCATAATAACCCTCATGACCACTCCGAAATCAGAAGAAGGACCTTACAACTCCAAATGGGAATTCAAAGGAGCATTTGAATGCATATAAGGTGATGTTTCCTCTAATTTTTAAAAGGTTTTGCCCCTTATTCTGCTGTGTCCATGTCAAGGCTTAATAGAATGTAGTGGTGGGTTATTGTAGACTATCAGTGAAGTTGTGTTTACGTGAAGGCTAGTTATAAATAATAGAAAATGGAAAATTACAGGTAGACATGAAGGTAGACAGACAGGGTTCCATTTTGGCAGGCACACATGTGTCAGGTAGTCGGAGACAGATGAGCAGGGAGACAGGCAGACAGTTATTACTCTTACAGCACCACTGATCAGCAGTAATTATCTTTTCTGACCATGGGAAGGCTTCCTTTAATGCCTCCCTCTCCGCTGACAGCTCATTAATCTCCAGCAGCTGAGCAGACAGAGCCGGGCTGCCAAACAGCGGCGCACAAACCTGTTCCGACAACATACATACATACCTGAGACATGACAAAAAATAAAATCACTCCCCTGTGTTACCTAAAGAGGCTCAGCCACACAGGAGTTTACATACATAACTTTATAAGAACCGACATCTCTGATTTATAGCAGAGGAAGATCTATTTGCTTTCTGCTTGGAACAGGAGAAGGTATTTTGAGATGTTGTGGGAGTGAGAACACAGTGATGACTACATTATAGCTTATAGTTTAAATCAAATGAAAAATGTATGGCGAAAGTTGATCCTCTGGTCTTTTTTGTAAGTGCAGGCCTAAAGTGCTTTTGGCTCAATGCAAAATACAACAAGTGCACAAGGTAGGCGTTGTGAAGAGTTTTATTACAAGTTGAGGCATGACAAATGAAAACCGATTAAACCGACAACAGAAACGGACACCAAAATATGGTATTTAGACATGATAAACTCTGAAATATGTGTTTAAAATGGAAAGAAATTAAGGATTAAACCAGCTCTTCTGCAGACACAGTATAAGCTCCCCAGCTTCAGTCTTTGGAGGCTGTAGATTCATCCCCATTAGGAGTAATCCCAGAAAGTGAACCAGGACCAGATGCTGTTGATACAATGTGAGTTCATGTGCAGGTTTAACAACTCTCATTGTGTAAAGCAACAATAAAACAATGCCTCCTTGGCTGGGTGGTATGCCATAAACAGGCAGGCATGCAAGCCTGCTTAAACAGCTGGAGAGTTTCCACTCATTGTTAACCGTCCGTCAGAGAGCAGCACACTGCCGTCACACTCAGTTACCTGCAGAAAGCAGACATACAAATTAAATAATTTTTTTTTCTGCTAATATCATTACATCACAAACCAATCTAAGGTTCCATGATACCAGAAACACAAATAATGAATCTTTTTAATTCATTTTAACAAATGTGGCAATCAAAAACAGTGACTTGCAAATATTCTGATTTGAGCTGCTTCCCTCTGAAATGTGAAGCTTTTATGCAAATAGTTTCAAGGGCAGGGTTTTAGTTTATAACTAAAGTGAGAACGTTTCCGAAAAATGTGAAACTGTCAAAAATAATAGGAGAATACAGTAAAATAGCTGTCTGTCCTTGGCTGTTATGAAAAAAAGAGACTTTAATAACCATCTAATGATCCTTTATGTGTGTTGATCTAGAGACATGCTCAAAAGGTACAGGCCAACAGGTACAAACAGGCTATTATGGCCCAAAACACTTTCAAAAACGTTTGCAAATATAAAACAAAAACGTTCCGAAACATCTTTACCAACTTGACGAAACATGAGCAGCATATACTAAAAGCACTGCATAAACAAACCACTGCAAATAAAAAACGTTGCAAGAAGCTCAAAACCCAACGTCAGCAGGGACACGAACACGTTAACATCACTTTGATGTCCCCTTAAACGCTGCACGTTTCGTCAAGTTGGTGAAGAGTTAATAGATATTAACTCTTTTGAATGATGCATAAAACTTCCCTGATTATTAAGTAGAAAAGTGGAACGGTGATTACAGATTTATTTATTTTTTAACCTGGCAGCTGCCTGTCTGTGCAGGCAGGTCATCCGTCTTCCCAGCCTCACTTATCACTGAACGCCAGAAGAGAGACGTGAGCTCAGGCTTTCTGCTGACCCCTCCTCGTCTCGGTCGATGCCCGGAGCCGCTGATTGGCAGGCCCTCACTGTATAATGACTGTAATTAATTTCTATTAAACAGGTCCGTTATTATTGTTAAACCGTTAGAGTGGCGTCGGGGCGATTAATACACCCTGCCAGACTGCAGGCTGAGCGAGACAAATTAAAATCTCATCACCTCGGAGGCCATCGCCGGCACCGCCACCGCCTTCTCACAAGCAGGAGAATATAAAGAGCCTACAGGCTGCAGACACTGCATTTAATGAAACACTGATATGAAGACACATGAGAGGCTTCTCAATACTCTAATTTTCCCTCCTCGACTCCTATCCTCGAGACTTAGTCCCGCCCGCAGGAGATGCGAGCGGAGGACTTGAGGAGGGGAACTGAGGAGAGAGGAGGGGAAGCAGCAGGCGGTTAGAGAAATGAGAACTCCTCTCCTCTGCGCGGTCATTTTAAAGAGACGTCCATTAATGATGACAGGAGGCACAGCAGCACTCTGTCTGATGGACAGATGTGTTCATGACGACTTATATATTTATTTTTAATTCATTGACAGTGCGGTATAATGAGACAATAACAGGCTACAGATGCGGACATATACACACAAATATATTTATATAAATATATACAATTTAAAGTATGAGAGCACTCTCATAATAACGTAACACAATCAGAGACTGGATATATCCCCCCCCCTCTCTCTGGTCGCTGAAATGGGGAATTGAAATTACGGGCCAAAAGTTGTATTTACAAGTATTAAAAGTAAGCATAGGACACCAAACCAACTGAGACCCGTCTGTCCGCCGCATCTATGCACTGTACAACACACACCTACACACTGTACCACACACACCTACAGCTCCTAAAGCATAATCAGGCTACAGCCGTTGTATATTTTATTATGTGAAGCACTAAATTGTCTTAGAAAAATATCGACTCTTTGTTTGTAGATATCTACTAAACTACAGCATACAAATACAGAGAGTAATGTAGGCCTGTTATACTGAGTGATATATATTTTACACACTGCTCTGCTTTCTGCACGGACCTCACAGCTGTTCTCACTGGAAACATCGCGTCACGATGAAAGCAGTTACTAAAATAATATCCAGGGGATGCATGCAGAGCTGTCATTGGCTGAGATAAGTCCGGCCGTGCGTCACGCCTCCACCGTTCCCGGAAATGCATCCGCAGAGGAGCCGTGGAGGACCCATCAGTGTATCCTCGGTTATAGCTTCTCCAGAGAGCCTCCTCGATGCTCGATGCTCGGTCCTCGATGTGCATTTAGAGAAATGAGATGTCCTTCAACATGACGCGCTGAAATCCATTTCCGGGTCATTACCGGAGGGGAAATTAGAGTATTGAGAAGCCTCTATGGTGTGGAGCCATACTTTACAGCCTAATTCACAGTGATAGCAAATGTAGTGACAAATGCTACAAAGAAATCACATAAAAGGATATTCCATTAGTAACCGCAGGGGGAGGAGATGGTGAACACAGAACTTGCAGAGAAACAAAACACATGAAGTGATAAGGGAAGATAAAAAACATCAGCATGTTAGTACTCAAGTCTGTTTGTGCTTTTTATTCTTAAAACTATTTATAGCCATGCTTGCAGTGTGGTTAGAGGGATGTCAGTGTTTGTGTGACTGTGTAACACAGATCCAGACTAATATATCACAAAGACTATGATTCCTCTCATCCTCTTGATTCCTGGTATCAAGAGGAAGAATCCTCACGACTCATAGGTAATCCTCTAACTCTTCATCCAATTCAATTATCATGTGAAAGTATATATATTTTCCAAATAACCTACTTTAATTAATGTCTCAATACCAGAGAGTTATGCCTATCAGGCTCGTCTATATTTTGGAGCTTCTCAGCAAATGTTAGCGTGTCAGATGGCGAATTTGGTAAAAACACATGCTAAAAACCATCATGTTAGCATTGCCTTTGTGAGATTTTTTCATGTTAAATCTTAAAAAAAAACCTCTTAAAAATAATGTGCCTATACTGCTGGACAATGCTGCTAGGGCTGGAATGAAGGCTGTAATTTTCCAAATGATTTTACTCTTTACCTTTCTAAAATAATTGTATTGATTTAAAAAAAAATGTTTTTTGAGTGTTAAATACAAGTAGATTTCTGCTGTATTCAAATCTCCTCGACTACATTTTTTCCATTTTCCTGTTTTATTGAAGTGTACAAATAAACTCAAGTATTAACACATTGCCTTACCCAGAGCAAACCTGTCATTTTCACCTGGAGGGGTTATTTTTCTCTAATGGCAATACACAAAAAATACCAAGACACATAATGATTATTATTAAAAAGCTATGTTATTTTGACGTTTGCAAACAGGGATGCATATATCATCGGTTTGTATCCTTAATTTCACACAGCAGACTCATTCACGCTGCGGACGAGTTTAGCAGTGAAATGCCTCCTCTTGTTTCCTGCCTGGTTAAACATGTCTTTGGCTGATGTTTTGTTCCTGGATTGTAATTATGTTATTCAGGGTTCCCAAAAGCAATATTTGCAACATTAGATGTGAAAAAGTCCCGTTAATAGATTTTCCAGTCCTCCCCTCTGGTTTTTTATTTTTTATTATGTCTGCCTGGCACCGCAAATATCACTCTCCTAGCTCACCCACCCCCGGGCCACCACAGCAGCAGATGATGGGGTGCGAGTGTGGCAAAGGATGGTGGCAGAAGATGGGAGGGCGAGGATAGAGGAGGGGCGACGCAGAGAAAAAAGGAGGGGGAGTGGAGAAATGAACCAAACAAAGGACAGAGGGAGGAAAAAGTGAGAAACACAACATTTTCTCACTTCGATAATCCCTCAAAGTGACGTGACTCATCCACTATGTGACTCATATTGCAGATCCTCACTAATGGTGCCAAATGGACAACTCAGTGGTAACACTATAGTACCCCTGAATACAAACCACTCTTGTTTAAAACACTAACGTAGTACAAAAAAAATGTATCTTCCATCATCGATTTAGAAACACAGTAGTCTTTGTTGGGGTCTAGTTTGTTGTTCTAACCCTTTGACTTTTCATACACCAGATATTCCCATCAGCATTTGCTTTACTTTGTGTTTGGTGTAAATTAGTCCAATTTAGTGTAATAACACACCTAACACAAATGGTGAACATAGTAAAAACAAATGCCAAACATAAGAATAATTTGTCCTAACAAAAAAAAATGGTTCATTGTAGAAACACATTAGCCTTTGTTAGTGGTTTGTTCCAATGAAAAATGACAACATAGGTACAAGAGCCACATTTCTCAAGATATCTGTAATGAAAATGGAAAAACACCCACTGAGCTGAATATTTAATTGTCTGCAGTGTGTTTTAGTCCCATCTCTGCAGTGATCTCCTGATGCTCATGATGACCACTGACTACTGCTTATTACATTAAGTAACCACTTAGTGCATATTAATGAAGTGTTAATTCTACCATGTGAAAAAAGTGGCTTCCACTTATTACTGGCTGATGTACACTTGTAGTGGTCCTCTAGAGATGATCTGTATTTCACTTCATTTAGTCTGGTCCAAAGAAAATATGACACATTGATGTCTTTTAATATCTGATTCACACTGGCTCTTTACCATCAAACATAAAATACTTAACATGATGTTGTACGGTACGACACAGAGCTCATTCAATAGACAGTTCTGGCTGATGCTGATGATGCAGAATGAGATACAGAAATCAGTGTGTTACCTGTCAGTCCATATGAATTTTACTGAACCAATTAACCAAGATACCTTTACTTTTCTTGGTTCATTTGTAAAAAGCCAGTGTGAATGAAAATTGATCAAAAACCAAATGCCAACTATGTATCATTTTTATGATTTGGTTCACACAAATTCAAATGACCAGGCCCAGATTTAACTTTTCAAGCGTTCACAGCCACACAAGAGTTAAAATGATACGTTTTGACACTGGCCTTAAAGACAAGAGCAATCAGGAATCATTTAAATCGTATTCAAACCATAATATACAAGTAAATCATTACTGTAGCACATACAGTTGGAGAACATACAAGAGACATAATGTTGGTCAACATAGGTGCAGAAGAAATCTGAGACTTTCTAATTTGTGTCTTGTTTTCAAATAACACTAGATACTACATTTCCCTCAATGCGTTGAACTTGAAACTTGTTGATGTGGTATCTTATAAAATTCCTTTTTCCTGTGTTAACTGGCAACTGCATTGGGACTAACCCAAAAAGCTCATTTACTTGTCAGTTAAAAAGGTCACAATCGTAGTTTGATTGTTGGATTAAAACAACGTCTTTGGTGTGTTTCCAATGTGATCCAATTTTAGCAATCGGAGCTATAATTTGATCTATTTGCAGCGCAACTTAATCCAACACTTGTATAGCTGCACCTTGTTTCGCTCACAGCGATGCCACTGTTTGATTGATATGCTTCGATTCTTTGCCAAGTTTCTTTTTTCCCATCTTCTCCTTCAGGACACACCGAGGTTAAATATGTTACCTGTGCAGTGAAAGTGAGAAGAGAGCTCCAGGAGAGTTTAAGCACAAAGGAGCAAGTAAGGATAAACAATGGGAATATTGTGATTCTGTGATTCGAGTATATTTGTGATTAACAAATTCCTCTGGAGCCAGAGTGGAGGTATTTCAGTATAAAACTCCTAAATGCTCCTGTGTGCAGCAGCAGCAGTTGCGTGGTGTTGATGGAAAAAAGTTTTATGTCCCAATAAAAGCTGGTTTACTGCAGACTAACTGGGTGTGTGTTTATAGCTATAAAAAAAGGGTGGAGGACTCAGAGGCATGTACGTGTTTTGTAATTCAGAGAAATGCACACGTGTGTGAATTAAGATGCTCAAATAAAGTAATCTCCGTGGATTTACTGAAACAAATGTGTACCTTTCAATGCCCCCGCATTGCGATTTTTACAGTCCAACAACGGAAATTTGCTGGTGAATTGAAGCTTAAAATAATCCTGTATAGATTCCTTCTCTAACAGTAAGCTCACAGTTACAATGAGCGAGTCTGTGAGTTGAGGACAAATAGCCACGACCAACAACTAATTAACCCCAAAAGTGAAATGAAGCGCTAAGCCACCACCTATAATTTAAAAGAGGGCTATCAAAGACTTTTATGTACTAAGATTTTTTTTGGTCTTATTTTGAAGGGCAGGATCTAACGTCCGAGCAGGTTTTGTGGGGTAGAACAGTAATAGTATGGGGCTGAAGTTAGTCGGTGATGACTGCGAGACAAATAGTCCTAAACTGGTCTCTGCAAACACCCGCCCTGTGGTAAGAAGCCCGGCACAGCTGCCGTTCCCCGAAATGGAGTTAGAAATCTGCATTGGTTCTTGCGTGAAAGTATAAAGCTGTTATTCAGGATGCTAACCATGTGTTTTCGATGTGTGTACGTGTTGGCGTATTTGGGTAGCATGTTATTCTGGTTTGCTGAGCTATAACTGGGTAGCAAATAGAAGAGCTCCTTACCGTAAACCTCCGACCAAAACACTGGCTCCACTTTACTGGATTCACCTCAGTGTTACTGCGGCCCTGATGTAGATTAAAAGGAGCATACTGTTTACAACCAGGGATTCAGTGAACTGACCATTCCAAAACCCTATCCATCTTATCAAGTCATTTCCAATAAGAAGTTATTAACTTATGATTGTCTGCACCTTGAGAGGGAAAGAATATGACAGATCGCTGCAATTCAATAAATAAAAAGAAGATTTGAATATAAACAATAAGTAAAAATAAGCCGACTGGCATTTAAAAAAAGAAAAATATGAAATATTCTTCAAGGACTAATTGACAGACAAAATCACTTAATATGAAGTTTGTTTTTCACAGTCTTGAGCATTTCATTATGTTAAAATGACAATCTTCTACAATGAATAACTTACATTTGGGCAGAAACGAAAATGTTTGAGGAATTAAAGAAAGTTTAGTTTAGTTTTTGTCTACCCTTTTCTTGACAATTTAGTTACGGATACTTTATCCAGTCATTATGAATCACAACCAGTCAAACGTGTTAAATGAAGACAAAATACAATTTTTTGTTTTCATTCAAGTACCATAGGGAATGGCATAACACTCTATTGAAATAAATGTTGTGACCTGAAATGATGAGTGACACGTTATAGACTAAACGTTTGGCTTGAAGGTAATGGGATATGGAAACCAGGCTGGATCACTTTCCTTCTTAGAAAACTTTCAATGAACTGCATTCAACAGTAAATGTGTTATTATCCTCACCATCGAAGACCTTCCTCTAACAGTGTTTCTTGTTGAGTGTCCTTCACCTGATGTGCAATAACATTTCTCTTTCAGGGAGCTTGTTGTTTGATTTCAAAACACTATGTCACAAAATGTCATAAGGATCTGGCTGTTCAGGACACTAAGAAAGTTTGAAAGTTCAACAGCTGCTAGAATCCTTTCATGCAACACATTCAAATACTCCACAGTAACATGGCCGAAGTCAGCAAAAAATATATGGATTTTTAGCTGGAGTGGCCAATCTATCCAGTTATGTTCTGTGTAACAACACTCCTGCAGGGAGAGTCGACCACATCTGCTTTCTTCTTGATTTATTGGTTCCTCATATGCTCTGTTTTTAGCCTTGGAGCCGACACAGACAAAACAAAACCCTGCATAAAGCTTCTCTTAAGTCTTACAAAATATTTGCATAACAGAATGTTTTGCTCGATTTAAAGTCTGCAGCGTTTTAACCGAAGAGCTTCGTGGTTAAGTTCTGGGTTGGTGCACCTCTTTCTCATGAACACAGAGCGAGAGATGAATAATGTGCATCGCGAGCTTAAATGCAGTAAACGATGGTGGTGGGACTGATGGTTTTTGCAGGGAAACACAAAGAAGGAAAACTTCTATGGATCATATTTAACATATTCATAACCCACCCTCATCCTAACCTTCAGCCCCGGAGTGTGTGTGATGTGTGTGAGATGTGTGTGAGGACTCGATGCAGACGCAGCCGTGATGACGACGTCGCCTCTGCAGACATGTCGGCCTGTATGACAAGAGCCGGACCACCCACACAGGATGACTAAAGCAAGCTCTCTGATACAGCTAGCTGAGGCGCTGAGATCCCGTCTGCTGAATCAACGACAAAATGTATATCCAGGCTGTTTAACTGTGCGAACAAAGGAGGAGCATCACCACAAAAATGTCGAACATGGTAAAATGGGGGCATTTTGTACATTCTCTGAATAGGATTTACAGCGATTCTGCAAACATGACAGTGAAGTTTAATGTATCTTTAAATCAAACGGCTTGTAATTTCAAAAGTTTCTCTTGACGGGTCTTTTCTGGTAAACACTGGAGCACAACAAACTTGTATTTTTGTTTTGCTGACGATGACAGACTGGTGAAAAGCCTCTTTTTCATCTGCAGCTTCTATAAGATGAAATTTGTACCACTCAATGCAGCTGAGCGTCGTTTCCCAGGTGGAAGAGATTTAAGGCTGTATTTACTGCGCTAATTACCACCATGTGCAAAAAAAACCTCCACAGCTTTCCTCAGTTTAGCGCCTAATTAAGACCACTTATGTAAATTAAGTGATTCATTTTTTTCCAATCGGGACACTCAATTATGGTACAGATTGCTCATGTCTGCAGGGTAAAACATATGTAAAGCTGTTCTATCAGTCTGTTGTTTCTCGGTTCAGCAACGCTATGGTTCCTGTTGCTCTGGGACTTCTTTTGTATGTCATAAAGCTCGAAAGTTCTTTCATTTCTGAATTATTAAGTGAGCAGTAAGGAATTTGGTAAATCTATAAAGAAGGCCAACAAACAATCATACGATAGCTAAAAACTCCTGCTAAATACAAATATATGTTTTTACCCTCGCATAAAAATGACTGCATGGAGCCTTGAATGTCTGATTGTAAGCCTCTGCTCTGAGAAGGTGCAAAATGTGTCCCTCCTCTCAAAGCATACACAATATCTTAACCATATGTAATTAACAATTTCTATAATCTGTTTTTTTCCCCTTACCATATCATGGATGGAAATTGCTCGAAGAAAAACGATTGAATTCGCAGTTGAGGGTTTTGCAGAATGGTTAATAATTGATGTATTTCTCTGGCAATGGGGTTTGTTATGTGCATAGTCTGCTAGATGTATGTTGCTGTGTCACTGTTGTTGCTTCTTTAAATTGGTTTGATTGAAACTAATCCCAACTAAATAGAGGCTAAGTTTCTGTGTTGGTTTAGTTACATTTCTCTCTTTATTGTCTCTTTCAAGTTGGAAGTACATGGGCAAAATATAAAACATATATATGGTACAGCTTAAATATATTGCCGCTTTTGACCCATTCTCTTCTATTTTTACAGGAATAATGCTTCAAAAATGGTGTATTGTGAGAGCCACTTGGCTGTGTCAGTGCCTGGACCTGTTGCATTTGACATTTAGTCCCTGGTCTCTTATTTACCAAAACACCATCTTGGGAGTGGAGCGATTAGTTGCTGGAGGTTAGACAAGCTTCAGTAATTGTCTGTGGCGTGATGGGTCACACCTCTGCAGTCAGCAGCGTGTTGTTTGCCTCTGAGACTTTGGTCTACAAGTAATTAAATCCCTTCAATGGGCTGGGCCTGTGAGCTAGATAGAAACCACTGACTCCTTCCCTCCCTTCCTCCCTCCATCCTTCCCTCTGTCAGCCTCCTCCTTCCCTTCTCTGAACTCGACTTGCAGCTCCGGCATTCCTTTGGCCTGACAGCATCAAACTGTACTGAATTATAATTAATTAGTGGTTGGAAAAAAGAGTTGACCGGCTTAGAGAAAATTATATAGTTTGCTTCCAGAGGGTAAAACTGAGAGAAAGAGTGAAGGAAAGTGAAAGACCTCTGCTGCTGAAGAGCAGAAAAACACACCAACTCTAGTATTTTTAGCCGCTATAGCAGCAGCATCTGTACATACTCATGAACTTAAGTCAAACAAAACAGAGGAAGGAACACATTAGAGTGAGAATCCTGCACATTTCCATTTAAAACAAGTACTTAAAGATCACTAGTGACCTTAATTATGAAAATCACACGGGCTTTAACAGAAGGATCTTTTGTGATAGATTTCTAAGTGGAAACCATCAATAATTGTTGAGAATGATGCTGAAGAACCCATGCTGCTATAATTAAAGCTTTGTGCTGAAGTGCGTCAGCAGTTTTCTTAGGCCACTTGTTGCAAACAGATTTTCAAAACATATTATGTTTGTTTACTGTTTTACTGATGGAGTGAATATTGTTTTCTGATTTTGTATGTGTTAAACAGCCACATTATTACACCTTTGTAAGCAGAGCAGCCAATTGAAACTTATCAGGATAAGTGCAACTCTTTCCCTCTTATGAATGAATCCAATTCAATTTGAGTAGAACATTTACTGAAGCCAAGATTGGTGCAGTTAAATCACCATGAAGGATGGTTAGTATTGCTTTTCTATTACATGTCTAGTATTTGAAAAGGCGTGGACTTATGATTCAAAAACTGATTAGTCAGAAATGTCAAGCTGAAAAAAGTAGGTTGAGTCATTTGAATTGTTTCACACCCCTTTCAACTCCCAAAGGACTGTCGGGCTATAAAGCTTATACGTGTTTCTCTTTAAAAAACTCACATCACTTATCTAATCCATTTCCCCCCAAAACGAATAACCAACCGCAGCAGGTAGAACCCCTAAAGAGATGAGATTGAGATTAGCACTGTGTCATTGGCAAACAGAGGTCGAACCACTATTACTATTTGAAAATGATCCATTTCCTTTATCTGGGATTCATCAATCTCCTCCGGCATGAGAGAGCTGATTAGATTTGCCCCCAAAGTGCAGCATCCCTGCAGAACAATTTATAAGACCGGAGAGTGAAAAAGTTCTGTAGAAAAGTTGTAGAACGACTCTGGGTTTGGGAGTATTTTAATGTCTACCGTATGAATTTAACACTGCATTTTTATATGGAAGTTATACCATTTCTACCAGCCTCCAACATAAGCTAAGGTTGAGGCAGTTTAGTTAGTTGAGTTTTCTCACTTAAACACATGTACAACACACTCTTTGTGGCAGTAGCTCATAGTGATGGCAAAATGAAGCTTTGAATGAAGCATCGAACCACTTGGACAATTGTGTCGGAAATAGGTTCATTTCTCGAAGCTTCAGTTACAGCGACCTCTCCTGGCGAAGTGCAAGGCTGCAGTGGGTTTAACGTATCTTTGCCTTGAAAAATATTCGATGCACACACACACTAAGACTGAATATCATGTTCTATTTGCAATTAAAGATTGATAATTGTGTGTATTGGGTTATTGAGAAGAGACTAGAGAGTGCTGGACATTTTTTTGGGCGGAGAGGGCCTTTTATCAGTTATTAAAGTATTAAAGTTGAAAAGCAATGATTAAAAGTTCATCCATTCCGGGCTTTGAACAAGCTGCGCGGAGGACATCGCAGCATTCAGGCCGCCGGCTCTATCCACTGGGCTATCTATTCCTTAAACAATCGAACTGTTTTTATATTACTCATAATTGTCTTTTTGTTCACAACTTCACATTTGAAGTGTTTCCCGAGCCAGAACGACCTATCTTTCTTCCTGGCTTGCTCTATAATGATCCAATTAAAATGCAATACCAACAACAACTCAACAGCAACAACGCAAACTACGACAACAACCCACACATTGCGCATTGTTTAGAGCGGTTATAAAGTGTTGAAGCGCTCAAATTCGAAACTGTTTCAACCTGTCACCTGTCAGAATAGAGACGAGGCAGTGCATTGAATCGCGTGATTGGACCGCGAACCAGTCAAGTGATTCATTCAGGAAATGAAGCAGTTGCTGGTTCGGACGTCACATGTCACGTGATTTGAAGCAGTTGCTGCTTCTGACGTCATATGTCACGTGATTTGAAGCAAGCTTCGAATCACTGCTTCTATGGAAAAGGAAGTCCAGGGTTGAAGCTCCGTTCGAAGCTTCAGTGTCAAACTGCCATCACTAGTAGCTCAGTCTGTGGGGGGTTGGCTTGGGAAATAAAGGGTTGCCGGTTCGAGTCCCAATTGCCCTTCTTCTTCTTCTTCTTTGTGTTATAAAATGAATGCTCTGCTCCCTTCTTTTTGCTGTCATATCATTACAATTAAAGCTATGCTATTATATAATGCTACTGCTGTCTCTGCTGTACACAAATACGATGTACTATACATGAATCCAGGGTAGTACCAGAAGAAAACTGCTATATCTGCGGAGGTGTCTCACCACAAAGCGCAAAAAAGGGAAAAATGTTATCGGTCCTTGAAGTATAACTTTTTCCTAAACTTTCTATGTATGTGGAGTAACTTTTTGAGTTCACAATATACATGAAATACTTTTTGGATCACCAGTATAGTTTTCTCCTCTTCACTAATCAAATCATTGTGTCTCATGGAGAAAGTACCAAAAATCTCATCACTTTAACACCCCTCTCTAAGTCTCTTCTCTTTTTCCTCTTGCATAGACTCATACTTCAAGACTCCTTAAGCCAGGGGTGCCCACACTTTTCAGCTTGGGAGCTACTTTTAAAATGACCAAGCCCGGATGATCTACCTACAGGGCCGCCCCTGCCCAATCTGTGTCGTGAGCGGGGGGGGGGGGTGCTAGTGGACTACACGGCGGATAAACCGTGGCGCGTTTACACTAATTGCGCCGCTTAAGCGGATAATAGTGCGCCGCATTTGATGAGGAGGTGAGGCCCCCTCATAACTGCATGAAACCGTATGGCACATTACAACTCAGACTGGCTTACCTGTACTTCAATCAAGTGGCAAATGCCATAGTAAGGATGGATGATAGGCTAACTTTAAAAAAAAAAAAAAAAATTTTTTTTTTTTTTTTTCCTTCTTTTTTTTAAAATGTCATGCGATCTACCCACACTACCCTTGCGATCGACCGGTCGATCGCGATCGACGTATTGGGCACCCCTGCCTTAAGCCAATCAGGCATCAAAGCTTACAGTCCTCTTCTAAACCTCAGCTTCTCAGAGAAAGCTGCTGACAAAGACTCTAATGCAGGATTTCTCCCTCAATCAGTTAAGATGATGCAGGACGACCTAATTTACAGCTGAGTCTCCTCCAAGTCATGAAAAATGTATCTCTGTATCTTCCTCAGACTCTTATTTTGCTTTCCTGGATAAAAGATTTTCATGCCTCAGTGCCTAAAAGCTGTCAGGCAGCTGGAGTGACTGACAAGTTTGATATTAAAAAAGATGAAAGATATATATTTTAGATGTATTGTGACGATGACAGGGTATTTTTGCCTTTTATGTTTCAAGAGAGCAAGAGAAAAGGATGCAATATGGCAAAGTCATGATTCGGATGCAGTGATTGAGTCTGCAGGAATTCTGGCATCTCGGAAATCTTCCTATTCATCATGAATGTATTTAAGTTACTTTAGTTACTCGGGTCAGCAAATGGACCATATTAAATAAAGTACATTTGTATAACAATATTTGAACGTCTTATTTGTTCTCTTTGAGCAAAACACCATACTGCAGTACTTTCCCTATCCTGTAAGTGCACCCTATTTTTTTTTTACCTTAATATCAACAATAATTGCTTGACTTGGTGTAGCACTTGCTATTTTTCTTTTGTTCTATGTACTGTTTTCCAGCTAAAAACTGAAATTATAACACAGGCAATTCTTCACCAGAAGTTAACGTATACAACCTTGGAGGATAATATCTGTGGTAACTTTAATCTAAACTTCTAGAGTGATTGGAGTATTTCCCCCTTCACAGAGAAATGTGGGTAAAACAGAGCACAAGGGATCCCTGTTGGTGCAGGGCTGAATACGGACCATTCAAGGCGAGTCACACAGGCGACAAACACAGGTATTTATTCAGTAGTTTATTTATCCAATTTAATATGTTTCCAATGTGGAATTGAAACCTTGTCCTACCTCTTAAAAAACGCTGAGCGATGATAGCGTTATGAGTTGTTGGGGTCAGCACTGCTGTGACTTCTTGTGGGGTCAAAGCTGTCTTTTCTCTGAGTGAATGAGCTCTATAGGCTCCATGTTCAGAGTATCCACCACAGGCCACACACACAAGGTTATATTTATCCCCCCATGTCTCCTGCTAGTTTTCCTTTCGGCGCAAGGGCTCTGAGGCTCTTTTCAAAGTGCCTGTAAATGCTCCTAGTGTTCCCTAATAATGTAGGATTTCTTTTTATTCTGAAAGTCCTCTTTGTCTTCCTGAATCAAAGCCCCCCTTCCCACAAACAGTTTTCCTGTTTTATCTATCAAACCTTTCAACCTTTCCTTCCTTAAGTTGCAGTTTTTCTCAATTTCTTCACTTGACCTTTTGCTATCAGCCCTTTTCAGGGTAACATTTTGTTGAGTATATTTCAGATTTTGTTTTTAGAAATATCAGTTTTTTTTTAACTGCAAGTATGTTAGAATTGTAATCTATGAGGTCAAATGCATGTATAATATCTGTGCAAATGGGTCTACGTGTCGTGTACGCATATTATGGGTATCTGTTTTTATGAGAGATGTTAATGAGCGGATTGTAAAAAAAGAACCCTCTATTTATTTATACATTCAGTTAAACTTGGATCATACCCATAATAATGTAATTTTTGCATTCAAAATGGTCAAATATAACCTTAATGTTTTATCTTTGAAACTTGAAATAAATGTGTGGTTGTTTTGATTTTATAAATCGTGCAAATTGGATTTAGATATAGCAATTTTTGGTGCGCGGAGACAGAAAGTGAGTGTGTAAACGTATCTTCCTTTTCTGGGTAGCAGATTAAATCTGGTAGTTAATTGGTAAAAAAAAAAAACGTACAATGATCCAAAGAGCAGAAGTAGTAACTTTGCATTAATAGGGTGCACATTCTTGTTGAATTTCACAAGTGTGAGTTTCAGTGAACAGATTTACTGTTGTATGATGGTTCAAATGTTACTTTACCTTGACAGGGACAAAATCCAGAGGGGAAACAGTAAGTCACTCAGTTATTCAGGCAGTCTCGACAAAACATCAAAACCACACCTTCATTGAAAAGAAACGAGTTAATTTACTTTTTTTTTTTAAATGAGAATTAAAGCAGAGAGGCTGCTGGGTGACACAGTGAAGGTGAGAGTGGGCTCTTTCAGCCTTGCAGTGTGTTGGCCTCTGCTTTTGGAGGATGGTGTTTATGTAAAGCGGAGAGCCTTTTCTCCAGCAGTGATGATTAATGTGGTGCCCTGAATGCCACGGCTTCCACGTCACACAGATAACGGTTTTCTGCCTCCTGTCAGAGTCCCGGCCTGCGAAGAACTGAAAAGTAAAAAAAAAGAATCTGGGTTTTCACACAAACACTTGCAGGTATTTGCTGCTGGCTTCTGTCCACAGAGACCAAATGCATTGGTGAAACACACACACACACACACACACACACACACACACACACACCACACACACACACCACACACACACACACACACAATAATTTAAGCTCACATGCACATGGAGCTGCTTTAAGTGTACACATGCTTATAGAGTGGTCTTTATATTCCTTGTTCTGACTCACACACACATAGTGAAAGTCATAGCTTCCATTTTCCATTGTGTGACATGTGACCCTAAATATTTACATTGCTTGGCAGAGGCAGTGCCCAGGGATTTGAGTCCTTGCTGAGCTGTGGGCTCCCATTCCGCAGAGACAGGGGTCCAATAGTAGCTGTGAAAATGTCACACACTTATTCGTGTAGTGGAGTTAACCACGGATGTGTGCTTCACTGTCAATCACAAAGAGCTGCACTCTGACTTTTAAATTCTTATCTGTGATTGTATAAACACTCTTTGGTACACGGTGCTGTCTGTTGTATCACTGATGAGTGTTAGACCCAGGCTTTCCAGTCCAGACTAGGATACACACAGCCAGACTGGGAGACTGAGCCAAACCATGAGTCTCTGCTGGATGAAAACTGTCCAAGCCATATTGGCGATATATTGTATTTTCACTTAACTAATTTCTTACTGGCTGAAATTGTATTAGCAGTCTTTCAATGAACATGTCTAATGGCTGATGAATTAGTTGAACACTAGCAGAAAGGTGTGTTGAATGCGGTATTTATGCTATTTGTGGCAGACTAGAGGGTTTCAAAGCTTTTGAGCAAAGGCATACCTCCCATAAGACATAAACCAATATTGGACAAGTCTGTGAAACCCTGTGTACCATTTTGGATCAGACTGAAATATCTCAACAAATATTTGAAATACATTGAAAAATCCAGAACAACAAGACGTTTTGGTTCCCCCTCGACTTCTCCTCTATAACCCCCATTAGGTCAAAGTTTTAATTTGTGTGATACTTTGGTTTATGAACAATGACATTCAGCCTCTTCTATACTTTGTGCTTAGGACCAGCTTAACCCTTTATCGGGCGAGGAACCATTTTGATCACTTCCGCACACACCAAACATGGCGTCACTGCTGCGACTCAGACCCAAGCCCCCAGGAAGTGCGCCGGACTCAGAGGAAAATATTCGTTGTGGCCAAATGGCAGTACTACACTTCCGTATAGGTTGCTGGGCCCGGAAACACTTTTTCCCATTGACTTACATTGGGAAAGAGACGTCTGTAAATCGTTGGATAATTTTTTTTAAACTAAATAAACTACCCAGTATGAACATTTGTATAGCCCTTATTAAAAACATTAGTCCTCAAGTTGTAAAATGTGCTAATAACGTTATTCTGAGAGTTATTTTCCTCGGCATTATGAACGCGCATCTAACCCACGGGACCACGCCGCCCGGCACGTTCATGTTACGTGTTCAGTACTACATGAGTTTTACCTTTACCCATGGATCCACAATAAGAACGGACCCATATCGCCTTACTGCCAGCCCACGGAGCTGTAATAATGGATATATTGCACATGTTTGCTGTAATTCATAATTTGTAAAATATTATACTACATGGGAGCCCTGCATGATGTAAATCTTGTACCGTAAATGTTGTATTAAATAAAGTTAATATTACCGACGTAGATTGACGTCCCTGTAGCTTCTTATTGCACTTGCAATATACCATTAAAGGAGTTGAACGTAGCTGTTTGCTATTACTATACAATACCACGCAGGGATAAGCCAGAGCGTACAACCTTTGCATCTGGGCACAACACGTTTTGACCCAGTTTGATTCATTCGCTATACCATATGATATCGCCCGGGGAAGTCGCCATACTTATACATATATAAATAAAGATATATGTGTCAAAGCTCTAATCAAATTAACAGTTGTATTAATTTTATTAATTATAATTGTAAATGTATATGCATCTAGCCTGTGTTGTATATTTATACACACAAATGAACAACCTTGTGTTTTTTCAAGTTGTATTGTAGTGTTTATTTTAGTGTTGTTTTATGCTTATATAGATTAAAAGGTAATATAATATTGATTACAATTATTCTATTAAAAAATCCACCAAACATGATCAACAGGAAAGCCCTATGAAGGCATGTTATGGTTTGAAAAAAAGTTGAGGATGGGGTCCAGACAGTTCAATCAGGAGAGACTTCATTTTGTTTAAAGAACATTTATTGACACATGTCATATGATCAATGTTAAGTCTTTGGCGATTAGACCCCGATCCTGAAATCGTATATCTAAAGGGGGAAATGCAGCCACATGTCCACATCACTGAGGACCTGACATGGACTCATCACACTAACACCATCACCAAAAAAGCTCGACAGTGGCTCTTCTTCCTCCGCAGGCTGAGGAGGTTCAACATGGACTCCAGGATATCTGCAACTTCTACAGGTGCACCATAGAGAGTATCCTGACCTTCTATAGGTGCACCATAGAGAGTATCCTGACCTTCTACAGGTGCACCATAGAGAGTATCCTGACCTTCTACAGGTGCACCATAGAGCACCATAGAGAGCATCCCTCGCCATAAAACGGTGGCGGTTTTCTCATAACTTCAGTGAAAATGCTCCAAACGGCCCAAAACTTCACAGGTTTGGTAACGATGCAGCCATCAACGCATCTAAGCGTATTATGGGATATCATCAAATGCCGTTGGCATGGCGACAGATCATTCGCCATGAAGTTAGTTCAAAAGTATGCAGTTCAAATATTCTGCTGCTTTTCCAAGCCTTTTTACTTTCTTTTCTTCTCTCATCACACATTCAAGCCCCCAGTGTTCATGTATCAGTTCAATCTAAATTCTTCACTTTCTTCTTACACATTACATTTCAGCATAGCAGTTTAGCGTCAGCTTTTCAGCATAAAGCATTCCCACTAGCAATTTCTTCAGGAATTGCATTCTCTAGTTGTAGAAACATCTTCTTCTTATATCCGTTAGAGCAGCTAGCACCAGATTCTAATAACAACAGCGCTGGTACCGGTGCACCCTCCCTCTCTCCCTTGCTCGCTCCCACGCTCACTCGCACTTTGTAGTGATGGGAATTCCAGCTCTTCTTGGTGAGCCGGATCACTTGGCTCGGCTCACCAAGAAGAGCCGGCTCTTTCGGCTCCTAAACGGCTCTTCAGTTTACCACATACACCTTTTATAATTCAATGAAATGTATCCCTGTTTTGACTAATGATTTATATGTGTACACATATAGCACTTGCTTGTAGAACCACGCTACACAAAGCCGATAGCAACACCTATAAAAACTTAAGCATAGACATTTAAAAAAAGGGGCTGTATCAACATTTTAAAATTATATTTAAAGAAAAAGCCCTAACAAAACAGCAGGGCTCTATTTCAGTATTAACTATAGAAAAAAAGACAGCCACAGCTGACATCAAATCTTTGCTGAGCCTAAAGATAATCATAAATAAATAACAGTGAAAATAAATATATTGCAATGCTCAGTACAGCAGCATCCAACAGTCTCTAATCCTTGGATATTACATGTCACTGCATGCATGCACGGAGCAGCTGTAGCGCGGAGATCATCATATCATTCTGTCTTGTATTACTTAACAAAAATAAAAATAAATAAATAAAACGGCTCGTTCGCGGGCGCGAGCCGGCTCCCGTCGTTCACTTAAAAGAGCCGGCTCAAAGAGCACATCACTAGCACTTTGGCTGTGAGCTGCGGGCGCCTGATAAGCCAACATCCCCCACTTTCATCACTTACAGCGCCCATCGTACAGGGCAAATGAAAAGTGTAACCGGGGTGAAAAGGGTGTTACATTTACTTAATTATGAATGTTGTTACATCAAGGCCGAAAATTAGGATGAGCACCAACGGTCAAAAATGTTTTTTTCCCTCCCAGAGCTGTCAGCACAGCGCCCCCCCAGATCTGGCGCCCTAGGCAAACATCTATAACGCCAGTGCTACGGGCCGGCCCTGCCCCCAGCGTTTCGTTTGCAAATCTATCCACCTTGGGACCCGTTATCGTTTGCGGGGTCCGTTTCTATCGTTTTGTTACGGCCTCGTGTAAACGAAAGGGCTATACAGAGAAACTATGCGGATACAACCCGTTTCGTCCTCGTGTAAACTGGGTCTCAGTGAGGTCGAGAAGCATATGGTTTTCTCCCAGCCAATCAGCGAAGATAACTCTACGCCACAAAGCCGCCATCGGGGAATTTGACCAATCAGCAGAGGCCTGAAACGTTTCAAACTTCCGGTTTTCTCGTAATCCGGAAAAAGGCAATTTTGCGGCTCCGTTCATTCACGGAATTCTGTGAAACAACAAAACTAACCATGGTAAGTTGACGAAACTCACACATTGTATGGTTGAATAGTTGTGCTAGGTTAGGACATTTGTGTTGTTAGCGGAAAAGTTAGTGAAATTAGTGAAATTACGGCATGAAAAGTTCGGGCACCATATTTGATCATATGCCCCGTTCAGGTAAACACTGGAGTTAGTATGATATGCCCATATTTGGACATACGCCCGATCCGTCTAGTAAGCGATACATAGTACATTTTAATAACAAATAAGGCAATACAATTTAGGATTTTATATTATAATGTTGCCAAAGGTTTGTATAACACTATACAGTGATTCAGTGAAAAGTTTAACCAATTTCTAGAAATGTTCAAGCCATAAATAGTGAATATGATTTCTATTTGATCTATTTTGTCAGTTTTATGACCTTATAGCAGTTGTTTTATGTTTTTTTGCATGATTTTAATTTTTAGCAACTGTCCACTGGATGTTTTATTCCAAGAGAAAGGATATTGTCATTGTGCCAGCACACCCTGCCATCAGTGACGATGACGAGGAGGAAGATGACGATGTGGAAGACCCTGACTTTGTCCCACCCACCCACAATCTGGACATTCAGGCCCAAGTGACATGGGCCCCTCTGCCAAGAGGAAGTGCATGCAGCCTGCAGTGCTCCAGGTCAATGACGACGATGACGACGATGACGACGATGACGACGACGACGACGACGATGATGATGGTGACAACGAGCAGCCAGCACTACAAGCCAAGAGGCCCACCAAACCCAGGAAGGCAGCAGCAAGGCCAACCACCTGGCACAAAGCTGACCTGGAAAACACAGAACTGCCGGAATACCAGCACTCTCCCCCTGACTACATTGAAACCCCTTTTCAGTACTTCACAAGGTACTTTGGCCCCGACATTGTCACTCATATCGCTTACCAAACAAACTTGTACGCCACTAAAAAGGACATTAACACCACTTTCACCATCAATGAGAATGAGATAATGAAATTTCTGTCCATCCTGATGTATATGGGGATTTCAGAGCTCCCAGCTGTTGAAGATTACTGGGCCATGGAGACCAGAGTCCCTCAAGTTGCCAACCTGATGTCCTCAAAGAGGTTCAGGCTGCTGAAAAGGGTTGTCCATTTCAATGACAACACTGAGCTCCCTGGTTCCATTGACCGCTTCTTCAAAATCCGGCCACTGTTCAGCTTCCTCAATTCTGCCTTCAGGCGTGAGCCGCAGACCCCCAAACAGTCTGTGGATGAGGTGATGGTTGCCTACAAAGGGAAGACAGCTGGCAACCTGAGGCAGTATATAAAGACCAAGCCAGACAAGTGGGGTTTTAAGTTGTTTTCCAGGGCCTCTGCGGATGGCTTCATCCACGACATGGTGCTGTACCAGGGGAAGACTACTCTGGAGGCCCACGGTGTCCCCCTGACACCTGAACAACAAGCCATGGGTGCCACCAGCCAGATTGTCTCTGTCCTGGCAAGTACCATGTCCTCCCCCAGCACCACAGCCATCTTTGCGGATAACTTTTTCACCAGCCTGGAGCTAGTGCGGTACCTCCGAGACCAGAACTGCAGGTATACACTAAATATATGTACACTAAAACGTTTACATATATTATATTATATTTCATACCCCACATTTACATAAGAAATGACTCTACACTCTATTTATATTATTTGTATTGTATTTAAGTGCCTATGTTATGTTCTAATGTTCTAAAATAAATGTTCCTTTCACCCTATATGTATTTTTCTCATATTTCTTATAAAAACACTTCTTGGAATTTTTTTTTACCACAAACGGGCAAGGAACCATATATGATCACTTCATTGACCTTGATTTTTTATATGAAATGAAAGATTTTGGAAAATGTCACAAAAGTAAAACAGTTATGTCCTCCAATAACACTCTAGGGTTGACATTTTGAATTTCAAAGTATTTCAATGAGTGCCCTATAAAGGGTTAAGCTTAACATGCTTAAGTTGTTAGAATGGTAAACTGAAATGGTGAGCCTTTACCACATAAACATGTATGGCAGTCCGTCATTCTTCAGTTGTTATTTCCCTTTTCCCAATGAATTCTAGCAAACTGTCACAATTCTCCTGAGTTGATTGCAGGTTTATTAAGATCACCTGTTGCACGAGGTTTGATGACTGGCTGCTAATTAGGAATTGACAGCAGCTTGGTGCATTTCCCCTCTCTTTGCACAATCGCCTTTTATTAAGGGCTCAAACATTTTCACACTCAATGTATTCTAAACCTAAAGATAATACACAGCAGATATTTTCAGCCATAAACTCTGATATTTAGACACTTTTTAGACTTCTTTGATGTCTTAACTTTTCTGAATGAGAGGGATTTTCAAGCTTTCTGAAACATGAAATAAACACAAGATTACCTGCATCAGGGCAGCTGTTAGTGATTTTCCGTCATTTGTGAGTATTTCCTTGCCTAATGATTCCCTATTGTCTGCAGGCTTTATTTTCTTAAAATTATTTTCCATTTGAAACCCCCTTCATACACATTTCCTTATGATTGAAGAGAAGCCTTTCTTTAAATTGCTTTGTGGCATTTGTCAGATGTTTTGTTCAAGTGACTTTCTTTTATTTGTAAGTAGTTCTCAGACTTCTTCCCAGACAGCAGGAATCTGGGGAATTAATACAGCTATGCATGAGCATGTTAGCAGGTGCTCATTAGCCTTTTTCTCAAAACAGACTCATAGAAACCACTAGCTGGGATGTAGACTGTTTAGTTTTGCATACAAACCTTTTTTCTTTTTTTAAATTCCTAAATCATACACACAATTAATGGTTTAGATCAATGATGAACTGAACAATTGTGTCATGGTTGATCTCAGACCTTCATTTTTTAACCGGTGGGCATCAGGCCTCTTCAACAGACAATACCTGTATTACTTCCTGGATTGGCACTTATTGTTAGCATTAGATATAAATCGTACTGCAAAATTGTCCATTGTCAACATAACTTATTGTAAAACTGGGCTTCCTATCTCTTATTTAAAATATACAAGTTGAGTAAATGGCCACATTGATCATGCAACAAAAACACAAAAAAAAGCAGGCTGCAACATGACTCTATGACAGGGTATATGCTACTGGTTTCACCTCCACATTCTACTGACTTTTAGCAAATGGTATTTTGGTGAAAAGTAACCATCCAGATGTCCTATACTGGCCGTCTGCCACAGGACACGGTGTATGACAGAGGCTAAGAGGACAGGAGCCTTGCCAGGACACTTTTCACCCTCTCAGGATGTTGAAGCCAGACCTCGACAACGTCTCAGTCGTGCCAAGAGTCAGAGTGCATATTAGACCCCGCAGCTTGCATCACTCCAGGAAGCTTCTAAATGTGTTCCTGCGTGACGCAAGAGTCCTTCGCTTAAGCCGAGGAATGCTGAACCCAATAACAAAAATGACTCCTGTGCCTCTTTTTCTCTGATAATTTGCTTGAGTTTTATTGGTGTTGGCCTGTCTGGGCTTCTGTGCTTGTCGAGAGCTATTAACTTTAACAGGGCTCAGTCCGGCTACTTCGACTCGCAGAGAGTGAGACACACAGACTTGTGGGCAGAAATCTCATTAGACAGAAAGACAGGCATTTAAAGCACATCGTACTTTTACAGCATAAACCACTTAACATTCCCATTTTGAAATATACAAGCTTGTTCTTTTCCACTGGTATCTTTGACATGTAAATGTTGGCATATTTGGTTGAGTGTTGCAAATGCAGGCAAAGCTGAAATTAAACCCCTTAAGTAAAACACACAGCTAGCTGTTTTCTCTACCCGGGAGAAATAATGATCAAAATCTGAATTAATTACACCAGGAGTTAATGCTCTACATGCCCTGTGAGGTTTCCACTCTCATTCCACGTGCATTTAAATGATTCAATATTTGCCAAATCTGTTCAATATCCACGTGAGCTTGTTCTGGGATAAATTCATAGACAATCTCATTAATTTTTACTTTTTGTGATCAGCAAGAAAATACGTTTGTCCTTTCAACGATTTCCTGATCCAAGCCCTTTCGTCCATGACTGTACTGTGCCTGTTCCTCAACCAAGTGCAACACATCTGCAGTTATATGAACCTGCACATAGTTAGAAAAAGGAGAATTCCCCTCCAAAAGTGTGAGACTTAGTGATCAAAGTGCCAAGGTGTCAAACAGGTGCTGTAACAAAACCGAGAGCCAACAAAGACAGTTGGGATTACACCATCGTTGATTGGTCCTCTCGTGATTTTGATCATTTGCCGACGAGTTCTCCCTCTCGGCCTCCTCGTGGTGAGGTTCCCCTCTTGTTGTTTGTTTGAGAGCTGTGCAATGCCGACCTGTTGGTTCTCGGCCAGCTGCTGAGTGAATGAGAACTGACTCACCCTGCATTTGGCCCATTGTTCCCTCCCCGGGCCTCGGTTTTGAGAGCTTTTTGTTGGCAGCTCCTGGTGCTGCCGCCCGGTCAAAGCCATCTCTCCTGGGCTGTTGTCGACCATCTGTTTGCTCCCGGTGCTCAGGAAGGCCAACACCTCGGCACTGCAGCTATGTGGCAACAGAGGCTGCAATGTGCTGTGTGGAAGGATGATGTGTGGAGTTAACACATGGGGAATTAAATCATAAAAAATGTCATTTGTAATATAATCTCTTCTGGTTAGAGAGCCACATATGTTTTTGGCTGAGAAGAACAGGTCGACATTTCACATGTTTCACAGGCTGCTGGCCCAAAATGGTAATGCACTGCAAATAACGCCAGTATGTTTAGTTTTGATTGCCTATTCCGCAGGTAAAGCCGGTACATAAATTAGGTGTACAATTAATTGTTTTTCCATCAAGAATGTCCAAGTATCAGTATGGCAGAGTTTTTTTTATTTCCAGAAACAATTCCAGTTCACCCCATTGTTTTACTTGCTATAAGTAAAAAACATTACTTTCAGACTACTATGCATGATACTTATTTTACAGATATGTATAGCTTTGTGAGGGGCTTCATTTGTCTAACACTGTATATAATTTGTTTTAATATAGACATGTCCTTTTAGTGCTACCCAATGCAGTATTTAATTTACGAACAACAAATCGGATAGGCTGTCATTTCGGTAGACATGAAGCAATTAATACAATCCTGATGGTATTTTGATGTCATATCTTTTCGTTTTATCAAATTAAAAAGATGAACATAAGTGGCCTAAAGTGCTGTTTATCCAGCCACCCAGCACTAAATTACCAGGACTCATAGGAGGAACCATTTAATGTCTTTCTAAAATGGTGCCAATTGGACGTGTCGTCACTTTCCTCACGCAGTAAACTGACTATCCATGGCTTAATCTGTACATTTCTATTGATTAAGAAGACAATTTGGTCCCAACCAGTAACTCTAAAATCTTAATTGAGGACAGAGCTGAGACCCCCCTCAGTGTTGGGTGCACACAATAGAGTAGGTGTAGTGGTTTGGGTGGCCAATGATCTGGTGGTGGGGGTGTTAGCCCGGCACAATAGCTAATCCACGGGCTAAACACTCAAAGCCCGGATCTATGGGCTCTGATCCTGCCTCCATGAACAGTAGTCACGACTCTGGGGACGCTGGATAAACAAGCCAGTAAACCCCCCCCACCACCTTTCACAGTCACATCGTTCCACATTAAAAACTCTTCATTGATAGGCAAAATGATACTATTTACACAGTCTGTTCACTCTCTGTACCTTTATTAACTTTATCTACATGCATAGGATGCAGATGTTTTTGTTTCCATAACCAACAGAGAGCTGGTTGTTCAGTCAGATAGTGTGAGAAATATTATTGTTTAAAGAAAATCTTTAAGGTGGCTGTGTGAATTATGAGTTGGGGCCTGAAATGAGGTATTGAACTACTTCAGTGGGTCCCCGCATGGCATGAAAAATGTTTTGTGATTCTCTGCCTGAGGCAAAAGCCAATACAGGAGTTTATTTCACACAATGCCTTTAGATAAAAAGAAGAGAAGTCATAACCAAAGTTTGTTTATTTTTAAAAATAATGATTCACGTTGTTTAAAAAGGTCCAACAGGATTTTTTATTGTGGTAGGCTAATCATTAAGAGCTGCATCAATTCTACCTGATATAATGTGTTTATTGAGCTTATACCCAAATTAAGTTCTGATGTGTGGTTTTGGATGCTTTTCCAGGTCTTTGACGTAATCAATATAGGTGTCTCTTCCAAAGAGGTGGTCTGACCATCCTATCTTTTGCCACATTTGTTTATTTTTTTATCAATACTATTGGGTTCTTATAGTTGTGGTTCATTTAATAGTCGTAACAGCAGCAGATTAAAGTAGCTTAAGTAATGTAGGTGCAATTCAAATGTTTGTCGTTGCTTGGTTAATGTGCTCTCTCTAAAGTCTCTACTATGTTGACGACTGTGAAAGAAATGTTAGAGCAGTAATGATGGGAAATATCTCACTGATCACATTAGCTTCAGTTGATGGATTAATGCATAGCTGGGTGTAACTAGATTTATGATGATCAATTTAGTTCTGAATTAAGACTTTTTTATTAAAAAGCCAGATACAAATTCAATCAGACTTTCATGTGATGCCAAAAGTTGTGAATTCCATTTTGGCCTTTTCTTAAAACTGTGGTGTTTCTTTCTTCTCTTACAAAAATAACCTGATCGAAGATAGTAAATACTTAGTTTGAGTAATTAGAACTGATCCTAAATAGTATCTATATACAGGTCCAATTTTAATAAAATGCTATTCTAACCCAACCCAAAGTATAAAATATCAAACAGCAGGGTTCCCATTCTGCATGAACACATTCATGAACTGAAGTAAAATGTCCCAAAATGGTCCAACTTGTAGCAAAGCAAAGCTAAAGAAGGGCCTCCTAAATAGTTTGGTTTGCAGTTGTGGACCATATCTCAACATCATTCATTCCAATGGCAGCGTGAAAACGTTAAAGAGCCTCTGTATGAAAATGAGGACCCCGGCTGGCTCCATGAAGCCCCTCAGTCACCCAGCAGCCCCCCACGCTCTCATGAAGCCCTCTCAGGTTGTTTGCTCAGGCTGTCGCTCTGAAGACAGCCCACTCAGTTTGGATGTTCTTTTCCCAGGCGAGAGCTGCCGGCTACATGTTTGCTTTCCCTCCACTCTCAAAGGCCACATTCACCTCAGGCCCCGAGGAGAAAGGGAGCACGGTATATGAAAGTATGGAGGCCGTGGTGGGCAGTGCTACTTTGAAACTAAGTGCACATTTGGTATGTGCAAGCAGGCGAGGGTTGTCTTGACACTTTTATTTATTTACTTTTTTGATGGGTACTTGCATTCCTTCCCAAACTAAGATGGGGTTCAGAGGTTTCTGTAATGAATGATTAGTCTTTTATCTTTTGGGTGTAAATGGTCCGAAATTACAGCATAGCAAAGAAAACATTTCTAAAAAATACAAAGAAACAATAGAAAATGAATGACTGATTTTCAGTTGTTTAAATATTCATATGGAAATCTCGGCTGTCTGAGCTTCGCCTGTTTTGTTCATCGGGCGGCAACTTCAAAGGAATGAACTCAAGTCCTGTAATTTTCCCTCAGCCTCTTGAGTCATTTCATACCCTTAAGATGAAAAGTGGAATAAAGGTTTTGAAAAGAGCTGCAGTGATGAGGGTGTTTTCTCATCTCTCTTTGTCTTTCTTTTTCTCTCTCGTAACTTGCGCTGTCACGAACGTGTGCAGCAGAGCAGGCAGCATGGGAGTCTTTTGCAGTGATTAATTAGCCAAATGCATTAACACCTTAAACACACAAACCCAACACATGTAATTAGTGCAGGGAATTAGCAGAAGCCCTCGGATTTTCTTGTTTTAGCTTGTTATGAAAGTTAGATGTGAGAGCAAGCTATTACTCAACCACGACTAAATCCCCACCCACTGTAGTACAACCAGACTGATGAAACACACTTGCATTGTACCTCATAGTCGTTCTGTGTAATGCTTTTAATTTTTAGAAAAATGACAACAATATCACAAGAAAAAGAGCTGTTATTGTGTGCAGAAGACACAAAATACAAGGCATCAGCTGCTTCACTAGAAAAACATTGGCCGACAGCTAAAGAGAAAAGACTATTGCTAAAGATCATCAGCAAAGAAGCATAACAGAATTAGAGAGCAAGGTTTTTTTTTTATTTCCAGACAATACATTTTTTTTTTGTACGCACCCACGTAGACTTTTGATGAATATTAAATGTTATACTTTAACTTATTTTTGTGTCAGTCTCTCAAATCCAATACATATTTATACAAACATTCATAACAACATGTTGTCTATAAAGTAATGTTAACAGGTGCAACTTCACTAAGATCTAATTAGGGGGAGGAAATGAAATCACCTGAACTGTAGACCACAAGAGTGTTATTTGATTATTTTATCACTAAGTTAAAAACATGGTACAAAATAAAAAGGTCTTAAACATTTTAGAATTTATAGCGTAAAACAGTAATCTTCTTTGGACATGTTTTTTTTTGGGAGCGGGAATAAATGTTGGTTCCCTAAAAGACTCCCCTAACAGCAGGTGGTGTCACTAATTAGATTAGATTAGATTAGTCTCTATCTTGTGTGGTAATCAATAAATCACCTTGTGTGAATGAAACCTGTGGATTCAGTGGGCACTTTTCCTCTGACCAGATTACTGTGAAGGAGAGTGAAAAAGGTCCAAAACAAGCTTGGTGATTTCCCCACTTTGCCTCCCAGGTATCGCTGTCTCCCGCCAGCAATGGGCGATTTCAAGGCAGGTTTTCCAAAACAAAACACTTCCTCCGGGCCACCACTCGCTCTGTGTTAGGAGACATTGTGGCTGTGCAGCTATTTCTGCAGTCTCAGAATGGTGTGCACAAACAGAAAGGCTGCGGAACAATGGGCAGCATGCAGTGAAGTGCAGGCTATAATGAGGCAGATGTCTGGGTATTGGGAGCCCACAGCAGGCGGGGGGGGGCACATCCCTGCTTTTGTATATGGAGTTTACTCTCTCTCTCCCTCTCTTCTCACTACTTTGCCTCTCATGGCCTCTTGCTCTTTCTTCCTCTCCTACAAACACGTGAACATGCACACGTGAAAACACACACACATACACACACAGACTCCCCTTTACACTTCCCCCCGGTCCTCCATTGGTTTTAATTATCCCACTCCAAATCCGCCGCTCCATTAGTAGCTGTATAATAGTGTCCCCCCCGTCTACCTCCCCCTCAGCTCCCCAGCTCCTCTCCATTCAAGTCGGGGAGAGAAGCTGCCCTTTGAGCCCCTGTCAGCCTCGTTGGCCGAGGTCTTCAGGTTCTCACATTCCCTCTCGGCCAATCAGAGAGTGGCACAGAGGCAGGGCCCAATTAGATGACAGCGTCCTGCCAGAGGAAAGGAGGGCGAGAAAAAAGAAAAAAAGAAAGCCAATCGCTGTGATTAATTTATTCAGATTCCCCCTGGGGAACGACTCTGTTGGAACGCACCCTATTTTTATGTACCCTCATACCCAGCTCCCCCCTGCTCCCTCCTCTTCATTCTTTTATTGCATTTCTGAAGAGTGATAGAAGAATGCAGAGTATTTCTTTTTCAGGCACTTTTAATATGTGCCCCCCATCCCTCCACTTCCCCATTTTATCCTCCCTCCTCCTCCTCCTCCTCTCAAGGTAATTACAGAGAAGTCTCAATAGATGGGAAATTCATGTCTTTGAGCCCCGGCCATATGATGTATGAGAGAGAGGCTGGTACAGAATTAAAGGAAAGAGAAGGAGAATAGGGGGACGGCAGGAACTTGAACCCGCAAGTGTTATTGTGCTCAAGCCGTAGGGGCCAAAACATAGTATCCATGGTAAATAAAACGAAGAGCTTCTTCAGGCCCCTCGACAACCCCTCCCTCACCTCATCCTCCCACCGCCCCTTGTGACCTGTTGCTTTCTTTCTGCCACCATTGTCCCCAAGTGTGAAGTGGGTGACATCACCGCTTCCTCTTGTAAACAGGTGTGATGGGACGGAGAATAAGACCAGTGTGCGCCTCGGGGCTCTCGTCTCTTTTCAGTGCGTGGGTTCTATTTCACCTCATGTCCCTCGATGCTGCCACTGCTGGGCCCACCCTAACCCGGACCAACCCCCCTTCTACATCTACTGTAAGCGCAGACACAAGAGAGGAAACAAAAAACAATCACAGAGGGACGTTTTAAACTGACAGACCCACCACCATCTTCTCTGACAAAATGATTGCTGGCATGAAGAAAACGATTACTATTAGAGATTTCAGCCGTGCGATACATTTCAGTACATACAGTAAAACCATCATGTTGTCAGTGTAAAAGCATTAGCATCAGGGGACACTCTTTAAACTAAATTGATAGTGCTTTAGAATTCCATCTACCAAGATGAAAAAGTGCCAGCTGTTTCTGCTTTTGAAATTGCAGAATTCATTTTTAACACCATGCAGTGCATCGGGATACATGCAGAAAGGTACACCTGCAGGGTTTATACCTGACGATATAAGTGTTGAAGTTCACATGAAACAGTTAGCAGAATGGTATGTTATTTCAAATATTTAACTATTTTCTGCAAAAACCTATACTTATGACATATATTGATTGCTGTTTATAGTAGCCAATATCTTGAAATGTGCATTACACTCTGCACAAAGGCATTACATAACTCTGCTGTCAAGGACTTCTCCTTACCACCATCTGTTGGCTCCAGGGAATTTACGGACAATTCTGACAGGATTGAAATGGAGAAAGAAGATCATCAAGACAAAAGTTGTGAGAAACATTTTCCCTGACCACTGTTGATTGATGCACCATGCAGCCGGTCTGAGGAGAGTCCTCACTGGGTTACTGAGGTGGTGATTGAAGATGGTGAACATGATCCTTTAATATTTTCCTCTTTGTCCTTAAGACATTTGTCTGTAGGCCTATTGATCTGTTGTGGCAGAGAGGTCTGAACTGGACTCTCTCTAGCAAATACAAAATAAATGTCAAATCCACCCTTTTACCAACAGAAGCCAATAAAAACTGTGGGCTGTCAGGTGGTCACATTGATTTCTACTAAACAAAGATGTTTTTATACTGTCATATTGTTAACCTAACAAAGCGTCATGTGATGCTGTCAAGATGTGATTTGCTATGTTGCAAAGGCATCATGAGCATCGTTTGCACAATGTATTAACTAAGTGAAATAGTGTTTTATTGGTTAAATAACAAATACATGAATGCAGTCATTGGTTAAGAAAGAAAAGTACATCCAAAAATCTTGCATTAGGCAACAGGTGCAGCAGCCAACATTTGATTGAAAAATGTATTCAACCTACCTCTGAATATGAGAGAAACAGCATTTACAAAAAATAAATTGGATGGAAGGATAATTATTCTCTAGATTTCCTGGATTTCCTTTGTAAAGTTGGACTTTGGACGTTGGTCAGTCTCGCATTACGATCACATCTCATTTACTGTACGTGTAAATATAATCTGTGGATTGGGACTACATTTAAAAGTCACCTAAGACCTGTTCCTTCTCGTGCGGGCCTTGAATGCATCCTACCTGTCATCGGACATCTTGGATTCAGTTTACTGCTATCCAGTTTACTGCTATCCATAACTGCTGCTGCTTGAGCTCTCAATGATATGCATGAGTGCAGCAGCTACATATTTCATTGGAATAAAGAGTTCCAATTTACATAAATATATGACAGATGTCAGGTGTGATTGCTGACAATGTCGTGTTTTTTCACCGTTCCAGGTAATAGTTCACTTATTTTAACTTTGCCCTTGGTGCTCTACCCTAATTATTTATTCTTTTTATTCACCAAAAGGATTCAGGATCTAACAGAACAATTCACATGTTCTGTTTCTATAAAACTGTGTGTTTGGTTGGTGTGCTGCTGTGAGTTTGATGTTTGACCCACATCACACACTCTCTGCGTCCCCCCCTGTGATTCCTGTCACTCCCGACTCTCTTATCCAATGAAGCAGAAATACCATTAAAAGCTGGATTCTGGGAGCTTATGTCAACTTTTCATTTTCTTCCCATCACACACACACACACACACACACACACACACACACACACACACACACACACACACACACACACACACACACACACACACACACACACACACACACACACACACACACACACGCGCACACACACGCACACGCACATGCACAGAGCTGTTTCAGTGCTGCAGTCTGTCTCCATACACCATGTAAGAGCCTGCCACCCATCTCCTGGAAGTCCCAGCACCCACATGAATTAACCTCGATTAATCTGAGTGCCTGTGCCCATGTCCTGATGATTTATGCATCCGATGGGCGCCGTGCTCCCAAGCCAAACTCTGCACTGACAACAATCCACAAGGGATGATAATTAGCAAGGCACTTTCACAGTTGATATAACTGCCTCATTAGGCGTGTAAAGTAACAGTGCGTGTGCTTTTATCCGATCACAGGGCTGACACGGTGACGTAGTTCGGTTTTGATCTCAGAGCGCCATGACGCTAACGCTGCAGACAATCTCCTTTCTTGATGACCAGGGTTGATCGTTGCCTCTGATGTTTCTGAATATTTTTGGCTTAGTGGACTGACTGAAAGTCACTGTGGTTTAAAAGCACCAGCTAACTGTTTAAGATGCACAAGAGCAACCGTTTAACTTTGGAGAATTTACTGTAACACTCCCGTCATGTTTCCTCAGTATCTGTTCCCAGCCGCAGGGATGTAATAAATGCATGATTCATCGCGTTGAAAGTGAGCTGAACACCCGTCAAATAAAACCGCTGGTGGAGTCGTGCTTTCCCACCTCTGCTGCTGCAGAGATGGATCATCACTCTGTGGCTCTTCAGAAGCAATTACATATTCATCCACGACTGAATTAAACATTAGCACAGTGATGTTTAAAGAGGACATGCTATGCTCATTGTCAGGTTCATATTTCTATGGTGTGCCTCTAATGTGACGTGTTTACATGCTTTAATGTTTAAAAAGCTCTTTATTTTTCTCATACTGCCTGAGCTACAGCACCTTTTTTCACCCTCTGTCTGAAACCAGAGCCCAGTCTGCTCTGATTGGTTAGCTGGCTGGCTCTGTTGTGATTGGTCAACTGCTTAAATACTGTATGTCCCGCCCTTTAGCCTATCATGTGTTGGAGCACTAGCCAATAGAAGCGCATGTTACATAGTGATGTCACTATGTTAAAGAAGGGAACAAAGGAGTCCAACGGTGGCGTTTCAGGCAGGGGGGGTGGCGTGGCGGCGAGTGTAGGAGAGAAACTCCCTCTTGAAGGTTAATATTTCACCTGATAGGCTCGGAATTAAATTGCTTTTTATTGCGTAAACTAGAGATGAATAACTAAGGTAATGACCATTCTGGCCAAAGTTACAGAGGGGGTGCCAAATCCTGCAGCCTAACACTAGCTCGGCCAGATCTAGAGAGCCCTCTTTTAGTCTTGCATTGTTACACATATTTTTTCTTGCACAAATTCGTCTTCTTCCCTGCATTTCTTTAGGGCTGGGCTACTTCTTTTGCCATAATACTGCCACCTGTCGTTTAGTGGAACCACTTTAACAGTCTTGGAGGACTAGTTAACAGTACGTTTTAATATTTGTATGCACACTGCCTTTTCTTCTGTTATGCTATGTGACAAAGAAATTGGGAGAGACCACCCAACGGCACTGAATGTTGTCAACCATGGGTATTAACCAATTATCTTTTCAAAGGGCTACAGCTAAGAGCAATAGTCTGATGATCGCGATTGATTACTGTAAGAAATGTTTGAGAAACACTAAGAAACGTAAAATATGTGCTCCTTCCGCTTCAGAGCCATTTACATCCTGTGTTTATATTGGTTTCCTGATAGATGTACTTCCACAGAGGCGACACACACACACACACACACACACAGATGCAGACAGATAACACAGACACGGACACAAAGTGAAAGAATCCATTACGAGTCCTCAATGAAGTGTGGTTTTTTCTTTGTAGCCAGATTCCAATTTGTTCAAACCTATAATCAAAGTCAAGGGCTGTCTATTTGTTTTCCATGCTCGGCCCCATCCTGTTTTAATGTTCGCTCAGACTGGGAGGGAATTGTCACACATAAAAGAAAGCTTGAGTGTCGTTCGCACCATCATACTTTCATTCTTCAGTCTTGATGAGAGAGAAACCCCCGGGGTATTCATTAGTCAACCCACAGGCCCCCCCCCACTCCCCCCAAGCTTTCTCCGTCCCCCTCTGCTCGTCACATAATTGCAGGGCTCCACAAATGGCTCCACTTTGAGTCCATATTGTGAAATGTGTTTTACGAAACTGTCAGTGTTATTGATTTGTGTCGAGACAAAGCGGACAGTGCACATAATACCAATAAAGCAGCAATTTAAGGACAAACCAGAGGAGGAGGGGCTGGGAGTTGATCAGCGTGAGATGCTTCCAGGCTCATGTCTATGGGTTTTTCTGAGTTGACTGTAACAGCGTGTGACACACAGGCAGATGAACCTTATTTAAAATGCATTTTGATGTGCACAGTGAGAACGGTTTTCACAAAGAACTCCAAGCGGTGCAATCATGTCGTCATCAGAGATGTGACAGCAGAGGATGAGGTGAACACTGCTGATATCTTCATCACGATGCGTCCAGCAGAACAGCGTTTTATTGTCTGTTCCAAAAAGTTACAGCATTCATTAGGGCTGCAAGAGTGTAAAGGTGAAACTGTGAAAAAGATATAAAGTATAATAAACTTTCTCGGTTTCTTCACACTCATGCTGCACTTTTTATTAGGGCATGAATCATGTATTGATTCTTTCAAGATCAATATTAGGTCCTTCTTAAGAGCAGCTTTTGTGTTGCCAGATTTAACAAAAAAATGTCGTTAGTAAATATCCTCTTCAAGTCTCAGAAATGCCAAATCACTGCACATCGAGATGTTTTTTCGTTCTTCTTTTTCATGATATCAGAACTTGTTGTGCTTTGTACATTTAGGGCCTATGTCTCACAACTGTAAAGCCTTTTGATTGGCTATATAAATATTGTTACATACTCAAACAATAATTTGCTTTGCCTTATGTACAGTATACAGAATACATCGGTCGATTTTGATGATTGACACCTCTTTTGAACCGTTAGAGCCAATAGAATCGAGGGGGAGTTCCTAAATCCATCTAAACATTACCATTGGTGAATGAGAGTGATGCACAGCCAGCAAGCCCAAAACCGGAAGCTCTAGACTCTATATGAATACTCCGTTTATTGACATAAATGTTATGATGGATTATCAGTAATCATTTCAAAGTGACACAGAGACATTGGATTAACCTTCAGCAGCGTTTATATGCGTTTTAATGCCGTTGAACACAACTTTTGATCAGAAAACAGCAAAGGTAAGACGTATTTGCCGTTTTGGCCCCGTGAAGTGAAGTTGTGTGTTGTCTTTGCTTGCCTACGCTGCCGTGAGTTTTGGTCGCAGAGTGATGATACTTATACCATTGGAATCTCAGCTTTCATATGATATCTTGTTTGTGCAGATCGATGAAGTATAAAAGATCGCTACCGTGAGTTATGTGCTAAGTGCGTTAGCACTCTTTCGCTTAGTGCTAATTCAGACGCTTGGCGTTAGAGTTGTGTTTTGTTTCGGTAAAAATGGTTCATATCGTCAGTTAGCTGAGTTTCTTCCCGTTAAGTGTGTATGACACATTAATAGTTGTTAAATGTTAAGAAGCCCTGAGACACAGTTTCGTGAACATTTCATGAAAAGCCCCCGTCGGCTATGGGGTTTAACAGGTTAAAGTGTGGATTATATTCCCATATGGAGCAATATACATCATATAGTTTTCATCTTCCTATATATACAAGTTGGTGAAACTCCCCTTTAAAGAGCTATTTCTGAAAAGCATTAATAAATGTTATCATTGTGGTAACTTTCCACGGTGATGCTTGCGTTCACTCAGTAATTTTCTTTTACTGTATTGAAAAAAATCTAAATGATTATTTTAAGGTTATCATTCAGTATTAATGTACAAACAAACACATGCAGAGCTTGTTCAAAGAGGAGAAAAAGTGCTTCTGTTGCCTCTTGGATCACATTCTCGGGGATGTGATACATCCTGGTGTTAAATATCAAACGTGACGTATAATTTTGCAGCACATCACAAAGGAGAACGTCTACCAAACAGTCCCAGGCTCATGCCTTCACTATAGTCTCCCGAGGCACAAAAATGGGAGCGTTTCCGTAGCAACAGTGGGGGCGAAAAAGGATTGTTTTCTCAGATGTTCCTGTGGCCCCGCCGTTCCCCACGGTGACGGTGACAGAGGCATTCTGGGATAGGCTGTGGCCGCGCCTGGCAGGCCTCGGAGGCGTCAGTGCTGTTCCTCCCGGGACGTCCTGGCACCGAGTCCCAACCCGCAACGCTGCAGCAGCCGGATAATTAAAACCACATCGCTGCTTCTCCTCCGCTCACAAAGTCACATCCCCTGACTCACAGAGACGCACATTCCCAGTTAAACCCATCTTGTAAGCTATTTGCAAATGATTCTTACTTAAAGTGTTTGTTTAAATCTTCTTGCAATACCATATGGGTGGAGTTAATAGCTTCGGATTTTGTCAGATACATTCTCAATCATGGCGAACAGCATGAAATCAACTTTCAAACACTCTTTTGTGGTTGGTTTCTGGAGCTCCTAGTGTTGTGGTAAATCCCACCCATCTGGTAAATAAAAAGTATTCAATCATACACTCATGGCCCAGGTCTGACTCAGAGTCAACACACAGTGAACTTTTCACTTAGCAGAGACACACAAAGACATGGGGGTTTGTGCCGCTCGCTGCTGTAGGTTTAACATTTTACAGCCAAATGTTTTCCTGCTCTGCTGCAGAGGGCTTCTTTTAGCTCATTTCTCTGCTGCCATTAGCTGAAATGCCATCCATCACAGGCTTGTTATGGTCAGAAACAAGGTTGGAGGAGTTCACTGAACCTGGATCAAATACTAGTTGTCATGTCTGTGGTTTGTTTTAGCCAATATCGGCGCCAGATGGAGTTGAGTTTGTCACATAGTGGAAGACAGTTTTGCTGCAAAGTGCCAACAATTTTGACAGAAAAATGTTGGACTCAATATCAGTCTTCACTCTGATTGACAACTTACTTGACATTATTTAAATGATCCTGACGCGCCACCATACCGGTAACCCAAAACATATAAATCACACACTGAGATGTTGTTTTCCGCACAGGTGTAGTCACAGGTTGGCTGAGAAAGTCGTTTATTTCACTCCACTGCCATAAGATGTCTCATCAATCTGAATCTTGTTACGGTAAAGAAATTAGATACCCAAAATCCACTGGACTGGCTGCATGTATCATTCTGATTTTAAACTCCACAGGACCTTAAGATGCTTGGATTTAGCTCACAAAAGAAGAGAGGGACATTTTTCTCATCAGGGGACATTGTAAGTATACCAAAAACGTAACATCAATCAACGCCATTCCCAAACATACTTTTTATTTAAATTGTCACATTTTCCAGAACTTTATCCAAACTTAATACCGAGTTTTCATGGCATGTCATATTCCATAACTTTGCTGTAATTGTCACGGCTATGGGGGAGCTGTGTTTTGGGAGTTGTGGCTTGCATGTTGGAGAGTACATGGTAAACTTCACAAGATCCAAGATGAACAGACTGTGTGTGAATAACGGGACATATGTCATAATTGATACTGATGATTCTATTTGTAGCTTGATGGTTTCACAAAACTACAAAATCCCAGTGGGTGTTGCAGCAAGTGTTCGGTAATTAGCTGCATTTTAATCAGCACCAACGCTAACAAATGCATTTCATCCTGGAATAAATCTTTTTCCAGCAGTGTGTGGGATGAAAGAATACTAAATATGCATGAAAACTAAACGTGATTCAGAAATGTAAAAAACCTGGAGATGTAAAATGTGTCATGCTAAAGAGGAAAACAAGCTTTGCAGGGTGCTTGGTGTCACAATGATGAGTTATGGAGCTGATCCAAAGTGCTTTTGTATAAATGAACAGCATGAAAAATATTCAACATGAATATTCAGTGTTTTGCGCTTCAATGGATATCTTATTTAATGTATAAGCTTCCCAGTGTTCCTGCGGGAAATTCAGAAAAGGGTACAACTTTTTAAATATCTTTATACAATGAATTTGTCATAAGGTTGTTGTACAAAATAGGTAGTTTTGTATGGCAAAAGAAATGGGACTGTACAGCAAGAATACAAAAAGGACAGTGGCATTTTGCTCAACAATGCGTTTGTTGCCGTGAGGACGGTATATTCTAAGGTGGTGATGATTAATTGTTGCAAAATGCTTAATGTTGCACCTTTTTCATTTATGGCAGCTGGATAATCCCCAGCTGTTTGTGACATGTTTTAAAGTAGGTAGAGGCTTTTTTTGGCTTGCTACAAACATATTAAGTCTTGTTTACACTGAAAAACCTTTATAAGGATGATTACGCTAACCTCTCTGCTGTTATATGATTTAAGATGTCAATCAATCAATGTTTATTTATATAGCCCAATATCACAAATGTTACATTTGTCTCAGTGGACTTCACAGTTTGTACAGAATATCAGTATGACAATACGGCACCCTCTGTCCTTAGACCCTCACATCGTACAAGGAAAAACTTCCTGAGAAAAACCCCACAGTTTAAAGGGGAAAATGGGAGAAACCTCAGGGAGAGCAACAGAGGAGGCATTTCAGCCTCAAATGTCTTATATGAGCCTTGTGTACTTCCACACACACATTCGCACACACTCTCTGTAAATGATATAAAGGGGAGAATCTGTAATTTTGTGAGATTTACGATACGGGCCCTTTTCAAAAGAGTTGTTCGCTTCTTTAAATTGGATTAGCTCTATCTTCTCTTTTGTCATCAGTGGTGTATGCTTAAGATGTTATTGCCATGACAGAAAGCAATATTGAGTGTGGTCTACTGTGTCGTTGTGTTTTTGCTAGAGACAATGCAGCCTATAGACTGCCGTAAAAAAGCAGGGAGTTCCCTACATTGTTAAAAAAAAGCTTGACTTGCAAATGGAAAAAGCCTTATTATAACTTTAGAGCATTTAAGTAAAAAAAAAAAAAGGTCTGCTCCACTGAGAAATGACATTAATAGTATATAAAACAGACCTTTTGAAAATGGTTTTCAATTATTTGTTTCACTTTTGATTGATAGTATTTTTATAATAATATCTTAGCTCTGCAAAAGCACATTGTTCTCGCTTTGCAAAATGGTCCTCACTCCAAAAGTGAATAACTCTCTGGTGTCTTCACAAAGGTGTCTATACAAACATACACACACACCCAGAAAAACACAAGAGGATGAGTCACACTTAAGTACCTGTGTAGGTGTAAGAGCAGCACATCTCAGATTGCTCACTTCTGTTCCAGGAAAAGGATCAAGAAAAAGTATTTTATTCTACTTTATTGTTTTTGTTTCGACACACTGCATTATGAGGCCTTGCTTTGAGAGATACCATTTATTGCCTGCGGAGAAAACATTGAAAAAAATGTCTGCTCCACAGTAGGATGACACTCACTGTTTCTGCTCCACAGGGAGTTGTGTTTACACCTCTGATGCAATTCCATAAAAGTTCAAATGATCGAGAAAATGAGGAAATAAATACTTTACTGATTTAGCTCCTGAGGTGACATATGCTCATCCATGTAATATTGTCAAGTGTTTTGACTGTGACGCATAAAACAAGACTGACTGCTTCACTGCACTCCCTTTCCAGGACATCCCTGCATTGCTTGATTGTTTTTTTGTTTTGATGATGGTTACGTTTCCTCGATATAGACCAAACTAATGCCTGACTGTTTGGTTCACCACCAACACTGCAGCAGCTGTGAGGAGTTACCACTAGGAAACAATAAAATATCCCTCTCCTGAAAATATGTCAGGAATGCTTTTTATTTGACGTTTCACTGTCTTATTTTTGTTCCATTGAAAAATCACTCTGTGTAATACTGTTTGACTGAAATCACAGTCTATCATTATGCAGAACATATGAAGAGGTTTTTATGCTTTAGTGCTCATTCGGAAAAATATTTTTTTTCTAGAAGAAATAATAATATAATGACATTTCCCATGCAAGTCATTAGTCCCAAGATCCCCAATAATAGTAGTATCTGTCAGCAGATCTTTTTATTTGGTGAATATTTCAACTTGGAGTTAAATGTTATTAAAATGATTGGACATTAATGAAAGAAAAGTGTAGAAAGCTTGACCACATTGTTGTTCCTCTATGTTTCATTCTTCAGTTAAATAATACAAATGTTTTTGACACTATTCCATAAATGGGACAAGTTGAATCCACAGTGAGTAAGTAATTATAAGTTCAGTAATACATGTTATCTCTCTTTAACAACTTTGTTGTTGCTGGAAGGTCTTTTTTTAACATGTTTTTAAATAATGTTTCAAATGTGTTTAGGATAACCAGAAGCAGAACTGGCTCATTATGTATAACAGGAATTTAGGGGATACCACTTTGGCCACCTTGCCACATTTGTGACCAGGAACACCAGGAATTCAGACCAATTATACTTTTACAGGAAACCCATTTTGCAAAATGCACTTGACCCACTCATCTATAAAACCGTATCCTGTTATGGGCACTTAAATAAAACACACACAACACTCATAACTATAAACCATACAGGAAATATTGAACAAACATCAACAAAAGCATGACACATCTTGTCACTATTAACACGGTTCATATATCAGGGCTGCAAACTTGTCACCTTTCGGCGAAATTCGCCGTTTTGAAACCAAAATAGGTCGTTTGTGTGGTTCGTGTAGATCTGCAATAAAAATATTTGGGGGGGGGGTCATCTGCGACTGCGAGTTTGGGTCTTGAGATGGATTGAGATTAATGACAGCTCCCGGGCGCAGATGACACTCCTCCCGGGAGCTGTCATCTCAATCCATCATGACAGCTAGCGCGCGCGAGCTGAGCTGTGCGCGCGAGTCTTCCTGTCGGCTTTCTAGGAACTACGCTTCTCGGACTTCACTGCGCCGGAGTCGATAGCCGTATAACCTAGCTACAGGAAGCTACCTACTGTACGAGCCTACATTCCTGTTGCAGAACGTGGAACACGCTCTCAAGGTAAGCTATCTGTTATTACAGTTATTATGAGTTAGTTAAGGTTAGCTGCTGATGTGTTTTTTAGTTTACCAAGGGAGCTAGCGAGGCTATTGTTAGCCAAGGGCTTATTGACTACACCTGTAGCTACCAGATGGGAACATATTTTCTTTCGTTCTTTTTTAATTAAAAAAAAAAAAAATCCATCTTGAAATAACATCATATAATATATCAAAAATGTATATATTATCTATGTACATAATATAAGATATTTTCGCGCCATAGGTAAAGTAAAATATTTTCTTTTGTTCTTTTTTAATTAAAAAATAAATGTTCCATCTTCAAATAACATAATATAATATCAACAGGGAACTGCTGCTAACAAATTGTTTCTATTTTCCTTTTAGAAATCATCTCGATGAAAAAGGAAGGTGTGCCGCAAGAAGTGTCAGAGTCACTGTCTTCTGCCTTTCTCTTTACTTTTACCTTTACAGAATAGTAAAACTGTCTTTACCCTTGAAATGAGAACTACGTGTGAGGAAGTGAATGTTACCGAGACATTTTGACCCAGACAGAGGGAAATTATTATTGTGTTGCTGCAAGCTGTGAAGGGCACAGTAGCATCGGTCACATTTCAGTCCCAATCCAACATGTGCAAGGCCTGTTTTTCTATTATTTCATGAAGCAACGATTCAACAAGTATGATTGTGCAGTCACGTTAATGCTGATTCCTCTCAGAGAGGACATGGCACTCTTTCAAAGTAGAGCACAAGCAGTAAAGTGTGCTGCTGATGTTCTCTGTAAAATTGGCTAAATTAGACAATTATAGTGTTGAAAAAAGGCTACCGCTAACTGAGTTTACACCAAGGGCGCCGGAAGCAGGGGGGCCAGGGGGCCATTGGCCCCCCCACTTTACAGCCCTGCCCCACATTCTCGCAGCAGCGGATGCCGCGGAACACTGTACACATCCCGTTTCAATAATTCCCCTCTACTCTAAAGTCGCATCTAAAAAGAACGCCATCTGATCTAGCTGTGTATATGTTTGTTATTTTTTATTGTTATATTCAATCTCATTAGCTACAGGCATTTTTGAAGCTTGTAAAGGGAAGATGACAGCTCTCACTCGCCACTCTGCTCTTCCACAGCGCCGCTCCCCCTCCCTCCGCTGAAATTATGAATGTAAGGCGTATAGTAATCATAGATAACACGGCAGGGTCCGTTACAGTTCCTTTTCATCTGATTTCAAATAAACAAAGTCTTGGCTTTTAGAATATTAAACTTGTTTCGGAAAATTCAGATGATAAATACAACTTTGAAGCTTGTAACGACATAATTACAAGCGGAGAACGGAGTAACTTTACGTCACAGCAGGCATAACAACAGCCGGTGTTTCTCGAGTGTTTTTCCCGGGAAACAAACACAATACACACAAAGGCAAAAATACACAAACACACACACGTATATACACACACACACACTCGCGAGCTCCCCCCAGACCAGTAATCCAAACGAAAATATTTTCCCTCCGTTACTACTTTGATCATTTGCTCCGATAATAATCAATCAGATTGATGGATATCCATCAAATCCAAATGTGGAGATGACAGCTTTGTAAATACCGGAGTTAATAACTGGAACTTTTCACAGAGTGTGTTCAAAAAAAGTGCGCTTACTTCAGTCAAACACCAGTCAACATTCAGCTTGTCAAACAAGAGCGTATTGAGCAGGAAAAAAGGAGAGATGGAATGATGGAGCAACTGCGCTGTCATATGTGTGGGCTGGACCTGTATAGTTTAATTTACAGGAAAGGAGTGAGCAGAGGGTAGAGTGGTCCATTCTTGTTCTGTTTTCTGTGACTATCTTCCCCTCCCCATGCTGAACACCCTCTCAGACTTTCAGTTGCGCGCGCTACTAAAGAGACGCGTTACCATGGAAACCAAACAATGTTGTAGCTGTATTGAAGTCCGAGTGGAAACAGTAACATTTGGAGCGTTATGTTAGAATGAAACAGGTCGTGACTCACAAATCAGATTTAGTCAGAAATCGGGAGAAATGCGGGATAAATATGACCCCGGGACCGGGAGGAAATCGGGAGTCTCCCGCGAAACTCGGGAGGGTTGGCAAGTATGTCACATACACACGCACTTTTTGGCCCCCCCACTTCTGAAATGAATCCGGCGCCGCTGGTTTACACCGTCCAATGATATCTTCTGCAACACATTGAATTATTCCTCCTGACACACTCATTGCAAGACCACTTTGTCTTCTCACTCTTAAAGACCCAGTGAAGTGTGCGCCGGTGCATGATCTGTTATGCTAATACGTATAGTAATGACCAAAATTGTCCATTGGAACCCATATCAAAGATGTTGGAATAGCAACGAATTTGACGAGTTGGAATTTTCCGCTGGGAAATCCGCCTTCGTGGGCGTGGCTTGCGATCTACTGCGTGACGTCAGAAGATGGGCTCAGCCGAAGTGTTTACATTCACCACCGTTCATTTTGTCTCTGTTTCAAAGTGGAATTTACCAACGTTTTTGAGCGAGTATTTTATTGGAAAGTGTTTCGCAGTCGACTGGAAGTGATTGCCAATCGAGGAAACCTGACAATGGAGGCGACAGTGAAGAAAAAGGGAGGAAAAACACACGGGAAGCGATGCATTGCCGCTGGCTGTGGTAATGTCAATTCTGCCGAAGTGGCGATGTTTCTGTTACCAAAAGATGAAGGTGAGTGGCTGGTGTCATTGTTTCGTAGATTCGTAGATTGTTTATGAAAAATAAAGGCCACTGTGTTTGTGTCTACTAACAAGACTATCATGGCGGCGGCAGAGCTCAAGTCGAGTTTCTCCGCCTGGAGATATTCTCACTATTTCACTTTTGTCGAGCACAAAGAAAAGAACGTTTTAGTTAAATGTAAGTTGTGTCTTGGCGGGTCAAAGATCCTATCGACTGCCCAAAACAGCAATTAAAATCTGTTGAAACATCTGCTGAAACAACATGCTGGGACGAAGCTAGTAGCTAAGACCACAGACCCAGACTCATCCGACGCCACTCCACCTCCACCTAAGCAACAGCGGCTGGATTGGCACTTTGAAACATATCTTTGTGTTTGTGTTTGTATAGATCACATTGCTTAGCAGAGTTCAGTGATGCAAATGCATGTCAAGTTGATCAACAGGTTGTATTATTCTCCGATGCAATAACAGTACTGAAATGAAGGCTACAGTATAAGGGCATTAATGGGTGCCCTTTTTTAAGTAACTAAAAAGTTACTTTTCACAGTAACGCATTACTTTTGGTGTAAGTAGTGAAGTAACTAGTAATTGTAACTAGTTACTGGTTTTCAGTAACTAGCACAACACTGCATGTGAACATGAATGTTGCATCATGCTATGAACAGATGAATGTATGATCAGGTGATGGCCAATCCTGTGTGTAGATCTACTCTAGATCTATGACAAAATATTGTCCTCAACTAAATTGACTTCCATGGCCACTTTCCTCATCTATCCTGTCCGAAAAGCTGTCAAAATCACTAATTTCTCTCGCACCAGTATCACTTTCCGAAGTCTCCGCCATGTTTACAATCACAACTGGGCCCATCTTGTGACGTCACAGCCGCTATCGTCTGCAGCAGCGGTAGGCTCAGACTCTGAAAAATTTGCGATGTTTATCTCGTCCCTCGCACTTCCTAAAAAATTATTTTAGCCATGAACAGGTACAATTATATGTAAGAAATGAAACTGCCATTTCATTTTGGCGCAAAAAAATGCACTTCACTGGCACTTTAATATTGTTGTGTTTCATTGCAGAGGTTTAAAATGCTCCCCTTTCTTAAATGAAAAAGTGAATTCTTGGCAGAAAGAAGAATTTCCCTTTCTGTTTGTGGCGCTAAAAAAGTTAGCACCTGTGATATGACTCAACTCTATAGTTGCAAATTGTGTTAGATAGTGGTACGGCTCTACAAAATAAATGCATTGTTATATTACAAATGGAAATTCTGTGTTTTTCTTATTATTACCACTGCTTGTTTTGTTGTTCTGATTGCTAAAATTGCCTGTAAATCCACATTTTAAAGCTGATAATTCAAAAAAATCTTCAGGGGGAGCTGACCCACGGTCCCCCTAGGGGGTTCGAACCTTGTCACCTTTTTTATCCATGATGAGTTTGCACCCCTGATATATGTAACATAAAAACTTTTGGTGACTAAAATATCAACAAGGCTATCCATCATTATGCTCAGTGTGTTTTTGAAATTCATATCACTGAAACAAAATGAAGCCTTTTTTTTTTTTACTTCAAACCGAGTCATCAGTCTATAAGGAAGTCAACAACTTTCATGCCTCTAAAACTTACCTTTTGCACATATCTTTGATTTCCCATCCATATTTTCAGTATTAAATGTAAAATGTTTTAAAGATAACATTAAAGTGACGGAACATTTCTAGTTAAACATCACTGAGCTTGCCTTGACAAACTTCTATGCTAATAAATCCCCTGCAGGCAGTTTAATCCTGTAAAGCGATGTTCAGGGGTCACATAGCACACAGGCCTAATCCCACACATGGAGCCATGGAGAAGGGACCTGAGATAAGACAGAGAGAGCTCTTAGTATGGTTAGAGCACTTCAATGTCTCTCACATGTATTTGTATGATGTCTTGGATTCCCTTTATCTTGCTTGAGCTCTGTCTCACATTTCACACAAAGAAAATCTTCCCCTTACTTTATCCTCACATATTTGCTCTCCTAAAGTCTGCAGAGGGTTTTCTTCTTTTTTGCTACAAGCAGCCGATGTATGGAGTCCACCTGTTATTGGTGGAACATATAGAAGACAGATGTTTTATTTTAGTAAAAGTAGTAAAACCACAATCTAAAAATAATTCACTACAAGTTTAAGTTCCTTGTTATAATACCTATTGAGACATTTGTTCAGATAAATGTAACGAAGTATCTCCAATGGTTTACGTCCAGTTTTCTCTCGATTTTCTTCTATTCATATCTTCAACTCACAAGTCATTGCTGAGCAGAAGTTAACATACATTTTGATCCACTTGTCATTGCACCAACTTTATATCTTTATACATTTTGTTTAGTCTTTGTCTTGCTTCCCAGTCGTTTGATTTATTTACTGCTTCAACAGCGTCCTGCACAGAGATTCTTCAGCTCACTCTTCTTTCAACATGTTTCTTAAAATACATGTTTGTTGTTCAAACCTTGTTTTACATCATACGAAGCAACCTGTATAAAGGTAACTCTCAATGTCTTTCCTTTCTCCTTTCAGTTGTGTCTCATCTCACTTCATCTCACTTCTCGCAAAAACACTTCTTAAGTCTTTACTTTTTTTCTAGGCCACCCTCTTTGTGTGGCTTAGACTTGTGAAGAGTGGGTGATAGTGGAAGAATGATGGGGAGAGACGGGTCTTTTTGAAGCATCACAGCGGAAATCCAGAGTCCTAACTCACTGTGTGAAGCATATGGAGAGCACATGGCTGGATACTCTCTCTTTCTGTCCCTGACTGCTGCTTGCAGGGGTTTGGTTTTATGGGCTCCGCTCTGATGATGGTCCAAAACAATCTTCCTCTTCACTCTGGACATTAGTTATGAGGATTAGTTGTTTCCTTCTGTAGCATCGGCCCATCAAAGGCATCCTAGAATGGTGCAGTCTATTTTTAGGCAGTGATTCCCTTTTTGTCTTCAGGCAGAGAGGATGTACGGTCGTAAACAGATCGTCCAAAATCCTGACTGGTGGTTTTGATACAGTACAAAAGGATGGGTAGTAAAACTAAACGAAAGAAGGGAAGTTCGAAGAGATTGGTTTCAGTGACAAAATCATTTGAAAACATGTTTTATATTTGAAACAGTAATTGACTGTTGGGAGACAAAGCTCTCATTTATTTTTGATGGATGTTCAAATTCTGAGAAACAATTGTACAGAGCACAATAACTTTTTCCTGAGATTGATGAGTTTGAACCCTTTTTGATTTACACATATATTGTGTGTGTCAGTGGCGAGCCGTGACTTTTATACCTAGGCCCTCTGACCCCCCCCTTCCCTCGTCCATTACGTCACAGCGTATACTTCAGCGGAATATCAAAACAACGGCCCGGGGTGCAAAACGCATCAATGACAGTGACCCTCTACCACACAGAACAACACCATTTATCTAAACACCTATCATGACAGGGCACCCACAGCCAAGTAACAATTCAAAATGAATTAAGTCGGCACGGCGGCCCACATTGAAAATGACTTAGGCCTACCTTTGATGATCAAATCACTTAAACACAAAGTCCATCCTCCTGTCCTTTTGGATGAAGCACTTGATGGCGGGGTCATGCAGCTGATCCTTTGCCACTCCAGTTTATCATTGTAACTCAATCTTGAAAATGCCTCGGTTAATAATTTCGCAACGATGTCATCACTATCACTGACATGAGCCATCATGAACTAATTTATGCTAATCATAAATCTATCGATTAGATTTATGATTCGAAAATTCGAGCTATTTTCCAAAATCCTATTTAGAAATCCCATTGCTTTTTTGTCGAGGGAACCCAAGCGCGGCTTACTACCGGGTTTTAGGACGCGTCACTGCACCACTTTATACACATGCATAAACTTCACAGCAGGACCACCAATCAGCTCCTATCTTCACAGTAACTCGCAGAGACGGCCAAAGGAGCTTCTTTCATTTAACCCTTCACATTCCAACAGAAACTGAACAGGCAGATTCTAAGGATTTATTTCTTTGGAAATGTTATTTTAAATACAATTAAATGAAGTTATTTTGGTAAAACTAATGAAAAATATAACTAAAAGAATATTTCAGGGCCCCTAGAGGGCCCTGACGGCTCGCCACTGGTGTGTGTGTGTGTGTGTTCATATCTTTTTTATCCTTTCCTTTCTCTCTGAAAGATGTTGATCATGAGCCTTTCTTAAAGTAATAAAGGCTTAGTTCTTATTCTGTCTGAAACCAGAGATCTATATCCCTGCTCTGATTGGTTATCTGGCCGGCTCTGTTGTCTATATAACACACTTCAGGAAAGGAGTAAGTGGAAAGACCGTTGCATCTCATACAGATGCTGACATTTTCTCTATGCATCTGTATCAAGACAACAACGGCCCCTGCCAAAGCGTTGGTCTGTGACTCCGTTGAACCATTGTTTGCAGTGAGAAGCACCAACTTAAAATCTTTATTTCACAAGTTGTGTTGCAAATATCCATCTCTAGGACGTGGTCCCGCCACTGGATTATCAGAAATGTTTGTTGAGTTTATAATACAAATAATTTTTGAAAACATATTTCATTTGGATATAGTTTGAGTTATTGGGAGAAAATTACAGTTGTCTAGTTTCTCTGAAAGTGGAACTCCACTCTTGGTCTGCCAAGAATCTTTCTGACTCGCACATCATTGCATGACTGCATGAAGTGCCAACTGTAAACTACAATTACATCGCATTCCAGTTAAGTTTGTGGTAGTCCAAGACATTTATATTGCTTCAATTAACTTCCCCAGGCCTTCGACTGCAGGGATAAAATCACCCAAATGGACCTCTGGGCTGCTCGCGGTTTCAGAGCTATTCCATTTATTTATCGTCTCAGCATTGTTTGTGGGTCTGTGGCTTCAGCATTCCTGGAGCTGACACTTGGATGTCCAACACAACATTCTGATGAAAAACACGGACCACATCCCAAGGGGAGGTTGTATTTTTGCCAAGTAACATGAAGGAATGCTTATCTTAACTTAATTAGAGTGTCTATTTATTGTAATTCAACAATGGTGTGACAGGAGAGCTGCAAGAACTCAAGCATTCAACGTTAAGAATACTCTTACTTCATGTCTGTTTTTGGACGAAAAATGATCTGTAATATCTTAAGGTTACAATTTGAACTGTACTTGAAGTGCAGTCGTGACGTCTTGTCATGAATTGTTTGTCCCACAGGACACGTGTACATTTTGTCAGACAGATTTTTGTTCATACCACTGAAATTGGTTTAAACAAAATTGTCTAGCGTTTGGCTTTGGGAAGTTTTAAACTTAACCTTGTTGAACTCTTTTCCTATATTAATTTCAAAGTTTTTTGCCAGAAAGCCCTAAAAGATGACTGTGGTTACAGACTTACATCATATGAAGGAGTGGATGACATGAATTATGTTTTGTTGATACGACTTGGAAGCATTCAAATGTTAACTAGTGGGAATGTATAATGATAATCACACCGTTTGTGGATTTGCTGCCATATTTACTGCTAGGGTGGACATACTTCCAGGATTAATGATGCCAATGTGGAAATATTTGAGCCTATAAAAAAAATGAAATTAGTTCTACTTACAATTCCAACTAAGAGGCTGACATGAGGATGTGCTGGTGCTGGACTGGATTTGAAACCATTTTCATTGACACGCAAAACAAGGACAATTTATATGTGTTGAAATATAAAAGCTTATCGGGGAAAAAGCTTGCTCAGCAGCCCTTTCCTTATAAATAAAGGTTACGAAATGATCCTATTAGTTCCATATTTCAAATTCACATATATAATATTCACAGTAAACTCTCCTGGCTCTTCCATCCATATGCTTCTGAAATATTCTCATTCCCAAATGACCTGACCCACTTTCATTTAACTTACTGTTGGCAGACAAAAATCTGATATTCTGCATCAAATATAGTTTTCACAGAAATGTCTTTGTTCACTAAGACTGCTGTTGCATCATTAACTACAGTATGAATTTGTATAGGAATCCCCCCAAAAATTGCAGTAATAGTCAGAAGCTTTATTTAGATTCAGATTCTCAATATTCTCTCGTGTCAGAGTATGTAATTCCTCAGCTGTTCATTAAACATTTCTCCTGGTCCCCTTCCTAACTGGCCTAAGATATGCTCTTTTATCCTCTTCTTCAACAGAAGGGTTTACCTTGAACACTGGGCTTAACTGAGTTCAGCCTTCATCTTAATGTAGCAAAGAGCATCAGGCTTTAGGAATGCCCAAAGGTCCAGGGGCAGGGGATCACTGACCTTGCACCCTCCTATCTTTGGTCCTAGTCCTGATTTACTGAAGCAGAATAAACCCCCTCACCTTGGAGGCTGGCAAAAGGTCTGGATAAAGTTGTATGGAATGTCCTTTTATCAGTTGTTGTCACTCAAAGATGCCATGCTGGACAATAAATAAATAGATTTTCTTAACTTGGGTATACAGATTAAGCATTAGCAGGTCTCTAGTTTGGTCCAAGAGTAATCTAATACCTTTGGTCACCGATACTTGCAGTCTCACTGTGAGAAGTCCTATTTATCCACTGGTGGCCATTGAAAAGCTTGACCAGGCGTCCGTGTGGCATTTGTTGGGCTACCAACTTGGTACACAATGAAATCTCAAAAAACTAGATGTTTTTTCATACATCTTCTTAAATATATACTTGGTGCTCAAATTATGTTTGTGACTTTGGCGATCCCCTGACTTTCCCTAAAACACCACCAGCACATCAAACTTTACACTTCTCCAGAATAAACAACTACCAAATGAATTGGGACAAATGTTGGTTCAGACTTTCACGTTCCCTTTGTTTACATTTAAAAAAATGTTGGTGAACCTCTGACTTCTCCTTTTGTAAAAGTTAAATGTGTCCAATACTTTGGTTTGTGAAAAAATACCTGCAAAACTAATGTCACTCCAATAAGCCTCAGCTGTACTGTGTTTAAAGTGTAAACTAGCCTCTGAAATAGTCGGAGATTGTTGACTGTAGTCTTCTTGATGCATTTACAGACTTAAAGTAAGCCCCTTTGTGTGCTTGATCCTCTGACCACAGCTGACAAGCGTGAGGAAACTTTCCTCAATTCCCTAAACCTCATTTTGCCCTCCTTACACAAAGTTACTAGATGAAGTAATTGAGTTGAGGGACAGGCTGCAACTGTGATACTGCTACACCGCCTCTCTCCATTTCCCCCACAATCACTGACAAAGAACAATATCCAATTATCTGCAGAACAACCCCGCCTCGCTGCCAGCTGTACATTAGGTCTCAGTTTCTGGGAACGAGTCCTAATATCAGGCTGGCACTGAAGGGCCTCCTCCACAGCTGCTCAGCTGTACTTCCTATTGATGAAAACAGGAAGAACGAGAGAAACAATGACACATAGTACACCATCAATCTACTATCTGTATATCCATCCATCTATTAAATTAATCGCATTACCTCTACGGAGAACTTATTTAGTCTCAAATATTCTTTCTAAAATAAAATGTTGGAGTAGCTGCTTAACCTCTTGTACTAGAAGACATTTACATTGATTTGTAGTTTCTTCCAATGTTGATTGGACACAAAATACAGGAAAATATAATGAACTGCATTGACACATCGATTTGTATCCACTCTGTGTCTAGATAACCATTATAAGTATCAAAACCAAGCTTTGATTTATTTAAAATCTTAAGTATACATGCCACAATGCTTAATATCTTTATAAAGAGATAATGCATGATATGTAGCCAGAATGGTATTACAAGTAAGTTGTCAAATAAGTGTAACACACCATCACATATTTTTTCTGCTATCGAAGAAAAATAAGTCGAGTTGAGCACCTCCAAAGAAACCCCTCAGGTTTTAAATTCTAAGTATGAATCCAATATGCTTTTTTGAGCACCTGAGTGGCTTAAGAGAACTGCAGTTTCCTTGTACTTGTGTAATTTCCTCGTCAAGTGCTGTTAGGCAGCAGCAGAGTCTGCCTCAGTGAAACGTCTCTCTGCTCGTCTCCAGCTGTGGAGATGAGGGAGGGAGAAAGGGGGATGGATGAGAACAGAGAAGAGATGAGAGTTTGGGGTTTCCTACTGTAGATCACAGGGTCAGAGAGGGGCGGACGCCTGAGAGGATATTTCATCTCGGAGTAATGTTAGATGTCTATCCTCTCCTGCCTTCATACATAATGTAACAGTGGGTTTTTTTGTGCCTATTCTGCAGATACAGAATCATAAAAACACAGCAGCTGCGATGAGTGTAAGCAACCCCATTACACTGAAATCAAACAAGAACTGGTGATCATATTCTCAATGGGCGTATAAAGAACAGCAGCACAACCTATTTAGTTAAACAGTAGGATAACATATGCATTTTTAATGGAGGCACAATAAGTATGCCATGTTCAATCAGGAATGAATTTATTTTGGATACACTTATTGCTGCATTGTGGGTACAATCTTTTGCTGGTAGATATTTCATCATGCAATTTTGTCATCCAGAGTGCAGAGTACATGAAGCGAGGGAACAGAGAACAGTTTTTTTTCTCACTGGCATCTCCATATATGAAACTAAGTCCAAGAAGGATTGTCTTTGTGCCTTTTCTTGCATCTCTGACTGTCTCTCGTTCCATTTTTTTCTCTCCTGAAGTGGAAAATCTGAAGTAATTGGTTTCTGAATTAAAGAAAGAAAGCAGGGATGAAAACAGGCTCTAATTCATTTTATTCTCACAGGGAGAAACGAGGTAGCGGGAGAGTTTGGGGAATTCCTCCAAACGAGCATTCGCCCTCAATTTCCTCGCCAACAATCAGCGGCATCACTTAGGATATAGGTGTTTCTATTCATAGAGCTCCGGGTCAGCGTTGGCATGTGAAGGCTTATTTTTGATTAACCAAGCGCCTCTGCAGCCGTGCAAAACTCTTAGGCTTATTGCACTTCAGAGAAGACAAGGCAAGAGATGAGTTTGCCGAAAAAGGTTTTAAAAAATATATAATTGGATGGCTGTCAGGGGAACAGAATAGCAGAGAATTGTAATTGGGGGGAGATAGAAAGAGAGTTCTTCTCAAACTACTAAAATTAAAGACATATCCAACTCGGTGTCAGATTCTGACACAAAGACACAATGTGGTGTAGAACCTGAATCACTACAGCTCTGACAATTAGCCCTTACATCCCTTCAGTGTGATGCCTAAGGGGTTCAGGTAGCGGCTGTCCTCAGCATACGTAGTAGTTACCGTACAGCTGGAGGTCTCCGTCTGGTGAGAATGTGACTGATTGAGGATACAGAGGTTTCAAGTTATAAGAGCCTCCATCACAGTACATGTAATGGCTTCTGCACAAGCTTGGTTAGAGGAATAGGGGAACAAATTGTGGGTAATAACATCCAATGAAGAGGAAAATAAGTAAAAACAACAAAACTTGTGTCACACCATTCTTAGTCTCACATTTTCATGTGACATAGCAAAGTCTAGGTCTATTCTTTTGGAAGGTAATGCCAGCATTTGACGCAGTATATGTAGGCAACAGGACAAGATATACATTCAGATTGGTATACTGTAGAAGGCCTTAATAAGTATTTGTAGTCCAGATATTCACAAAAATTCAATCTTAGAATTCATCGGCTATGGATAGTTAAAGGGGCCCTATAATGCTTTTTGGGGTCTTCCCTTTCCTGTAGTGTGTTATAGGTGTTGTGCATGTAAAAGGTCTGCAAAGGCTAAAATCCAGAGGGACTAACCCTGATTATCAAACAAATAATAATTGAGCGTAAAACAAGTCTTAAGGCCTAACCCTAACCCCAAATATTTACCCCTTTCCGGACTGAGGCTTACTGTATCATCATCAACTTGTTAGCTGGTTGTTTAAAAACGTGTGATTTCTATTAGATTTATAAAACTGAAATAAGCGCAACACACTAACCAACAAGTCTTTTCCAAAGTGACCATTGATCCCAGTACTATGACTCATTACAACAACTTTCTCCAGTGTCAAAGCTTTTATAAACCTTGAACAGTAGTTTGATTAGAGAACAGAAGAGGACAGTATGAGTTTAAAGCTTCAGGGAAAGTAAGTAAGATATATAGGTCAAACTACAGAGAGGGTTAGGGTTAGATGATAGGATAGGATTGGAGTATCTCTGATGTCACTTACTTTGTATGCCAATGGTATGCATATAGGATTAGATTTGTATCCCCATTTTTCATCTCAAAAACACAATTACTATGCACACAATATTGGTTGTATCTCTCGCCCTTCTGTTTCCTCCTTTAAATATTTTTTTTCAGAGAGCTGGCGGATGAATCTTTTCATATTTGCATACTGTTATGCATTGAAAGAATATATTCAACTTTTAATGATCACTATAATTTGGTATGAGAATTACAATTCTTGTGTAACAGTTGTAAATATGCAGTGGTCTTTAGTGTTAAATATTTATGTGTAAATCATTTAGTATAATCACACAAATTCTGTGTTTTGTATTTAATAATTCTGTGTTCTTCATTTATTAAACGTTCAATACCTGACTAGGTCTGAAATCAGTCACTGTACTCAGAAGATATTTTTGTGGGGACTTCTCTCCCCTTTTTGTGAATGTGTTTCACGTGAGAAGAGTCGGTGTGGGGGAAAACCAATTTAATAACGACTGATTTGTTGTATATCTGTCAGTCAGTGAATAAACGGTGATCGGCTCAACTGTATGCTGGCTCGGGTCTCATCCATCAACGAAACAAAACACAACGCAGACACCGCTAATCGACACCGGTTACACTTGCATAACTTGGATATTTAGGGTTAGGGTTTTCATCAGCTGCTACATTTGATAATTGTTGGACTTTAATTTGTTGACCTTTGATTGCCTCTCAACTGCTCTGCCAGTATTCCTGTTGTGTCAATTTAATGTCAATACAATGTAAAAATCAATATGTTTGGAATACGTTCATTTAAGCATCCACAGACCAATGACTGTCCTGCACTTTGTATGGATCATTCTCGTCCAAAGGGACCATTTCTCTCATCTGTTCCTTTTTGCTCCCACCATACTCTTTAGTGTGAGAAGGGTTGAACTGCCTGCGAAATGGCATTACTAAAAACCTTGTGTTTCTAACCCAGGTTACAGATGTTTATCCTCTGCAGGGTTCAGATCAATCAGACTTATCAGTGACGTCACGGCTGACGCTGATGGAGGTGGTGTGATCACACACTGTAGCCCGGGAATTAAGTGGCTGTGTGTGGGAGTGTGGTTGCTTGGAGGAATGTGTGTGTGTGTGTGCATCTCGTATCATCATCCCTGCTCTTTACTCACAGCAGATAACCTCTGATTTGTATGTGGGGGTTAATCCAGGGATGACGAGGGAGCGTTCCTCAACGTGCTGCATCTGCAACCTCTCAGTGTTTGGGGATTTGTCTGTCCAACAGTTACAAACACAATGAGACAACTGTCCCTTTCACTCCTGACCCGCAAAGCTCCGTTCCCCCCCAGGATCACAGCACACCGATCAGCAAACCCCATTCACTCAACTGCTGGATCACAACATAAAGGGGATCAATTCTTTTGAATTAATGAATCCCTTTCATTGGATTTGACGGAGATCCCCTGGAGAACTGTGTGTTTTACCGACAATTTGGCAACTAACAATGATGCAGCAACTGTGTGTGATATATTTGTGTTTTTCACGGCACTTGCTTACATGATATGCAATGTTCTGAAACCAAATAGGCAATACAAACTGATTTAACAAACTATTCCTACACAATTCCTATTTAGCCATCTTTAGGGTGAATTTAGCCAGCCATGTGATTTGCATGAGTCGTTTCTGCCAAAATCTAAAGAAAATAGTCTCTTATACCTAACCACAAACACGCATCTCTTTAAGCAACAAAACGGTTTGACATTGAAAACAGAAGGGTAAACTCTCACAGCAAAATGTAATGTAGGGGCAAAGGGGTCCTTGGTCATTATAAAAAAAGTCTGTGCTCCATATAGCATGTAAATAGAAATATTAATGGAAAAAAATAAAATTGAGTTCAATTGAGTTATTTCAATTTGCAACAAGTTGAATACTCCATTCAAATTGAGTAAATGAAAAAGTGTTTGCCTATTAATTCTAGCATAATATGCATTTTCTAGTTTGGCTGTGTGACACAACATTTGTCACTCCAGAAAGACACTACAAATTGTAAACCTTAACCTTGATGTGGAATTAACATTTTTAGGTGTGCATTTGTATACTTTTACATTAAATATCCTTTTCTTTCACTTCTCTGTTGTGTTTCACTGCCTTTTAAAAGCATACAGAGACACTGTTTGTGTAGGTTTACATTTTCATTCTTCAGTATTTGTTCTTATTTCCCTTTTCCCAATGTATCTTGCTGAATGTCACAATTCCCCTGAGTTGATTGGAGGTTATTCAGATCACCTGTTGCACAGGGTGTGGAGACTGGCTCATAATTAGACATTTGGAGCAGCTTGGTGCCTTTTCCCTGTTGGCCAATCAGAGTGTGACGACACCTTTCTTTGGGGCTTAAGAGAGGTAGAAAATTGCAACCCCAGATTTCTGTCAGATATTGTCCCCTAGACAATTCAGATTTTGAGGCAAGCTAAGGACTCCTTTACTTTCTTAAATGTTATGTTTGATGCTGATTTTGAGGATTATCGAGCCCAATTGAGGTTAAAAACTGTTTGAAGACAAATGTCTTAATTGGTGTTATCAATTTTGAAGGCACTTCATTCAGAGAGGTTTCCCATTCTATTCTTTAATTTTATTGAAAAGAATCTGGGGAATCTGTATTGCCACAAAGTTGAACACATCATATAAAATCTGGCGCCACGGTCTCCAGCTCCCAGGTGGGCTGTATTTATTCTTTGAAACCATAATCACTTCCTTCAGATGATAATGATGGAGGTTTTAAATGAATTTCAACATGTCTCTCTTAACATAACACCTTAACACTATTATATGCAGCTATGATCTAATAGGCCTTGTTGACGAAGTCATACTTAATTTCAAACAGCCTTAATTTCTCCTAGGTTACAAAGAAAACACTTGTGGAGAGTTGGAAAGGAGCAGACCTTGAAGGCCCACACACAGACATGTACACAACATCACACACACTTAACATCCCTCTTTCACAACATTTGGCCTCATATCTTGAAAATGTAAAAAGTGTTGGTTTGAATCTGTACTCATGTCTTTCATCACCTTCATTTTTTTTTTCAAAAGCACCTTCTCAATAAATGTGTTTTGACTGGAAGTGGGTTAGAAGTGCTTTGTTCATCTTCAGCCTCTTGTGTTGTCTGACACTCTTGCTCACTATCGGCACATGACAGCCTGATTGATAGAACATGCTCTGCAGATTAGAGCTGAATTGTTTGGATACAGTGCGCCTGATGGAGCACTTACGCGAGGCTCCACTTGTGTTTTCCTAGGTGTCTGCTGACAAGTCAGGGATTGTAGCGGAGCGCTGAGGGACGCCGTGTTGGGCAAGGCTGACTGCAGCAACAACATGGCTGTATCATCAAAGACAACAACGCAAGGTTAAAAAAAGATGTTTTTTTCTTAGGCTCTTTGATTTATTTGATGTTATTCAGATAGACTAGAAACCGGAGTGTTTCCACTGAATATACTTTTACGCTTTGCTTGTTTTAACAATAAGTGTTTAATTTTGTTTATACATGAATTAGTCTGTCTTGTTATACTGCCACCTTCTAACCTTCTCACTTTGGAGTATACTGTGTTTTCTATGTTGTAATTTCACGAATGCCAATGGGAAATGATTCCTTCTCTGTTGTCCTACTTGATGTTTCTCTCCTTTGTCATTGACCTTTCTTTTAGATTTATTTGACATTCCGAAATAAGGCAACCAAATCAACCAAACAAAACAAAAAAGAGCAAAACGTTAGGACCAACCCTCTTGGAGGAACAAGTTGTGAACGGTTGGTTGCATAAATGGATGGTTCTGCAGCTCTTTTGGAAGTAATTAATTCAACATATCAATTTCACTCTTTTACCATACCGATAACAGAGACGTTCTCACATTGAGAGATGACTCACTGAATAAGACATCACCAAATTCCCCAGTGAGCTCTGTAGTAGAAAAAGAAATACAGTTTCTACAGATTTTGGAAAGATCTAGGTCAAATTGTAGCCTACTTACAATGTCCTCTAAAAGCAACATTATGCAAAAATGTCCACTGTATAACAGGGTTTCATATTTCTAAAAAGATTGTATTTCTCCCATAACGTTAAAGTTGGACTGCCTTAGCCTCAGGACAAACTTACATGTTTTGCCTCCAGTAGTTTCTTTTCTCCTATGTGGACATGTGCGCACGTTTGTTTGTCAGAAACTTTCTTGGTCTGCATTTTAGAAAATTGTCTTAGGCATCATCATATATCTGTACAGTTTTAGATGTTGTAAAGCCATGTTTGGGTGAGAGCATAGAAAATATCTCTATCTTAAGAGTGGACGTATTGGACCAAATCTCTTCCTACTGGTAACAACTCTGCAATTTGTATCAGTGTGATTCTGTACTATGTAAGTCATCAGTATGTCCGTGGATGCATGGCACATTCCTGAGGCTTTTTTAGATTACATACATAGTGCCTATGTGAAAATATGATATTACTAGATATGAGTATTAGCTGATTTTAGCATGCATCTCTTGGGAACATTCTGATATCAGCTAAACTAAATGAAATGCATCTCTACACACCAGTTAAGGCAGCTATTTGGCTGTCTCTCCGTGTTGTGTCTTATTTTCCTCCGTGCAACAGTTTGCTCTGCCAAGCTGATGTGGTGCCAAAATTAATACTTATTGTCGTTGCAGTGATTGCATTTAAATATGCATATCATTTCCAGGCCTTGGCAACAGATTTAGTGACATATTTCCATGTAGCCCAGATTGGAATTGATTCTTAGCAACTTTGCATGTTCACACTGATGAGAAAACATCAGATCTTTGTCAATTTTGATGTAGATAGAGCTCAGTTTGCACTTTGAACATCTCACAGACTGCTTTAAGAGCCAAAATCTGACGCCTGCTAAAGGGGAAAATCTGCAGAAAGAGTTTGGTGAATGCTGGTCTATCAGATTATTCAGGCATTGTTTCCAAAAGGGGTTCCTCAGGGCAGTATCGATAACAAAGTAGGCTTCTTGATCCTTGAGAAACTCCTTATCTGTTCTTTGTTGGCTCTTCGTACATTGATCACACCCATTGTTATGCGTGTCCCATTGAGGCTAGAGTGAATGAGCCTGCTGTGTAACAGCTTCCCTCAAAATGAAGACGTTCCCACCAAAAGAGACCTGACACAGAGAGTGAGACGTCAGCCTGCCAGTAGACTTCATTTACCATGTTATTGCTTTGTACTTCATGTGGGGTTTAATGTAGAACAACAATTCAAAAGACACATTTTGGGGATTTTTAGAGGCCCCGATTTTTACAAATTTTGAATTTCGAAGGTATGTATATCAACAACTGTTTTACCACATTGTACAACAGTTAAATCATGCATTTTTCTAGATTACACAAAGACATTGCCAGGCTTTATCTTATGTCTGCTTTTGCCCTGATCTCATTTGTCTCAGCTGTATTTTTGCACATTTTAACTCGGCCTACATTTTCTATTATGAATGCTAGGTTGTCCAGCTGTATAATGTTGGGTTTTTCTAAATTAAGATCCAAATAAGCCCACCAAATGTGACACAGAGAATCCTCCAACTGCACCGCTCATAAGTCTTGGCTGCATTCTACTTCATGGTAACTTAAACACAATATTTATTTTACTCTGGCTTTATTTTAATGACTATTTTTCCATCCCATTTTTAGCCTTGTTCATAATTGTCTTTTTTATATAAAAGTTTTATTCAACTGGCCAAGAAAAGCTGCATGCTGGATCTCGATATGGCATGAAATGAGATGTATTTATTTTTAATGAAATTCAGTGAGAGCTGTGTGGAGTATTTATAGAACGGCCAAGAATCTACTGTAATTTAAATGATTAATTATTACTTAATTTTGAATGAATTGGCCATTATCAATGTTATTTATTGAGTTTAGCTGTGACACAGGAGCAGAATTTGGACATTGCACAGCTGGCTAGTTAAACAGGGATTATACATTTTTAATGTGGTCAGAATTACTTTTTGGTCCTAAAAAAAGAGAAGCCATATTCTTCCCAGACATGCAATTTAATCCCCATAGCCTCAAAATGTAGCCTCATAAGCCTAACACCTCTCGCAGCCTGCCTCTTTATGTGCCTGTGGTTTGGGTGTGGTGGCTCTCAGTGAGCTGGTCTGTACGTTGGCATAAGATAACGGAGGAGGTGGGACTCAAGTGCCCTCTACTGGTGGAGGGGGAGGCGGGTCTCTATGTTGGGTGTGTGGCCTGAGGTGTGTGTGTGAAGGGTAATGAGTTTTTCAAGCACTCATGCAGAGGAAAAAGTGTAACATAAGAGAAAAGGATCTTTATGTTATTGATTGTCAACATTGGTTCTGAATTGTCTCTTAAAATGTTTCTCAGACTCTATGCAGTGTTGATTTTCTTGTTCTTGTCTATATGCAAGCAGCTCAATGTGTTTAACCAGCCGAGTTCACATATGGGATTAGATTAAAGCTGTCATTTTGTATCTACATATTTGTTTCCTATAAGATCCCATGGATATCCCACTACTTTTGTTGATCCCCTGCATCTTGCAAGTATACATGAGGGAGCAGGTAAAGACAATCATTTGCTCTTTGTCTTAAGGTGCTTACTCCAAACCTGTATCCTAGGCCAAAGTCCCACGATAAGGAAAACAGTCGGCTGTAAATTGGACATAAAATTCTGTGTAGGCTGTGCGCAATATTTATAAGTCAAGACTATACTTTTATTTCAATGATTAATCATTAATTAATTAATCAGAACAAAAGTCAGGATTTAGGAAATGCTGTATCTTGCCTCAGGACGTATATTGCTTATGTTTTAGTCATGAATTTAACTTTTTGATACATGTTATTCACTTTGAAGCAGTGTCAGAGTTTGTCTAAATTGTGTTTTCCACAATCTTTCTCTAGGGATATAATTGAGAAAATCCCTGAAATCTACTGTTTTTATTCCTTATTAGCTTTTCATGACAAATCATGGGGACAAGTTAGTCCTTGTGGATGGAGAATAACCCTGAATAATCAAGGTGACATGGGGCCCAGGGTTTCACGGCAACAAATCCCAACAGAAAACTTTGAATCACTCAATGGATGGAGGAAACTAATGTACGAGTCAAAACAACCTTGGTCACCATTTCTCTGCTTACTACTGATGATGTCAACATTTCATCTTGTGTTGTCACAGTTTCTGACATTATTAGCACAGACAGAAAGTGTACAGAGGGTCGCTTTGTCTTTGGGAGTGCGGCTCTCTGCAGTGTGTTTGAGAGGTGGACCCACTCATGGCTCCCCTTTGCTTATCTTTCCCATGATAGCGCGTCTCAAGCTGCGTGGGCTGGACTCGGCCCTCCTCCCGGCCCTGCTGGCTATTCTCCCGTCTCAATAGCTCTGTTTGACTCCCCAAGCGGAGCCCTGAGTTGTCTGGGGGCCCACAGTAGAGATCCATCCCTCTCTCTCTCTCTTTCTCTTTGGGACCCTCAATCCTGCCCTCCCTGCTGCACTCACCCCCCACCATCAAGCAAGCGAAAACCCCAGCTCCACAGGCTGAGCGGCGGGGAACTGGGGTCGGTCCACGCCTCTCGCTAAAGATCCCCATGAAAAGAAAAGAGAAAAAAAGAAATCTAGGCTACCAGGTTGACCCAATGCTAGCCTGTTTGTCAGACAGCACAATTTATGGCAGAGTCTGAGATACTGCTGGAGCCGAGCTAACAGTTAACAGTTCCCAAGGACTTCAGACGGGGAGGCAGAGAAAGGGTTGGAAGGGAGGGTGATGAAGAAAGGAAGAGAGGTGAAAAGATAGGGAGACAAAAAGAGAAAAGAGACGGAAAAGGAGCAACAGTGAAATAAAAGGAAGTGACAGGCAGAAGAGAACATCAAAAATGTAGAGGTAAAGGAAAGTGAGAATAAAGATGAGAAATTAAGAAAGAAAGGAATAGTGTGAGTAAGATATTGGTACATTGAGGGAGACAAAGAATGAAACAGAGAGCAGCATAGCAAGAATTTTATAAATTCTTCAGACAAAAATAACGGAATTTGGCGCACTGATGGGGAGAAGATGCTTGCAAGTAAACAGATCTTGACACTGTGCTACCTGCATACTTGCACTTCAGAAAACATGTCATGTTGCCACTCAATGTTACATTTCCAAACTGAAGATTACCTTTTTTTTTGTAATTAGGGGTCCTTGTTGCGATATCTAACGCAGTTCATGCAAATGCAATTTTGGTTGGGAAGCAGAAATGTCATTCCTGAAATCTTGAGTTGGAATCAGAGTTAATGGTGCTCCCTTAAATACCAACATTTATAAATGAATAAACACTCACATTTCATTCTGCTATAGGATTAAAAAAAGTTGGTATTTTGGTATATTAGTCTGTCTTCTCTTTCTAATTTACTATCCGGTCTGTGACACCAAGCCCCAAACCAATTATTTATTTTAGTCTGATGTACAGTATGTATTTTAAAATGTGTTGCAAATTCGTTATATAGTTTACTTTCTTCAAACCCCTTCTCACTAGCATTTCCTGTTGTAGTGATTCAGGACCGTTTTTCTGGGATGGAGCCAAAATACACTGCACTGTGTGTGTTCCTGGTAATGAAGGCACGTCACACACTGCAACATAGTGGCTTACTGATGTGTTTTTAATAGTTTTTGGGCATCAATGGAGCTCTGAGGAACAGAGGAATAAAAAACATCATGCTGTGATACACAACATACTAGTTAGTAGATGCATTCATTGCTGGTTTTGGTGAATTCTAATGGAAAGTTGACTAATGATGGACAAAGATGACTCAATTAGTTGGAGATTTTGCAGAGTGGGAGCCTCACATGAAATTTGAGATTTATAGATGAGATTACAGGATAGCAGGTGTAATGACAGAGTGATTGAGAGAGGAAGACTGACTGAGAGAGGAAGACAGATGGAAACAGAGATGAGGCGGGTTGAATGGGGAGACTGGATGCATGCAGAGTGTGAGATATCAATTGAATAACTGTACGCCCAGCTTGCTTGCGGTTGCCATGGACACCTTGCAGCAGAGAGACGAGGGTCCCGGGAGTTTCTCGACGTCTCCTGAGGGAATTGTCAAGATGACGTCGTTAGCGGCTGTAACCGTGGTGACAGGTCTGACATCAGACACGTCTCACAAGTGGAGCCGTTGTTGTCTGCAGGTAGACGGGCAGCAGGGAAGATTCATAACGCCTCTGTGAGACAATTTCACTTTGCTGCAGCTCCACACTACCAGATTCTTTCTCTGTGAAATATTCATGCCATGCTTTTGGTAATTTATAATTAATTTAATGCATAGGGTCTCCTATATTCAACTCAAACTACAATGCAAACTAGACTTCAGGGAGTAGAGAATGTATTATCTTAGAGATTCAAAGAAAGAAATGTGCAGAATTCTTTCGTGGATGTAAAGACTGGGAAAACATCTCTCTCAGCACGGATAAATATTTGGATTAATCCTGGTTTTCTCATGCAAAGTGGGGGCCTTAGCGATACCTTCAGCAGAGCGCCGGCTCCTGGATGAGTTAAGTAAGCCCCAACAGCTTAAAGAGATCAATTGGGATCCCCCCTACTCCATTTTCTCCTGCTGCCCATTCAAAGAGTAGCCAACAGCATGAGATGGAGGCACACTCATGTGTGAAATAGACGCTTCATGAGGACGCTGGTCTTTGGCCGCCTCGTTTTGGGACCTTCGTCTTAATCCCCCTCCGATTCTCAGAGGAGGGAAGGCCTTTTCTTCAGGAACAGAGAGTGAGGGGCGGGTAGGGGGAGAGGCCGATGAGTTCATTGACAACAGTTGTGTATCTGTGGAGATTTAGGTGATGATTTCATAAGTAATGGTTGACTGAGCAGCAATGGCCCTCCCACTCTTAGAGAAAAACACCCTCAGCTCTGCAGTTTCTTCCTCTCTGCTGATGTGTTTGTGAAACTAACTGGTCAAGTTTTCCTTTAATGCAAACAATGGGCTAGACCCCCATTGGTATATATTCATGCTCATATACACACACAGAAATTAAAGCTAAGACAAACTCTCACAAAGATACCATCGTATTACCTTTTTGGGGCACACACTTATACTCACTGAAACCTATAATGCACCTTTCAGACCCATTGAAAATACTAACACGTATCTTTTCTTTAAAAACACACATGCAGACCCAGACACACTGTTACACGTTTACATACAAAGCCATGGGAACATGTATTTTCTATCCGCTATCCAATGTCCAAACTTAACGAAAATGTGAATTACAAGTTACGTTTTGAATGTTCATTTTCCCCAGGGGATAATTTAAAATGCTATTTGGAACCCATTCATATTTATTTTAGCACCATGTTATTTCAAAATCCCCTCCTGACAAACCATGGGGTTTTCTGACCTTGCATCTTGCTTCTTTGTACCATTTCACAATAATGTAATGCACACAGAGGTTTACTTTATGCCATCTTAAGCGCCTTTCACACATACACCGCAACCATAACATTATCTGCACAACAACATGCAGACGATCAAAAACGTTGCCGCTTTTGTGCAATAACAAGCAAATGATCCCTCACTGACCTCCCATATCCAGTTGTTTATCGAAAGAATAAATGTAACGAACAAACACAGACACAGACACACACACACACACTAGTTAAATAATCTCTCACACATGGTCCGGAGACATAAATAATCTCCCACACAAACTAATTGGAGTTGGAATTAATGATTGGATCTGATAATGAAGAGTTTCATAGGTTGTGTGGTGCACAAATGAAACCAGATAGCTGATAAATGTGTGTGTTGTAGAAACAGATGCTTCCACCACCGCAGTGTCTTCTTTGGCCCCCCGTATAATGAAGCTCTCTCTCCCTTTCTCTGACTGGCTCATCGACTCGGCTTCCACTAAGTAATTATCAATGCTCTGCAAATTCCTCAGAGCTCGGTCCGTGCTAATGTCTGAGGATTCATTATAGTGTAAAATAGATAAGAATTCAATTATTTTCTCCTGGGTACATGCATTAGTCCGGATTGTCCTTTTTTTTTGTTAAGTCTGTTTTCATTGGCTGTGGTATCAACACTACATCACAACCTGATGGCTAATTCTGCGTTTCTGGTTAAATAGATAGACACTAATTGAAAAAAACCCCACAAGGTTCATTTCCGTTTAACAGTTTCCAAAGGAGGGAAAAGTTCCACTGATCATCGTAAATGTCTTTCACAGTCTGTTCTCTGTTCGCAAAGTCATAACTTCATAATGAATGTTCTGTGTCTGGTTGAGGAGATAAAAATGACAAGAGGAAGAGTACATTTATTATAATGTTCACGGCTGTCTGTTCTCCATCATATTGTTTAACTAAAACTGGGGCACATTTATACTTGTGAATATATTAATCTATTGTTTGTGTCATTTATGATTATGCTCATATTGAGCCTCTCTCCATTGGCTGCTTAGAATTTTTGTAATTCGAATTACTAAAACCGTTTACTGACAGAAAACAACGACAGAGCTGGAAATGTGGAATTACATAGCTGGTAACATTTTCATAAACACCAGCGACATGTTTAATGTCAAATCAAGTGTTCAGCCACATTTCATTTTTTCATTATAGTGAAAAAGTATTTGCTGTTTCGAACTGACTGCTAAGGATGAACACCAAAAACGTTATTGCATGTAACTGAACAATTACAAACTAAACAAAACCATACCAAAGTGTTTATTTTTTCTTACTTTTAAAGAAACGTTGCTAATGTGAATTCAAACTAAACCTTTAGATCTGAAGTAGTTTTTCAAGCAAATCATGTAATTTACACACCAATACATCATCTAGAGTTAGCTAACATTAGCCACCAAACGCTACTGGTCATACCTGAGCACTGAAGAAATACACCTTTATCCAAATGTTGATGTATTTGATATGCTACTAGCCACTTCCAAAGTCATTTTTAACCTTAAAAAGTTATTTCGTGAAGACAGAATTTTTTGCCTGAGCATCCTGCAGGTTACAGTGTGGTTTGTGTCCTCACACCCCGGCAGGAGTTCCTTGTATAACAACAACACCAACATTGAGAACTCTCTAATTTGTTTCCTCGTTTATCGCTTAATTAACTTCCCCGCATTTCAGCAAGTCCCGCAGATCAATATGAGTCACTACTACAGACGGGGACCCGCTAATGAGATCAGATTAAGCAACGGAATTACACCCGCTGCCGCCACAAATGATTAGAAATCACTAAGTACCCCTCTGTGCTATTAAAAGGCCATTTAAACAACCTATTTATGTCTGTGTCAGTGCAGTAATTACATATGCAGACACACAGGAATGCCCCCACACACACTCTCATCTCCTGCCCTTTGCTTTCTAATTTCAAATCTACTATGCTCACACGTAGAAACCCCGGCAGTTCAACCTCACACACAGTCATGATATGTTTTGATGTTTTTCACAATTTTTACACAACAGCAGCAAACGTTGTTGTACAATAGTGATCGTTCTTCTATTCCTGAAACTTCTGGTGTGTTACAGATGACTTTGAGCCTGTGGTCCAGAGCCAAGGGTTACCGAATGACAGCAAATCAGTACATTTAACAACAACTAGATTAAGAAATTAGCCGAGCCCTTCTAACCTGCTGTGTATTAGAAGCATACACACACTTGTTGATATCACTATGTGTGAAGAGGAGTGTGATACAACTGTGAGCTTGTTGGGCTTTAACGTGAGAAAATATAAAACATGGTGAGAACTGGATCTCTTCCAGTGTTAGCCATGTTGCATTATGTTGTATCAAGTTGTGTGATGTGCTATTTCCTGACTATATCCCATTCAGATAACAGTGGAAGACCTGGAAGACCTTCAGAAGGTGATTTACCATCAGCAGGGAGTGTGAAAGGTGGAGATACAGAATCTTTTGTGCAGAAGCCTGGCTGCCCTAAACATCCGTTTCTCACATTATTAGGGATCACCTAGCACACATTCTCTCTGCTTTTTTCACACTACACTAATGTCTCTCTGACCTTGTGTCCAAGTTTGCCTCCTTTTTCAGGCTCCAGGTAAGAGCTGTTGTGGATCCGGAAATGAGAGAGAAAGTTCTCTCAGAGATAAGAAAGTTTACTCCGGGAGGAAAGGCTTTTGTTAACAAAAACCGGAAAGATGGGGCGATTGGAAGTGATTAAAAAGAGCTCAGTCCGCGGTCAAAACAGATACTGCTTCTGTGGCCTAAGATGCTGCACAGGTCATTCCTGAAAACTCATGTCAGTATATTCTCCACAAGCCTCTGTCTGTCAGAGTCTCCATGAGGCCTGGTACAGACCCGGCGCCAGAACAAATCTACAGAGTGGGCATATGATTTTCATGGGAGGGCACACAAAACCACCATGTGCCGCGGCCAGTATCGGCGCCAGAGATTTTCTTTTGGGGGTGCTGTGGGGTAGCTTGACGTTTCATAGAGGCTGCTCAAACATGTAGGGTTTCCTAACCTCCTCTAGGGGGGTCCCGGGGCATGCTCCCCCGGGAAGATTTTCTTTTTAATATTGAAGTTAAAAGCATCAATCTGGTGCACTTTGAGAGCAACATTAAGAGATCTATGGATACATTTCTCAACACCCATTTGATATAACAGAACTGTAAACAGATTTACTATTTCTTTATGGATATTTTACAAATCACTGTATTCTTGTTTTACTGTCATACCTGTTTTTCATTTATTACTCTTATATTACTATCTGACATCACATACATCATAGCCTTAAAGTTCAAAGTTCACGTGCTTATTGGCAGGAATGTCAAATGGGAGGGCATGGCCTTGAAAAAACAATGTTTTGTGTACGTGTGGACTAGGCCTAAATTTTTACAAAGAAAGCATACTGTACATAACAGTAAACTCTTGGAAACATACTCATTTTCTATGGGCTGCAGGGTCATCACATATCAACCCAAGTGGAGACGTTAAGGAGATTTTTCAGCACCAAAAGAGTTTAAATCTTTAATGAAGAATAGTTTTCTTCTCCCCCATTTCAGATCCACAGACTTGAAGGTTGTAAACAATCCCTGCTAGTTAAATACAGGTGAATCTTTCGCCTGAAGTCAACAGCAGGAATCCAGTTCTTTTCTACCACCACAGGTAGCAGAAAGAAGAAATGTAGTACTTATTGAAGTAAAGGTGGATCCATTTATATCTGCCTTACATCGAAAAGGTTCCTAACAGAGATATCTACGGTGCATCTAAAGACACCAAGCCCGTCGTCTTTGTGTGAGATGAGTCCTGATCTATCACAGAGCTTCCTGCCAAAGTGTGAGAGGGTAGAGGGAGAAAACATGGCTTGGCTGTGCAGACTAAAGCAACCCTGCAGTATCTCAGCTCCTCTTTGGCGTCCGAGCGTAGAGACAGCTCGATCCCTGGCATCCGGACCCTGTACCTGGCTTTATAAGGCCTTGAGCGATGCCAGAATCGGGCTATTCCTGGAGACGGTCCTCAGCTCCGTACCCAGAAATCTTTGTTTGGACTGAGGCAGAGGAGGGGATGTGCGGCCGCCGCTGCCACACAGAACGCCCCCCCCCCCAACTTCACCTATTAAATCTTTACTATCTACACAAGTCCAGTGTAGAAGAGGAAACACTTTTAATTTTTATTTCTTTTTCCATGTGGAGACAAAGAGGCTGTATAAGATGAACAACTCAGTTGGTTCTCCTGTACTGCGTTGGATGGCTGTTATAAGTGTTAATGGTTTGTTTGGATCAGCATGGAGTACCACATGGGCACAGTTTAGTAAATGTGCTAAGTATAAATGTATGGTCACAAAAAACCTTCTATTAAGTTTATATTTCCAGTTTGTTCTTACCCAGCCCAAACAACATCTTTTAGTCATGTTTCCCTCAACATGGCAACAAAAAAACACCAGTTAAAACAAAGCATGCATATATCAGTTGTAACTTTATTATCTAATTTCACCCCAATGTGTGTTTTTGATTTGTTGGTTTTCAGATTCAGATTTCACCTTTTTATCAAAAGATGTAGCCTTTGTTTTTAAACTTAAAAAGCTTCTATAGAGTACAGAGTACCTTGCAGCTTTTTTCATTAGCTGTGTAGTATCATGATGAGTAAACTAACCCTGATTACTCGCAACAATCTAATGTCCCTATTTTTGGATAATTTGTCATTTCTGAGACTTTAGAGACATTTGGATTCTGACAGCAATGAGAATAAATGTGGAATCTCAAGACTTTTGAACGTTTTAACAAATGTGCCTCCTCTAACTCCCCTTTAAAATATCCACTCATACAGGCGAATTAGTCGTGATAAGCCTGATAACTTCCCATTCCCAAAATGTTCAATTTTTGAGCTTCACATCTCCTCCATTTTCCCATCACAGATCCATGCGACGACACCTCTGCTAAACAGGGGGTTAGGAATAAGCAAGTGATTTCCCCGTGCATGAGAAAATGTGATTTACATAGACATGTCTGAGAAACAGGAGGCCAAGAAAAGAGCTGTGATGGATTCTCCATCAGGCTCGGATAGAAGCCTCTTTCTCAGCTCTGCCTCTGTTCAGCCTCAGCTGTTGGATGGCAGGATGGTATGGCTGCCTGCCAAAAGTAATGTTTACACTAACACGCACAACTGTTCTGTACGTAGTCACGGCATATTAACGATCCTGAGACGAGGGGCTCTGTGCGCTGCTGTGATTTTAGCGAGACAGGTGCTCACTGCAGCAGTGGGAAATAGGGAGGTGGTGGGAGGGTTTGGGGGAAGCAGATGAGACCTACACTGGCCCACAGGAGCTACTTTTGGTTGCTGTGATTGAAATAAAAACACTGTTTGTTATCAGGCCCTAGTGAATACATTTTACAGCGGTGTTCTCTTCTGTCAGGCAAAGAAAAGTATCATTCGGTGATTTCTTCATTGGGCTTCAATTGGAAATGTCTCTTGGTAGCTTGGACATCTTGTTGGAAGTTAAGAGCGATGCATTTTGACAGTTCCTTAACTCCAATAAGTGAAAACAATACAAATAGTCTGCAGCAGTGCAGTGGCTTTTGACATGTTTATCATGTTCACCATCTGGTTTAATCGTGAAAGGCATGCTAACATTTGCTTACCATAACAAAACAGAAAGTACAGCTAATGGGAATGTAATTAGCTTTGCTGGTATGTAGTCTAAAGCCAAAGTAAAATGTTTGATTTTGACCTGATTATTTGTCTTAGAAGTCACCAAAGTAATCTGAATACAGAATTTATTAAACATGAATGTGTTTACAAAGATTTGTGCCAAATCCACTCTGCTATTTCTGAGCTTATAAGTGAGTTTCAGCTCATAGGCAGCTGATTTCAGTATAACAGCTGTAAAAACTCAGTTGGCTTAGGACCAAACTAGACCGATCAACTATGCTTGTGAAAATAGTCGAACAATAGGAAGCTAAAGAATCTGATATTTCCCTCAGGAGTTGGCTCATCTCATCTTATCTAGTATGACAGTTTTACCCACACAACTCTAAATGAATGATAATGTTGCTTTTGAAACACTGTGTGTGCCAATCAGTAACTCTGATGACAGGTTAAAAGATGATGAATGTCAATGTTATGTTCACGACTTGTTCCCTGATGTGTAAAGATTTGTGTGTTTTGAATTGTGACTCACACTGTAGGTGAGAGATGGAGCGAACATCACTGTTAAACAGGCATTGGATTAAATATCAAACGGTTTTGTTTTTTCCCATGGTGCCGCAGCAGGGATGCTGGCTTTCGGGGACGTGTGTCTGCTTTCTGTCACAGCCACCTAAAAGCTTATGAAAGAGATGCGTCAACAGCACCGCAGAGCTCTGCCACTCTGCCTTTTCCTCTCTTAGTCTGTCTTCTCGGTTGCATTAAAGTGTGTTTTATTCTTCTTTTACTTACAACAGGTGTCTGATTGTCTCAGAGCTGTAGACAAAATTCCCTGAGTCATGAGGCTGCAGCAGCATCTCAGCCTCTCTACGGCATCGATTAGCTGGAGGAGAGAGCGGCTAATGAACAGAGGGTGGTTCGGTCACGTCTCCAGAGAGCTCCCGCTGCTGTAATACATTCAGCACTTAACCTGAATCTTAACCTGAACTGCCTCATTAAACATCCAGCTGTTGGAAATATGTGTTGAGAATGTTTGCCGTTCGGGGATTTCTTTCAGGAAAGCGCCTGCAAGAAAAAAGAGGCATTAAAAGGAATCAGTTCCTGTTATTTCGGGAGTTCATGCAGGGTCAGTGCTGCAGGACAAATCTGGCTTTCGTCTCTCCTCATTTCCAGAGGAGCAAGTGCATAAAAGAGACATCCTGGTCCTTTCTACTGCGTCTGCAAGCAGCCTTGAATCCAGCTCAATTTGAAGGATTTTTTCAGATTGCAGGCGTTTGACACACGCACAGAAAAAAGCAACTTAAGCAGACTTTAACTTTAAGTTCATTTAGAGTGACATATTTAACCTCTCAGATTTTTCTTTAAGAGTTTGCGTATTTAATTCGCTTCATTAAATACATTCAGAGTTCATACAAAAAGTAGGAGTTTTGCAGGAAATGTTTATCCAGGTGGGAGGTTGCACCAGATAAGCTTATGAATGGGAAGTGAAGAAGCTTCTATAGTCCTTCCAGTAAAAACTGAAAATGTAAAGAAGCCCTGATTGTGACCTTTATCACATCGTTAGAAAAGACACACAGTTTTTGTTGACCGTGCTTTGAAAGGTTAGCTCTTGTTTTTCGTAGATAAACTCTGAACAGTGCTTTATTGTGCAGTAACAAATAATAAAGCTCATGGTCGAAAGCTTGGAAACAGAAGCTAATTAAAAAGTGCAGCGGCAGCCACTTTCTCCTCCCTGCCCAAATAATCTCACCACCCAACCACAACAACAAACACAGCAGTGCATACTCTCTGATAGCCTCACTTCTCACCATGAAATAAACATATCATGTGTGTTTGGCCTTTATTGATTTAAGGAAAGCTTACTTTTATTTTGCTCTTCTGGGAAACATTTCAATCCTCATGTATACACTTAAATAGAAATAGTTGAATTACGTCCTGCCTGCGCTGCCTCAGCCAGCCGGAATCCAAAAATCTTTTTCACATTTTAGGGCTTATTATTTGTAAAGTTTCATATTGAAAAAAGCATTCTACAAATCGTTTCTACATTTAAGAAAAGAGAAGGTGGTAATGTCATCATACAAAGGTTTGGGATAAAACCTAATTCTAACAATAGAATACTTTTTGAAAATTACTTGGAAAAAACCAGTTGAGAGAAAGCTACAAAATGTAATTTGAAAACGTGGAAACTAGTCAAAAGCAAAAAAAAGAAACGTATTTTAATCAACCCACTATATTTTGTTGCCAGCATCTAAACATACAGTAGTCCCTTTACTATAAAAAAACATGTTGCAATATTGGAATAAACTACATGCTCCTTCATTAAAAGGTCCAGGTGTTCCAGTGGTGGTCAGCCAAAACAATAATCTGTGTATTTCCACTTTGAACTGAGAGCCAACTTCCCGCCACTGATTTCCAGAACTCTTTGAACAACTTTTTCAATAAGGCATTCAGCAAGTCCTTGGCCTTTTTCCTTCATCAAATGATTCAGGCGTGTGGCACAGTGGGTTGTGCATTGGTGTGCGGATCAGGGGTCACAGGTTCAAACCCCGCTGCAGTCAGCATGTCATTGTGTCCCTGGGCAAGACACTTCACCCCAAATTGCTCCTGTGGGGATTGCCCACAGTATTGAGTATGTAAGACGCTTTGGATAAAAGCGTCTAACATGTAATGTAATGTAAAAATTCAACTATGAAACTTCCCTAGCAACTAGATTTCCTGTATTGTTCTTTAGATATATTTAATGTTTTTTCCCATGTTCTTTTTCATATGTGTTGATTCATCACTATTATGAATTCCCATGCAAATTGTGCAACATCTATAAACATTCCCATATTGGGCTGGTATGACATGCCAGTAATTGGTATGTTCACCAAATCAGGTGCAGAAATAAACTGGGGCCTAGTATACTGGTAAAAGGGTGTATCTAATACACCCTGCAAATCGATTTGGCTGATTGCCAACTGGAGACGCCCCCAGAAAAGACTACTGAGCATTGCATGACCAAAATTACCAAGCTTCCTTTTGTTAGGCAACTTTACATCTGAGTTCCACCAATTGTTCATAAATAAATGCCTTGCTCAGGGGCACATCTGCAGCAGAAAAAAACATTTAAAGCTGAGGTTGCTGCAGTGGGCCACCTAAGCTCTCCAGGCGGAGGTCAGCGTGCTCAAACGCTGCCCCTCGCGCTCTGCAGCTGTCCGTGCTGGCAGCGATGCGGCCGGGCCTGCCAGTCAACAGCTCCGTCACATCAGTCGGTAACGATCTCCTGGAAGCCGTTCAACAAGCCAAAGCCATCCGTCAGGGAGACAAAGGCCTGCCCACAGCATGGTCTGGCCCAGAATGCAGCCATTCATCGCGAGGGAGAAGCCGGAGCGCTGGCCAAGCCTTTCATGGACAGGGAAAAGGGATCTGTAACAAAACCATGCTCAATTAAGGCTCTGATTCACCAGGGGAGATAAGGGGTCATCAATCATAGGTGGCCAGGGACTTGTGCAAACAGCGTCAGGATGTGTCAGAGCTCGGCCAAAGTCAGCTGACGACTCTCAGACAAAGGTGCAAGGGTTTGTCCTGTCAAACACTTTCACACATGAGCTGCTGCGTCAGAAAACAGGTCTGCTGGACGAGAACGCTCTGTGCCCTCCCATGTGGGTGAACACCGGCTTATCATCAGCTCATTGTACAAGTGGTTGTGAATATACAGAAGATACACTGATTTATTACCATATCAACTATTATCTAGATAAAAGTACCCAGCGTTCTTACCTCATCTGAGCAGAGGCTATAGTACACACGTTTCCATCTGTGGCTGTGCAGAAGCAGCCAGTTTTATAGAATAACACACGGGCAACTTCCAACTGTAATCTCTGTGAGATATTGTATTGTTTATTCAACAGCTCCACCTCTGGTTAGCTTCATGATAAAGTGATTGTGATGTAGTTTTGTTTCCAAAGCAAACAAGAAGGCTCCTTGATTGGAACGTATCAGCATGTTTGGAGAGAAAAAACCTGGATATAAAATTTTTTTCTTTCCCCTGTCAATCTTCCATCTGAAATCATGTCGTACCCATTGCACCATATGAATATGTATAACTTCTGGTCTCATTTCGCTCTGCCTTGGGGCTATTTTCATTCAAACCAGTTGCATCTGAAAGGAGGAAACCGGTTTGGGATCCCTATGTGGGTGAGTGAAGATCGTGAAACAAGGACATGGTCTATACGCTGCAGAGGAAATGTAATAATAACCTATGAGGAAGTCCCAACGAAGCTTCACAACTAAAAAGGAAAGAATACAATTAACCATTGGCAGTATCGAGAATGCTTAAGAGCAATAGCATTAAGTAAGGTTTGTTACTGTTGATTTTAAATGGTTTGTAGCAGGATTGTGTTGGATTCACATTATACATATGTTATGTAACAATAACAGAAACCTTCCCAATGTGTATTTATTGTTGTTTTATTACCTTTATACTTAATATTTTCATTATTTTCCAACATGTTGGCTCAGAAGGAAAGGAATTAAGTAGTTTATTTTTTCAATTTATGTTATTGTTTTTACAAACAGCTGATTTTCTATTCTTGTATTATTACTTTAAGTAAAACTGATGAATAAACCTTGTCTTCCTGTGTATTGCTTGTTGCTTTGGTGATATTAGGCTGTACTGTGATGCATTTTTAAGGGATGTCTGACTCTTTGTGGATGGTGATATATTCCTGTTTTCTGGTTGCTATCACTTCTTATGCAACTTTCTTCTTTTTTTTCCCCAAGCAAACCAGACACGTTTAGAGCCTCATTTTCAAACGACAGAAGGTTTTTACTGAGAAAGAAGTACCAGACGCTGCGTGTTCAGACCACAAATGTAAAAAGCTTTCACGAAACGCCTGCAGGTTGAATCACTGGCACCTTTATTTATATAAAACTGTCGTGCATTGTTACTTTCACTGTTATAAAGTTGAAAAAAGCCACTGCTTCTTCTTCTGCTTCTATAAAAATGGGCAACATTTCCATCCCAGCAGACGTGTAAAGGCAGTATGTTTGCATGAGTCACCAGCAGTTGGGCACCTTTCAACTGTTGCCTGCTGGTTAAAATATCCAGCGTTTCTCTCTGTCACATGGACGAGATCTCAGAGGAAACCACAGAGGGCGAGCAGAAGGCGGCTTCTTCTCTCTGTGAATCATCATCTACCTTCTGCCTGGTGTTTCTGACACTTAAATAAACTCTGAAGTCTCCTCCACATCTATTTTCTAGCACAGACGCACTAACACAGTCCCAAGGCATACACAGATACAGTATATTATATCTTGGTTGTTATAACAGAAAACGTTTTAAACGAGAACAAAATCAACACAGAGGCCAACATTGGTTAGAAAAGGTGACCATGACCAATTCTTTATATGATTTGATTTGTTTAAATTATATGTCATGCTTGGAATTAGATAGGGGAAAGTATCATTTGCTCTACCGCTATTCATGGTCAGGAAAACTGCAGGAGTACTTTGATGGCAAATGTAGTCATTTCTTGTTATAAACTACGATTTTAGGAACTCATCAACAAAGTTTTTTTTTTTACAAAGCTAAGACTTGTTGATATGACTCTTCAATACTAGGCAAATTGCATACAAATATGACACTTAAGAATATGCTGTGGCACAAATAGCAAAAATTATACACATCAATCCATAGATTGGGCCACAGCCAACCGAGGGAGGTCAGGATGCATTCAGGGTCAGATCAGTTCCTGGACAAGAACACTGTGCTTAGTGTTGTCTTGGTTCATTGGCCCAGAGCAGGAAGTCTGCACAGGGGACCAAGAACCCTTTTCATATCACCCATCATCCCATGCTGCTAGCTGCTCTGAGCTTTACTGGCCAGAGCTGCAGAGAACTTGTCATCTGAGTATTAGAGATGACAACTTTACAGAAGCTGGCTCTCTTTTCTCTTCACGTCTCCTCTCATAAAAACAGTGGAGAAATATCTGGAGGAATTAAAGAACTGAACAAGTTTGCAAAGATAAGAAGAAACTTTTCATCAAGGGTACTCGCTGCCACTACCGCTGCATGTCTGAAAGGAGAAATCTAGGGCTGCTTGTACACAAAAAGCACCAGAAAATATTTTAAACTTAGATCAGGCAGTTTTTTTTCTGTTAGGGCTTGATCACAGAAGTTAAAAGTAGAAATGTGAACACAAATGTGCACTGTTGACCAAATGCAAACATCCTCTCTAGTTGAAATCCTGTCCACACAAATTCGATGATTCAACCTTACAGTTGGTTAATGAATGGAATATTTTAAAGTATATTTTTCCACTGCGACTTTTTTACCCCTAACCCTATACTACGTCAGATAGGGAGGGATTATACTCATGCAAGGAGCCCAGTACTTTGGACAGAGGTTAATACTCACATCCTCTCCGCCTTTAAGTGGACAAACGGTTGCTTGTTTAAAAAAAATCTACTTGCATTTTCTCCATTGAGTGTCTACCTGTTATTGTAAGGATGCGCAGGATGTCACCACTACAGTACAAATGAACTCTAATGTGAACTCTGTCCCCGGACGCCTCTGACTATGTTTTATCCACTGTGCTTACCAGTCACCATGGCAACTAATTTTCCTGAAATTTGGCGATTACTTTTGGAGAAGAGCTGAAAAAAAAAGAACAGTTGTATTTGCTGTACGCTCTGTGAAAACACATCTTTCATATGCTGCCAGAGTGCCTGGGTGGCTTTGTCCTCTGTACAAATATGAGTGGCAGCCTCTTTTCTAGCCCCAAGCAAACATCCCAGGCCTCATCCTCCTCCTCCTCCTCTTCCTCCTCCTCCTCTTCCTCGCCCGCTGCGATGAAGGTACCGTGGGACTGCTTTCTGTAGACGCAGTGTAAAGAAAGAACCGGTGTCACCGGGATTGATCTGGCTTTAATTAACCATTGTACGATGATCCACGACTTCTGCCAAACAGCCAGCATGATTTACGGCCCTGCCTGCGGTTGACTGTGTGTGCAGGAGGTGGCTTTAGCTCGGCTTTTCCTGCTGTAAAATGTTGTTTAGGCTGAGTTAGCACCCAGACATTTATCTGATATCAAAGCACCAGATATAGATATACTAGTTTCCCTAAAACCTTTCTGGAGATTTTCTTTAGAATTATGTTTCTTTCATCGAACTAGGAACATGTTAGTTCTGTACCTTTCAAAATGTTTGTACCTCTTTGTTATATGTCATAGTCTTTTTTAGAGTCTTTAAATTGTAAAATAAATATAGATTTAGTTATCTAAATTATGTAATGCATTGACATTTAATATGGCTTTATTAGAGGTGAGACATTGATTGTTTTGGACGTCACAACTAAGTCTAAGTAGTTCCTGGGAGAAGCCTAATCAAGTGCAAATCACAAATGTGTTGCTTTGAGTGCAAAAAGTCTCATTATTTCAAGACATTTGATTTGTATTATTAAGAGTAATGCGTTTTCTGCCCATGCAGGAGAGGTAACAAAGCTAGAAAAAAGACCAAGGATGTGCTGAAGGACAACACTTTTACAAAATGGCAATGCATAAGTTCTCCTTACCACTATTGAAGCCAAGAAATCAAAAATAAAAGCCATACATTTGTCTTTTGTTAAAGCAGTATTGTGTTTCATTTATTCCGTAGTGCACTTTGACCGTCAGTCTGGCAGTTGGACCCATTCCCCTGATCCCATAACATACTTCTCAACATGCATTGTTCTCAGCTGATTGAAGTGGTTTCTTTTTTCAGGAAACGATGAGAAAAAAGATTGAAAATCACTGACTAAGCAGAACACTTCCAACAATATCTCCTCCCTCTATCAGTGTTACAGGCTGAAGATAACACTGCGCTTGCATTGCTACCAAAAGAGGAAGGTATTAGCATATCAAAGGCCAGCATCTGACACAGCTCTGCCTGCTAGAACCTACAGAAAATGTAACGCAGTGGGAGGGGTGGTTCGACTGTAGGAGAAAGAGGAGATGGGAAATGGGAATGTCCGCCGGTCGAATCTCAGCGAGGGTTTCCCCGCTGCTCGTCAGTCACAGGAGGAGAGGCAGTCTGCACTCGCAAGGACAGGATTAGGAGGGAGGAGGGGGCTGACCTTAAGAGATAAGAGATCTGCTTTCTGCCTCAGGCTATGATTAAACCCTTCACACTCACACACACACACACACACACACACACACACACACACACACACACACACACACACACACACACACACACACAACTGGAGTGTCCAGTGTGAAAGGGTTAGAGGTCAAAAGTGTAGAAGAGGGTGATCATGAGATGGTGGGAAGAATAAAAGGATATGAAGTAATTGACAGAAAGAATGACTGTCAAAGGGCAGGAATGAAGGAAACAAGGAAAGGAAGGAATGGAAGACAAAAGATGTGAAACAGGTCAAATGATTTAAACAAACAGGTGAATGAGAGAGGGTAATCTTCTTTACGATAAATACAAAGTGAGCCCAACATGCAAACAACATATTTAAAAAAACATCTCAAGTTAAAATTCAGTACCAATGCAAAACAAAGTTGTTGTTTGTAAAGGGACCCTTTATAAGACACACACAAATAAAATAAGGACTTCAAAATATATTGATTTTGCATATGTCAGAGGCATAAACCAACTATTGTAAGCAAAAGCACCTTGATTTCAAAAGATGTAAAGAGGCTTATTATCAAGCGACAAAACGAAGAAGTGCGAAGGTAAGTTATTCAGGTAAATGCAAGCTTTTTTATACCAATTCAGGACCAGACTGACTGTTTTAAATGCAACATATTTAATGAAAAGGGTTATTGTAATGCTGTGAGAGAGAAAATGGAGAAAGGATGCAGTTTCGGATGTAAGGAAGCGGGCAGGTGACGGTACATATGGCACGCAGTTCAACAGGTGCTGCAGTAAAAGGCAGCGCTGACAGACAGAAAGAGAGATGAATGTCTGGTGTCAAATCCCTCCTCTGGCTTCTGTCCGCTGTCAATGAGGTGAAGACAACCAGAAGAGAGCAGAACAGTAAAGAGAAAATACGCAGAACGAAAAAAAGAAAAGGAAAGGAGAAAAATATTCTTGGCTGGGATGCAGGACTTGCTGTATTACATCTGTATTTAATAAAAGGCTCAGCAGCATTGATCTGAGTGGGGGGAATCTCTCCAAACATCCGTCAGGGTTAAAAGGCTGCTGGGACCCCTGTGCTGCTCTGATTGAGGACTTCCTGTTTTAAGCACTTAATGAGGAACTGTGGAGATATGTAACTTCCAGGTCTTCCAGCTTGGATGCTTTCCTGCAGTCCATTTTTCCAGTTCACTTTGCCAGATATCCCCAACATTCACCTGGTACTGCTTCATACAGTGCATTCAATGTATAAAGCTGCTTTGATAGGTTTTAGCCACTAGAGGCAGAGGAACTCCAGAACAAGCTAACAAACAAACAGCCCCGAAACATTATCACATTATCGAGTCCTTACTTAGCTCTTTTTACGACTCAACCAAATCAGTGTTTTGTTGCTGGTGGGGGCTTCCATTGCATTGTTAGCAAACATTATTTTTAACCCAAGTGAGGAGCAGTACAGCTCCAGCGTACAGCTTTCCTTATCCTTACCTTATCCCTTATATCAACAGTATGAGATAATGCTCTCCGTATTAACGTTAGTTGGTCATTTGCTACTAAGCACAGCAGTGCTAGTGAAACAGGTAAAACCTTAAATCCTGGGGAGAGTCCTGAGAAGATCTCTGTCCGTCAGTAAGACATGTCCTGCCTATCTGGAGACGACGAGACACCGTCTGTCTAGATCACGTTAGCTAGTGAAAACATCACTTTTTTAATATACTTCTAGCGCCTAATTAATATGAACATGTTTAGGAGAATTCAGCAGTTTTATATAGTAAAAAGTCTTATTTGTTTTCAATGGCTTCCATGTCATGTCATTCAATGATTATAAATCAACGCATAATTTGATACTAACCAGGGCAAGTAGGACACGCCTCTTTTTATCTTCTATTTTATGTCAATATTTTAAGTAAAATTCAATCTTTTGGTTGAAACGTTTTTTTGTTTATGTGTTTCATCGCAGGGCACTGAAGATCTCCATACACGATACCATACAGTAAGTGCACTGGACAAATAAGACACACCTCTTTTTATTGGATTTTATTCCATTTTTTTATTCAATAGGAACATTTTAATGATTCAGCTTTTTTGGATCCACATGACATGTTTTATTAACAATTGAATGACACTTTTTAATGAACGAAAATACAATTAATACAATTATTATTTTCTGTTAAGTGTGTTGTCAAACTGTTGAGTAGGCTGGTTTTCATAAAATACACAAACGTAAAAATATTGTAAATAAAAATATTATATATAACAATGCATTACTCATTTTCTTTTCTCTAGCATAAGGAGGAGATCATTGCAAAAGCTCTGCATCTGAAACTTTAAACCAGACTTGCAGTATCATGAGTGCCTGACCAGCTCCCCAGAAATGAAACTTAGCCTTTGCAGCTTACGCCCCCCCCGCCCTCAGTTCTTAAGTGCAACATTATCATTGGCTAGACCAGTCAATGATTTGCAAATGTAGGCCAAGCTGCCAGGTCATACAGTGTGTGCACCAATATGCTTATCTAATCTTCTGTTTCTGTTTCCATATCAGCTAGGTGAACACTTTCGCTTCTGGGACATAAGCACACTTAGGTTTCAGTCTCCAGCTGGCATAAATTGGCTGCACGTCGCCTCTGTTCAGTTAAAGAAAAAGAAGAAGAACTGAAGACATGGCTCCAACACTGGTGAGTCTCCTGCTGCTGAGCCCTGCTGTCACTTATGACTCAGACTAGATTTAATGCTGCTTTACATTGTTGACTTTTTACACTGGCAACAGTTTTAAATACTTAAGGTGTATATATTTGATGTGTTTAGTACTCCTCAATAACAACGCATAATTAGTTTATTTTAAATGTCTTTCTGTAAAGCAATCTGTTACCATGTAAGTGAAAATATATGGCAACATTCAGGTAACATTAAACAAAGAAATTAAGAATATCTAACATAGAAAACTAGAAAAAAGGTGCATAATGCATAAGATGTGCATATCATTAGTGTTTGTTGACTGCATGTCATGTGTTTCTGCAGGGACTACAGATAAGAACAACCAAATAGCTCAATCCTATCTTTTCTTTTGGAGATTAATGTTTTTTGACACGCGATTCTTAAAAATAAACCAAATAATAAATAACACACATTTTCCAACCTACTGAAAGTATTATCTACCAGTGTTGACTGTGCACATACCCTCTTTCCAAACATTTGCCTATCTGGGTGTTACTTTGCCCTGTTTGTTTAATGATTCATGCCCTGAGACATTTATTGATCTAGTATAATGTCAGACAAGAACAAAGGAAAGACTCATTTCATGCAAGAAGATCATAATTTAAGAGGCTCTGCAGTTTAAAACCATTGTTTTTCACTGAAACACCATTTTTACATCTATGTTCACTAGATTGCAGTCTTCTTCCCTGCTGTTCTTACTTCAGTGCTCATGAACCCTAACCCTGAGGGTAGCTTTAAGAACTGATCAAAACGGACTTTATGTCAAGTTTGTTATTTTTGTAAATGAATGTTTTTTAACCATTTTAGTTTGACCAAGTTCCTAAGCCAGGGGACCTTATCAAGATCTTCCGTGGAACATACGAGCACTGGGCTGTCTACATCGGTGGAAATGAAGTTGTTCATTTGATTCCCCCAAGTGGTAAAGTGTTGCATTTACTGCATTAATCTTGGATACACTATCTAAAACCTTCTGTCTGCCACTTGCTGTAATGGCAGAGAATGTTAGCCAATTAGTCACATGTATAATATTATAAAATACAATGACAATTGATACTTACAATCTTTTTCTCTGTGTGTATTCAATTTCTTCTCTAATCCACTTTATTCTTACTTCAGTTCTGTTTGTGTCTTTTGTTTAACTCCCAGGTGATGATTCAAACCCTTTTAATGGCCTGATGGTGCTCCTGGACAGCAACAAGGCCGAGGTGAGGTGCCAGAAGCTCTGGGAAGTGGTCGGCCCCCATCGTTATACAATCAACAACTTCCTAGATTACAAGTATGAACCGCGGCAGCGTGACATCATTGTGAGAGAGGCGTGTAAGATGGTGGGTCAGGAGCTTCCGTACTCCCTCACCAGTCACAACTGTGAGCACTTTGTCACGGAGCTACGATACGGCATTTCACAGTCGAGACAGGTGAGGATTTTGTAGATTTTATACTACTTTTTCCATTACTAAATATCATGCAAACTCTGCTTCTTTTACCATACAGAGCCATGAGTAAATTAGAAACGTTCTGGTTTTAATTGAATAGTTACATGTTTCCAGCAATATTTTTTTGACCCTCAGACCACCATTCATTGGTGTTTTGCAGGTTAACAGAGCTGCTGCGATTGGAGGTGCAGCTGTAGTGGGTGTGGGCATTCTGGCTGCAGGGGCCATTCTGCTTTCCGCCTTGTTTAAGGATCACGAAGAAGAAGAAGAAGAAGAAAGGAGACATCGTCACTGAGACAGAAAGATGAAAGAAAAGATATTGCCAGTGTTTCAGTCAATTCACCTGGCAATAATGATTATTTAAATTCTGGAATGAACTATTGCACGTGTACAAAATAAATGTTTCTTAATGTCAAAATGTGTGACAAGATGTAATGGGTAAATCCATGGCTGTTAAAACTTTAAGTTTTATATTGATGTTGGTATAGATTCAATTCATGGTTGTTTATTTATGTCTGAAATGTATATTACAATGAATAACTTGCCATATGAGTTCATTGTTTTAGGATTAAATCCAAAAAAGTGACAAGTGAAGTAATCTTATGTTAAGACTTGATCTTGAACTTATTTACTGTATTATTATTTGTTTGTGTTTTGGATCAATTATTTTTATTTATTTTTAAATAAATGGAAATCATTAAAGTGAACTGAGAAATATTTTTTACTTTTGATCTTTTTTTATTTTAATGTCCTGTTCTGTGTGCAAATCTGTACTTAATGTCTACATTTTTGTTGTAAATCTTCTAGATTAAGAATAATCACCAACATTACAGGCAAAAATGATTGTATAATCATATCAATCATGATGGTTAAATACACTTTGAACTTTAATTGAGGTACTAAGTGCAAATAATGGGCAGAGAGGGCAGAGGTCATGATGGTGAAAAGGCCGACAGGAGAACACGTAGTATTTGTTATCTTTATGGCCTAGTTATGAGCTTAAAAAGGGAATTTAACCCCCGTCGCCTCTGTTCTTACTTTGTGCTGCATCACAATCTACCACTGTTCACAAGTGTGTTACAGCCGTTGCAGGTGGGGAAGAGCAGATTCACACAAGACCATGTCATCTACATACTGTGTGTGCACACTCTTGTTCTGCTGTCTTTGTGAGGACCAATTAGACACGTAGACCCTGAGAGTGAGGGCCTTTTGGAAAGTAACAATATTTGAGAAAGTGGGGGCACTTGAAAGGGAAAGTCTTCATAATCAAAGTTATACTTATGTTAGGGTTTAGAATAAGGAAAGTGTTTAGATTGGTGGTTCCCAATAGTGTGTGTGTTTGTGTGTGTGTGTGTGTGTGTGTGTGTGTGTGTGTGGTGTGTGTGTGTGTTGTGTGTGTGTGTGTGTGTGAGAGCAGGAATCACATCATGGACAAGCAGGTGGTAGAACTGTCACATCTGATATCAACACGTAGGTAGAGGAGGAAACAGAAACTTGGAACACTTCGCATTGGAAATAAATCTGGGATAGTGTCCTAAATAGCTGCCAGCCAACACTGGAAATCACTTTCTTGCCAATTCCAGCATATAACCACCAAGCAGCACATGTTCCACTAGCACCTGTGATTCTTAGGTAGGGGGTGAAGTTAAAGCCAGAACTTGAATAACAGTAAATGGTTAATCAGTTTTACTTTACTTTAATTTTATCTTTTTCCAACTTGTGGTCAATAGACATTATTTACAAAAACTTAAAACTCGGTTTAGTTAAAAAGGCCAACATTTTTAATGACTTTGCTGATCGATTATCACTGACTGGTTTAGTAAGGATTCTGTTTTGAAACATTTCACATGTGTTGGCAGCACATAATGTGACCAGATGCTTTAAAACAAAATTAATCAGGAATAACGTAATGAAAGCAGTGATGTTATATAGCAATTAGATGAAATAACATATAAATAACATAATAAATATAAAAAAACTGTGAAATTTGACCCGAGGACAACAGGAAGGTTAGGCAACTAATGTGCTCTCTCTATGAACAAATGATGTATGTAAAATGTTTGATATAATTGCTTTTCCTCAAGGGTTGAAACATTCCCGATTACCAGTAATATAGATTATTTCAGTTATGCATTTAAATGAAGATCTCTGGACTATAGAATTGTTCATACATTTTTCATTTTAAGAAAACAGTGCTTGATATTGTGTGTTTCTATTGTAAACCGGGCTTAGAGGCAACATGAATTACCACAGGCAGTAAAAGACCAGAGCAGCCTGAGATAAAAGCATCATGACAGGCAACCGTGGAAGCCTAAAACAACTACCTTTGGTGTCTGTGTCACTTCAGAATATATGGCTTCCCCCTCTGCTGCCTGTCAGTGCTAACTTCTCACGTTCAAGTCCCCAAAAAGGCAGACGGAGGGGGGGAGGTGGTGCAGCCCCAAACTTCTTCCATTTGGTACAAAGATGTCATTGAGCCTTGTCTTTGCACCTGCTTAAGTCGTGGAGGAGGTGGCAGAGGCTCTTCCTGTGTGTCTGGAGGGACACAACACAACAGTCCTCCCTGCTGCAATACAAGCCCTCCAAACACTGTTTAAAGACTTTTTTTTCTAAAGGAGAAACTGCCACCATGCCAGATAAGTCAACAAATGAGGACCAGTGAAACTTTGTTCATCGTGTGAGAGGCTTTTTGTGAGAGAGGGCTGGGGAAAGGGGATGGTGGGAGGTGGAATTAGGAGCACATAAAGAGGAGAGCCAGGAGGACGTTTGGAGATTGTCTGGTTGGACCACCCTAAATGTAAGGTTCTCTGGAGGCCGATGCCCGCTCAGGTGGCAGCAGTTGAAGCAGCCACCTCACCACCTCCATCCCCCTCCCTCCGTCGCACAATGAGGAAACTGTTTCTCCGAGACAACGCCTCAGCCTCCGAGGCCGCTGACGGAGAGAGATTAGAATAACAATGGCCTGGGTTAATGATGTTTGTGCCGTTAAAGACAGAAAGTCGTTACTAAAAAAGCCATTAGGCCTCAAAGTCAAAGAGAATGAAAGGAGTGGTTTTTTTCTACACTGATTACTTGCAGAGAATCCTAAATAGAACAGTGATTAACACACACAACACATCAATGGCTCAATGTCCCATTTTATGGTGGCTTCTTGGTATATTTCATGATTCTATAACTAAGTTATTTTAGTTTGTGAGATATTTGCTTGTTTTATGAATTAGCTACAGTTTCTTTCAGGCTTTTCACCCCGACTTCTTCACCATCATGTCAAGGCAGCAGGCGGAGCCGAGTTGGCGCTGGCAGTAAGGGGCAAAAAAAGCCCAAAGTAAAAAAAAGAAAGCTTTGAAGAAGACTGAGCTCGCAAAGCTGTATTTTAAAGTTGGATAGCACATCAGAGCACGAGCAGCTACAGATCTGCCTTTTTCAAGGGATATATACGGTCGTACTGCAGCATCCATAAAGAGCATTCTCTTTAAAGGCGAGCGGAGTGAGAACAAACCTTCACCGTCTTGCTCCAAGGCCTAATTATCCTTTGGATCAGAAACAGAGAGCTGGTTTTAGAAGAGCAGAGACGAGCAGAGGTTGCCTATATCTGAAAATAATTAAATGTGACATGAATTCGGCTTTTATTTACATTCACATTATAGGCTGACCCTATCATTTACAGTGACTAAGTACAAGAATAGGTTTCATTTCCTTTGCTTTCTGTGTCCTTGAAGCTCATGTTTAATAGTGAAATAATACAAAAAGACATGAAAGCTGAGCTAAAAGAACCACAGTCATCCAGTGTTTTCCCTAGAATTGTAAATATGTTCTGTGAAAACTGATTCAACACTTAGCAAATACACTTTTTCCTGTAACACCAACATAACAGCATACAGAAATAACCAATAGAGCTCCTAGACAACAAGTGTGATATGTCTGGATACTGAAGAAAGATGTGATTGGAGAAATACATTTGGTTGATGATATTTGGACTCAACCAAAACTGAAGGATAAAAACTGAATATGGTACGAAATAATTACCTCTGTCTGTTTTCTATAGATCTGTACTGTGATATCTGCTGTACTTTCTATCGTAAACAGTGCAATGCATTTTTTAGTAGGTCAAAATAGCTATTGATAATGTGAATACGGATGATGCACAAACAATAATACCCCTTTCACACCAACGCGGTTCCAGGGCCGGTTCGGAGCTGGAGCTTGAAAAGCACCGGTTTATCCTGTTCACACCGCAGCGGAGCAGCCTCTAAGCTCCGGAATCCAGTTCGTTTCAAGCACCAAAAAGTTGTCGGTCTAGAAAGCAAGCACCACATACGTCACGCTTACATCGGAGGCGGGTGCAGGGGTAGGGGCATCAGTTGTAATGTTATACCATAGTAATTAATGCTGCAAAGCTGGGTATTTTGAGCTTGGCGCATGCAGAGGCTAACAACAGCTAGCTCTAACGCCATCGAATAGGACGTATATTTACCTTCTTTCTCCTACGGAATCGTCGTTGAAGTTGATGATGATGATTGTAAAGAACTTTTGAATGTAGCATGTAACGTCTGTAAAGTTGGTAGTAAAGTCGTCACATTTCTTCCATTTCGTTTCGACAGAGCAAAACCAAAACGAGTAGCGCTTCAATACAATCGGACATTGTTGTTGTTGTCGATGTGAGGGGTTTCCGCGCGGTTTGGCTTTATGAAGCAGGCACGCAAACGGTTACGTCATGACGCAAACGATGACGCAATGATGCAGCACCAGTCGGGCTCTGAGCGGTGTGAACAGAGCGGGAGCTAAACCGAAGAACCGGTTCCGAACCAGAAAAGCTCTAGCACGGAGCTTGAACGGGAAAAGCCTTGGTGTGAAAGGGGCATGAGATGGCTGTTCACATGTGAAACTCATAAATAAGCCATGCAGTTATCTGGGAAAAGCCTGAGGATAGAGTAAAAAGATTGACTGAAATAATCTGTAGGCACTTATTATTTGGTGTGTAAACAGTGTTCATGAGGCCTCCCTCACCAGGGCATGCAACTTTGATGAGGGGTTGGGTGTAGGCCTTTAGTTCTACAAAGGCTTTTCATGTAGCAACAGTAGCTTATATCTGCCTTCTTACAAAACGAAACAGCTCAATGCAATTTTGAAATTGGAAAGTTGATTATATTCAACAATATGACAAGAACTCTGTCTGAAGCACACTGATACCTAAAGATTGAGCAGACTACAAGCAAACAATGGAGTCAATCCTGTTTCTGAAAATCAATGTTATTCATACCTAAGACATCAGATATTCATTTTAGATACAACAGCAGTGAAATACACTTAAACTCCTTGGTGGCCAGCTATTTAAGCAACCAGTAGTGAGCAGCATAAGGGTCAAACAATACAATGCATACAATAGATGCACCAAATATTCTTCATCAAGTAAATATGACGATTCACGAGGTCAGCCCTGCATGGAGCGAGACAATAAGAAATAGTTAGTTTTGGAGAAACAAAAGCCGTGTGGTGAAAGAGGTTTGTGATGGATTTTATACAGAAAGAGAAATCAGGAAGCCTATTTGTGAAAAATGATGAAGTGTGACATGTGCTCAGCCCTCATCTAAACGCTCACTGCCTCCTTCCCACACAGGCTTGGAGATGCAACCGGGGGGAGAGAAGCTGAGGAAATGCCTGTGGCCGAGCCTCTTATTTTTCCATGGCAGCGTTATAAACATATAGAGCAATAACATCTCGTGTATGTACCCTCTCTGTCCGCAGAACTGTGGCTGGCCTCTCAAAAGCAGCACTATGTTATTACTGCCTGCTATGAATGCCTTCTGTGTGCATACATGTTCTTATCTGTGTTCTGCTGCGCTCACATGTATGCCTGAGGTTGCTCCTAAGAGGTATGCGACATATAATAAATGCAAATGTTTGTTCCCAAAAGCTTCCTGTGTAAACCATCCGGCTAGGTCAAACACAGGTAGATTCACGGAGCCTGACACGTGGGCGTAAATATGTCACAGAAATAGACTGGAGGTAAATGGTGGAGATTGTGCGTCAGCTGAATGGGCCCGCCTGTCTCAGAAACAGGAATAAATAGGTCCTTGGATCCACAAATGTGCAGCTTAGCCTCCCCCTAACCAGGAGTTGTAAAGCAGCAAAGCCTAACAAGTTGACCTGTTTATGTACATTTGGATTTTATTGATTATATACAGTCAAACCATTCAGAGAAGAACATTTCTCTACCAACACGTTCATCATTCAATATTTGCATAATACAGCGTTTAAATTCACAGGAGTGTTCCTGATGTGTGGCGCAGTGGAGTAGTGCGTTGGTGTTCGGATCAGGGGAGCACAGGTTCAAACCCCACTGCAGTCAGCATGTCGTTGTGTCCCTGGGCAAGACACTTCACCCCAAATTGCTCCTGTGGGGATTGTTCACAGTATTGAGTATGTCAGTCGCTTTGGATAAAAGCGTCTAACATATAATGTAATGTAATGTAATGTTTTTTTAGTTTTTTCCAACTTTGAAAAAAATGGTAGATTTGAACTTTATAGCATTAATCATATTATGAGACTACACATTACATTTCTGTGCCGACAACATCTTTTTAATCTTTTTAATCTTAATATTATGTCCATGTCCATGTCCAAACCTAAATTACCTATATCTATGGATTACGAACATGTACAGTATGTTAAGTTCCACCACATGTTTTTATATTTACATATTTGCCGTTTATTAGAGATACAGTACTCAGCCCATACTAATCCTCACATTTACATAAACCCTGCAATAAATCCCATCTTTATATAATATTAAGTCTTCCATCAATGGTAATAATGTGGACAGTCTCAACACTAAAACAAACTACAACCAAGTGCTAAAAATGTTTCTACGAAAACCTATTAACCCATGATGAAGGTATGATTTATTTTTGTGTCATTAAGTTGCATTCATTATCTGAAAAGGAAATGTATATTTTACATATCTTGTATGTATGTTATGTTGGTTTATGTGTCACATGTTTGAGTAACTTTGACTAAAAGTTGGAATGACCTGAGTGTCTTTACTTTCTTTGCTGGAAAGTGCATGGTTAACACTAAAACTGAAACATGTTCAGGGTAGGACCTTCTAAATGGTAAAAAGAAAAGAGTGTTGATTGACAATTTGTAGGAGAATAGAGCGACTTCATCGAATATGGAAAGAAAAGGCGGAGACGGTAAACTCCATGAACTATGATGTAAGGGTTTGATTATTTTATGCCCAGTCTTCCTATGGCTTTGCCTGGAAATTCCCCATTGCTATAAGCATTTAAAAATACATATGAAAAACATCATGGGTGGTAAAAATTAAAAACAAAGCAGACAAAAAGTAGTGGTCTGGATGAGACCTTAGAGTCAGTGACTGGGCATGTTGTCTCGCTTTTTTATATTTTAGGCCTTGGGTCCGTACATAATCATATAGTGTAAACATTTACTGCGCCAACGCTCTGCTTCTTATTTACCACTACGTGATTTTCAGAGGTTTCAACAGACTAAACTACTTTGAGGTGTTTTTGCATCCTTCCTGTCGGGACGTCCCACATGTTTTCTGTCTCGCTGAATGTGTTTGTGAAATTCCTTTTTTTTGTTTTCTAGTGATTTATGAGTTCTTTGACTGCATGTCTGACATGTTTATGTCCTAACAACTATACAAAACAAAACAATTACAAATGTATGTTGTTTGTGATATTTTGACTTATTTCAGTTGTTAACCCATTCTCTGCGATTACATCTTCACATTAAAAAAATTAAAAAGTAAGAATACCACCTATTTAATTGGTTGTGTGTTCTCTTCTTCGTGTGTGCAACCTCCTAATTGCCTTTTTCAAAACAACCAAACACATCTTCAATGGATTGTTTGGACCGGATCTCCAAATCCTTGACGAGTAAGCATCCTGCTTGCATGTTTTCTCTATTATTCAGACACAATGTATGGTATCAACATGCCTAAATAATGTAGAAGTTACACTCATTCTTATGCATTTCTTCATAGATAAGTTAAATGCTTTGAACATGCATGATTTTGACTGTTTTTAAAGATGCACCAGCTGGGACAGCAGATCTCACAGACTGCCTCTCTGTTCACATCCTGTTATATTCTTATGGCAACTCCTATTAGGGGTTTTAAGACTATAAGTTGTCTTTTTATCTTTTATCTCATGTAACACATCCACAAACACACCAACTAGATCTTAATAACCTTGTATACAGGTGCTGGAGAACAGAAAATGTCTGTCAATCACAACAATTAAGAACAGCTGTAATTGGGTGCTTCATATTTTATACATTTTTGTTCAATTTCTTTGAAGCCTAATGTGATTGCTTTCTGATTTTCACAAATTTGGTTCTTTAACTCTTCAACTTTCATACATCAAAAGTCACAATTCCCAAACTCAAGCTGCTTTATCTTCACAAAACTTTTCCTCTTCAGAATAGTCTGCTGACAGGAGAATCAGAGACAAACAGTCTTCCCTTTCCGCAATCTCAGATTCTCATACATGTATTTGAGTTTTGGCGACGCACGATGAGCCCCAGGGATTATTGTCATAGCCAACCCCAATATTATAGAATTACAGTCAGACAGAGCGACTCCTGGTGCTGCGCGGACAATTACTCTGTGGCCTGGATCTCAGTGGAAAAGCTGCATTAGAGAAAACCCTCAGTCTATCAGATGCTGGAAAACAGGAAAGTGTCGGCAGATAATGTGTCAATACCAACCAAAGTAATCAGGAGGGCTCAGAAAGGGTCTGGATGGGCTTTATTAGACGGTTCCTCTCCAAGAAGAAATACAACACCAATGGGTTTTTGCTCAATGTGCACAGGCTCAGGCCAAAGACGCATTTTTTTTAACACTTTAAGGAAAGATATTTGCGGGATTACTTTGGGAGATCTGGGTTAATGTTATCAGAAAACGTCTTCAAAGATTTTCTAAATCCCCAGGAGCTATCAGAGTAAAACCAAACTTTCATATTAGATTTCTGAGGAAAAAAGTTTGATGGCTCTTTGGCTTCTTCATCTAAAGACGTTTGTGAGCAGTGTGTAGCTCTCTCTTGTGGATGCTCCATGATCTACAGCACATGTGTCAAACTCAAGGCCCGGGGGCCAAATCAGGCCCTTGGTGGATTTAATTTCGGCCCGCAGGATAATTTGTAATTACTATTAGATCTGGCCCGCCGGTATATTGCACGCACACCTTCACTCAATCCTGAGGTTTCCTCCGCTCAGAGCCTGACCCCAAACATTGATGAACTTGCAACCAAGATGAGATGCCAAGTATCTGGCTTAAACTAGCATCACAGCAGCAAACTGAGTTTAATGGATTATTCCTTCTGCACTTTTTTTCTTGAGACAACAGGGCATGTTTGTTTGTTTTTTTGAGGGAAATAGTTTTTTTGCAGCTGTTGTTGGCCTGTGGAAAAATGTAATCCTAAGAAATGACTCTGCAGATAGAGCCATAAGAAATGAATGCAACTGATTATTTAATGTTTAATGTTGTTTTTATAGGCAATAATTTAAGCTTTGTTAGTTCCAGGTTTAATATGTGCAATAAGTTCATTTCAATACGTTTTGCAATAAACATTGAACCAGTCCGGCCCTCGACTAGTACCGATTTTTTTATTTTGGCTCACTGTGTATTTGAGTTTGACACCACTGATCTACAGTGTAGATTATACACTGTCATATCAGACTCCACACTGAGCAGTGAGCTGCCTCCATCTTGTGGTGAATGTTGTATCCTACAAAACAACCCTGAATATTTCAAGGATTGCCGATACTAATAAGAGAAGCTCAAGGGGGCAGTGTGCCTCCACAAGTCATCTTTACCACACCGTACTTGAGCAAGGGAGATATAAATAAGATGTTCATGGTATGCAGTTACAAAGGCCGTCCTTATGACTGATTCCAAGTCATTTAATCTCAGTGGAAGGTAAAACACTAATTAAGTAGTTTGGAAGTCTGGTAATTCTAAATTATAATTAGTATAAACTTCATTTGATAAGGTAAGTCCAAATTAGTTTGAAGTCTAATTCAAGGTGGACCTTTATCTCTGCATAAATAGGACCAAACTAATTAAAAACGTGATTAAGATAAGCAACCTTTTAATAAGTTAAAGATGTGTTTTTTTAAATAAAGAAGTCTATAAATCTTATAATCTATGTATGAGGCACTTGGAAACGTTTGGCATTTTGAAACCAATGCCGTAGCGATTAAATTGCTTGATGTAATGTAGTGTATATTTGTTTAATTAATCATTTTAAAGGAGGAACAATGTGTAAAGGAAATGATGATGATCCCAAGCCAGTCAATCAACATGTACACTGATTATTTATCTAATAAAAAGATGATCAAGCACCAGGTGACAAATTTGTTTGACTATGCGGGTGCTAGTGGAGCCTCGCAGACAGGGGCGGACTGGGACTACAAATCAGCCCGGGACTCTCGACCGGCCCACTTCGGTACCGCCGGCCCACCTCGGTACCGCAAGTAAATACCGCTAGTAACTTGTCGGGGGGGGGGGGGTGCTAGTGACTTATCCGACCGGCCCACATCGTCCGACCGGCCCACTTTAGTACCGGCCCATCGGGATTCGTCCCGAACGTCCCGATGGCCAGTCCGCCCCTGCTCGCAGATGGGGGTGCTGCAGCCCCCTCATCACCCGCGTCCATTCGCGATGTCTTGCTGTCTGCAGCAAGCAGGAAATGACACCAGTAACCCAGCTCACACTGTCCGCTCCTCACAGCAGCGAGCCGCGCAACGTCCCGCCAACACGGCACCCAGACCCCACGCAGCATTCTCATCTGTTTGTCATTACTGGTGTCATTTTCTGGTTGCTAACGCCATTGTAACACATAATCACTGATGTTCCGCTGTAACGTTGGTGGACTCATCAGAACAGAGTGGGCGAGCTGACCAATCAGAGCACAATGGGCTCACAGGGAGGGGGGGGGGGGCAGGAGCTCCAACAAGCCGTTTAGGACAGAGTGAATACACATACTATACAGAGATGCTGTATGAGAAACCAATGTGAGTTTGGAAAATTGCACAATGTAAATCTATTCTAGTATACCTCAACAATGGAATTATGATCAGTAGAAATGGCCATGACATGGGACCTTTAACTGTTTGTTCAGGGCCTCATATCATTAGACATATATTTCCTGTGCAAAACAGGTTCTCTGGGGGGCCCATCATCATGAGGACTTTCTAGTTAAAGCCAGGCTGTCTGTCTCCCTGCTCTCTTGCCAAAGCCCATCCACCCTCCCCTTTCCCCAGACCTGCCATCCTCCAACCTTCCACTAGATGTCCTCACTGACATCCTCTCCCAACTTCACACCTGTTGCCACTCTCCTCATCAGTCCTGCAGTTTGTAACCTTAACCCCTTTTCCACCCTCACTCTTCTGTGTCACTTAAAGACCCATAGATGTAAAGCTGTTAAATATTTATAATTCACATACATCTTTGACTTATGGTTGTTAAGAAAATGTTCAATGGGTTTGGCTGATCCATCAGAAGACAAGGTATAAGTGTACATTTAACTCTGACCTCACTGACTATAAAAAGGTATATTTATACATATGATGTTTCTCTAACATCTGAATTGCTGAGTTTAACAGTAATGAATGAAGACCAAAACATTGACGAAAGTGTCATCAGTTTGGTTTAGTTGAGTCCCGTGATCCAGCAGTGTTTTTTTTCTCCTTTCTTTGGTTCTTCACTGTATAATACTGCCATGTCAGAGCTGGATTAAGAACAACTTTAAAGCAACACTTTCTCCTCTAATCAAATGTAAAATGATGAACTCTGTTGAGTAGAGTTGTGTTTGTTTATACTAAAACCAATCATTCTATAGGGATGTATTACTTAAACAGCTATCATTTATTTGGATGGTACACACATTTGTGCTTCAGGGTTATTGGGTTCTTTCTTTGTTATGTATACAGTGGAACTAACCTACTCACCACTTCCCTTTAAAAAGAATGCCTTTTTCATGTATGCTGAATACATAATTAACACAATGTTAATACAATAATGATAGAATGTATTTTGTAGTTTGGTTGACTCCTTTTTTTGAACCACCAGCTAAAGGATACATTTGCTTTTCAGTATTTTTAAATCTAGACAATTTGTATATTCCTCATTACAATTTCCATGAGGCATTTAACTGAATAATAATCAAAACATGTGTCAGTCTTCTTTCTGTGAGAAGTATTGTGTTTTACATTTCTGATACAGTAACCATATGACTCTACACTATCTGTTGAATATTAAATCACAATCTTTTAGTACCTAAATGTATAACGCTTTTTATTATCTTCATCTTTACTTTGGATAGAATGTAAGCATTGAAGATTAATTTGTTTAGTTTCACATGTGAGACAAACAAAAAACTGATATCATAACAGTTATTATTGCAGTCTGAGTCAGTCTTTGTTTACTAAAGTTTAAAGATCCCAGCATTAGTCCCTCAGAGAACATGAGAGCAGCAGCAGCAGTGTGTTGAGTCTCTCCGGGACTTTGTGACAGGGGAAACATTTGGGAACCACTGACCCACTGTCTGGTGGCTGATGTAGAACATGACCACACCCCCTGTTACTCAGTGTGTGTCTATTGGCTGCTGGGAATTATCTAGAGCCTGGATGTGGCTGCTGTCAAGGGTTTATACTATTAAAACTCCCCCAAGTCCTCCATCCTCCCTGACACTTGTTGCTGCTGCGAGCACCACCTGAACCGCTTCAGTTTCCTTTGGGATTTCCCGCGGGGAGTGATGAACTCCATCGACCCCCAGTCCCACCACCAGCACCAGCACCACCACACCTCCCCTACCGTCGGCTCTCTCCCACCCAAAGGCGCCCAGGAGGCCCCGGACATGGCCGCTGTGTACTGCGATAACTTCAGCAGTATGTACCACCAGCAGAGCCTCCAGGGCACACAGAGACCCTCCGGATACGGCCTCGGAGATTACGCATCGTCTCCAAACCCGTACCTGTGGCTCAACGGACCAGGTGTGAACTCCTCTGCGTCTTACCTGCACGGCAACAACCCGGCGTCCTTCATCCCGCCCTCCTACGGCTCGCAGCGGCAGTTCATAACAAACTCACCTGGATTCGGAGGGCCCGACCTGGGCTGGCTGTCCATCGCCAGCCAGGAGGAGCTGCTGAAGCTCGTGCGGCCGCCTTACTCCTACTCTGCGCTCATAGCCATGGCCATCCAGAATGCGCACGAGAAGAAGCTGACCCTGAGTCAGATCTATCAGTATGTCGCAGAAAATTTCCCCTTTTATAAGAAGAGCAAAGCCGGCTGGCAGAACTCGATCCGGCACAACCTGTCTCTGAACGACTGCTTCAAGAAAGTGCCGAGGGACGAGGACGATCCAGGTACAGTGAACGCACCAGGGGAAATGTTATTATGTGAAATATGCTGCATTTGGGTACAGTTTAATCACCTGGGAGATTCAGAGTGGTTTAATTAGAGGGTAATTTAGGAAGAATAATTACAGTGAAGTTATTACTTAAATCTTTTAAATGTAAATGACGAAAACGTTATCATACTTTTCGTTTAGCCTTAATAATGATGCTTGTGGTCCAAAAAGTCTTAGCAATACTAAATTACATTACATTTTCCTAAAAATACTTACCTAACATAAATTGATACTGTCTGGTAATCTTCTAATTTATTTTAAAAGGAACACGTTTTTAAAATATTACAGAAGTAGATATTGCAGCCGCTGTACAATTATAAACTAATACAAAAATAAGTACAATATTTCTAAAGATTCATTCAAATGTTGTAAACGTATTTATATTGTGTTTTCTTAAAAGTTTTACCAGAATTTAAAGTATTGTTTTTCTATGAATTGTGCTTGTATTGTCCTAAAATATGTCTGAATTTTTGTTTTAAATCCTAACCTGTACATGATTGTGGACTATAATGACAAGGTGCTATGTATTAATTATTGTTTCCTTAAATAGACTGCAGAGAGTAATCTGCCTTGAAAGAAACATTTGATAACAATTCAAATCAATTTTTAAATAAAGAATAGAAGTTTGTTCTGACAGATTGCTAAAATTCTCGATCCAGTTTGTTAATTTATATCTCGACAGAAAAAAGCTTATAAAGGTTCAAACCAGAGTAAAAATATTGTTGTATTTTATATATGGCATATAAATTAGATGTATAAGGCCCCACAACTTCCACCATCGAATACTGATATTATCAAGTTCTAATATTTATTGTGTTTCATCTTCAATTACAGGAAAAGGAAATTACTGGACGTTGGACCCAAACTGTGAAAAGATGTTTGACAATGGAAACTTTCGCAGGAAACGGAAAAGACGCTCAGATCCGAGCAGTGCAGGAGGAGCAGCGGCGGCAGCGGGGGCCACAAAAGTGGAGGACGGCAGGCCGGCGGTGGGGCCCTCAATGAAGCCTTCAGACAGTCCTCAACTCCTGGGGCCACCCTCTCCGGAGATGGAGCCAATGAACGAGAGCCACAAGAGCTCATCGTCCTCTTCGCCGCCCGGACTGTCCTCAGCCGCTCCGTGTTTTAACAACTTTTACAGCAGCATGTCGACGCTCAGCTCGGGGGGCCCCAGCCGGCAGGGGTCCCTTGGTTTGGTGAACGAGCTGTCAAACAGGAACATTACGGCCCTGAGCCCGTACCACCTTAACCACGGAGGGCAGGATACGGGGGCATCAGAGCACGGCGAGGGCCTGCATTTCAACCGTGGAGTGTACTACAACACGTTTGGCGGCGGGCAGGGCGGACAGTTCAACAGCCACTTCTACAACAGCTTCAGCGTCAACAGCCTGATCTACCCCCGAGAAGGGACTGAGCTATAGGGGCTGATTCACCACAACTTCCCCACACTGTTCCAGGGCGTTGCTGCACGGTGAATCCCTCTGAAACACACAAAAACACAGCCGAGAGGTCAGAGGGCATGCTGGGTAAAGCCGCTTCTCTGCACCATGAACACAACCCTCCCTTCACTGATCACTTCACAGAGATTAGAGTATTTTAGCTAAACTTGATTGAACTTGACAAGCACTCAAACTGTGGAAACACGAGCCGGAAAGTCAAAAGGAAAAACAAGCACTTATCTTTTCACTTTTTTTTGTTATTATATCAAAGCTCATACTTTGCTATTAATGCCGACTGGCGAAGTAAGACAACCACAGAACACTTGGTTTCTTTTGTAATCTTTTTTGGGCGGATACAATGGGAAGGGTTTATATTCCTGTAGTCAAAGCTACTTCATCATGTTTAAGATGTAAATATCCTTAGATATTTTTGCCAAATCTAGTCCATATTACTTTAGAGTGGCAGAGTGGCCAAATTATTACATGTGTTGACCCTATTTATATTCATATTCAACTCAAGTCTGCCAAAGTTGCCTTTGCGAGACCGCCTTTACCTCAAAACAACAATCATATGAGATGACAGAGTCCTGAAGGGTTCACCTGTACATTTACACAGTTTCCAAATGCAGTAACAATTGATTTAATACTAATATGATCCGAGATGGGGCTTGCCTTATTTTTATATCCTCCATGTTGACTGAAAACCACAGCACTAAGACTCTTGTAAATACATGTGGGTTTTATAAATGTGTATTTTTGTAAATTATGAAAAATAGTTTGTGACTATTTATGCTATTTATGCTAATAGACATTTTGTTCCCTACTGTCTGAACATAGCTTGATTAAATCAGAAGTGAATTACTTTAGCTTACAAAAATGCACCGAAAACAGTATCACTAAAACTCAGATGTCATAAATCTATATATATTAAAAACGATATGCTATATCATGGTTTCTCTCAGGATTCAGTGTGACAATCATTGAATTGCTTTTGTATCTATTTTTGTCTTTTTTAAAATCTTTATACAGTACATACAGCTTACAGGCAGTTTTCACTGTGACTATAAATAAATATCATGTGATCTCTATTGTATTGTCATGAGTCATTTTCAAATAGGGCATCAGTGTATTAAGAGCTTAATTATCATTTGAATGCATACCCATACATTTACTTTAATCTCGTATTGAATTACTTCTACTCCATTTCAGCTCAATACATTGAGCTGAAATGGAGTAGAAGTAATTCAAGCCTCTTACTGTAAAAACAACGAAAAGCTGCATGAGTTAGTTTTTTTCCTGCAGGCCTTCACTTTATTTTATTTTGTCAACTAAGTGACCCTGTTCTCCAGAAACATGTTAACAAGTACATATTTTATTGCTGCAGAATTTAAATCACAGAGCAGGTTTTACAACTACATTTCCAGTCCAATATTTTTCAAGCTCTGTACTGTCTCACACTTTTCATTATGGTGATTTAAGACCAAGTTCACCTCCAACTGCAACAATGTTTATGTGCCAGTGTTTTATTCCAGTAAGTCTACTTCTCTGACAGATCAGTGATTAGTGTTTGAACATGTTACAGGTTACTCCAGTAAGACAACCTTGTTGCTGAAAAACATATAAAGAATAATTAACATTTTGTATTACTTTGTTTGACTGACTGTTGCTGGGAAGTGGGATCTATTCTTCGCACAATGGTCGACCCCCAAAAGGAAATCTGTTACGACAAAATACCTGTGAATGATAGCAGGTCAAAAGAGCATCTCTGTAAAAATTGAGAAATACATTTTTTATCTCAATGATTTATTTTACAGGTCAATACATTTTTTAAAATAATTTCTGTCATTCATAACAAATGAGTGGGGGAAATGAGGACAGGGTTCGCTTTGTACACTTCCGTTTAATTAATTTGAATGAATCGCCTTTTCTTTAGCGTTCAGTGGGTCATCTTTGCTGCAAGAATGGGAATTATTTTCTAAAAGAAAACACACAATGAGACATATTGAGAGCAAAGATTTGAATAATAAATTCATATTTATGTAGGTAGAAAGTGAGCATTTTTCTCAAGGAAACTCTATTTTTGCTCTATTACAATTGTATTAAAAATATCCTGATTCCTTATTTTTAAATAAATATATGTAACTCAACAAATGACATCCTCAAAAACTGTTTGGTTCTTCAGGTAACTTTGAGGCAATCCCTTTATCAGAGAATATATCTTATTTGTTATGAGAAAAAAAATCATAGCTGGTGTCCTCCAACATGTTCTCTATTGCCACAGGCGGAGACGAGTTATGCCGGGAGAGTCTTCGGCAAAAATCAAGGGAGAAATTTCAAGTTTGGATCCGAGCCAAGCTCCCTGCAAAGACATCGCAGTTGACAGACATCTTGATTCAGAAAACAGTGAAACAATAGAGCCATTGTCCCTGCTCCTTCACGCCAATCCCCATGTATCAATTAGGGACTCTCTGAACAGAGGTGAAGATATCCCCCTTACCCCGACGGGGTTTAAGCATCTCTTTTGTCTCCATTCTCCGACAGTGTTTGCCCCAAATTGATAGGAGGCCATTTTGCTTTGTTCCTGTAAAGGAACGACACATCGAGAAAGTCCCTCAGAAAATATTTGCCACCCATCTTGCAGATTAGGGACAATGATTGTATCATTTATTTAGATGTCACAATTTATGATTCACACCATTCAGTTGTTCAAGGTACTCACAGTGTCATGCCGTGAAATGATATGATAGTACGATAGTATAAAGTCTGTTTTGGCCCTAATTTAAATACACCATCAAGGTTCAAGGTTCAAGGTTCTTTATTTTGTCATACGAACATAGCTACAGTGTAGTTATGCCGATGAAAATCTTAGGTCACAGGCTTCTCCAACAGTGCAACACAATAACACAGATAAACAGAAAAATATAGTGCAAGTAAATAGTAAATACAAAAAGAATAATAGCTTGAAATAGTGCAATAAGAGTCTATGCAAGTTATTGTTTGAACCACGTTTAATTACTCATTATGACTTACAAATTAGAGTCTCTTCATAAATAATGCTTCGTAGCCATTAAGTACTGTTGTGATTTAATGTGTAGGGAGTCAGAATAAAGACAGTTACCATTTTAAATTAATATTTGTATTGGTCATTAAAAAAGATTGTATTTTCTGGTCTATGTTGAAATCGGTTGCATAATTTGAACAGGCGTTTCAAAACTTTTCCACTCTGGCAGACTGCACCAATGCTGTCCTGTGAATGGGACGCACCCCCCCCCCCCCTCACCCCACCCCACCGCCAAGTGTGAGCTTCTCAATTAGAGGGGATCCACTGACCCAGGATCTGTTTGATCACCTTCTTTTGCGCCTGGAACATCAGGCACGCCGTCCTAATTTGGCACCCGCAAGGCTCGATCGGGTGACATTTGAAAAGCGCCATTGTTGGTCCGGCTGGGAAGCAGGATGAACACGGGACGCTGGGTGCCATTTCAAGGGGTGACTGTATACTGAAGGCTCATGTCCTTAAACGACCCCACAGGACCCCCTAACCCAAATTGTTCCTGTGATAATGGACACAGGACAGGTGACGCCTCGCTAATGAGAAGCATCTTATGGCGCACAGAAAGCAACGGTTCGGTCCTGTCAGCATGTTTCACGTGAAGGGCCGGGGATCAACTTCATCAAATCTCTCCGACGGGGATGTTAAATAAGGACAGCAGAGTGATGTGCTTTCAGACTACTGGTTCATTTCAGGACACGGGCCAAATTATATCATGATTTGTTGTTTTCAGATTATTTCTTTGACTAAATGTCGAAAAAAACGACAAACAAAAGCTTTAGCAAAATTCGCAAAAAATGCAACCGGGACAATTTTTACGTCAAGCTTGTTTCAATCAGAGCAAGAGGTTGTGTTTGAACTTCACATCCCAAAACCATTTAGCTCCATTGCTTATATGTGCACATTCACACAATCATGTTAAAATCAACGGACTGATTTTTAATGTTTTATTACCAAAGCAATAAGATCCAACATTGGGGAAAAGAGAAACAAGAATTGAATGATGTTTCAGAAACTGTTTGAGTATCTCTGTTCATGTTTTTGTCACATCCTGTTGATGGACTAGTGACCCTGACTGACTCCCAGGTGTCTCAACTGGGAGGAATGAGATGCTTTGTCTGCTGCAGTTTGTGATTTAGTCTCAGAAAATGATGGATAGCTTTACACTCAAATCTACTTTATTCAACTCTTAGAGGGTTAGGTCAGCAGGTTAGAGAAGAATCCTTAGGTCATATTAAAAAAGCATTCTCCAATGTGTTGAGCTGCAGTCACCTGCATGAAACGCAATGCAAGTAGCCAAAAACAAAATGGTATTTATTTATATTGAGAACCGTTGTTGCATGTCACCCTTTTTTATTTTTTATTTTCTACTCATACATTTTCAAGTGACTTTGTACATTACTGCTTTATGTGCGAATAAAATAGACCCAATGTACTCCAACAATGGGGTTTGAACAGCTGTGGAGGTAGCATTCAGATCCTCCTTTTAAGTATTAAGCACAATACCATATTTTAGACCAAGTAAAGTCTTGGGTTTAAAAATGTGACTTAAGGGTACAAAGTATTATCCACAAATCATGGTTTACATATCAAAAGAACTCTTTGTGTACACAGTTTAAGTATCTGTGTTGTTTAGTTTACCAGCCTCTGTCATAAACTGTTAAAACAAAAGAAACAGTCAAGAAGCAGAAGATTGAGAGTGTGTGTGTGTGTGTGTAGGAAAACATCTTGATGGGTTGTGTCCGGGAAGGCAGAGATGGAGTATAGGGGGCCTGGTGGTGAGGGTTGATCGCAGGGTGGCTCGGGGGGGTCCTGAGTTTGATTTGATCCTGGAAGGCTCAATTAAGTGGTTAGTTTACCCCTCGTGTGGAGCTGGTGAATTGAAGCCAGGTCAGCTCCGGGTTGAGGTGTTGTTCATTATTTTTCCGCCTGTCGGATCCCATGAGCGGCCGCTGGAGACGGAGGCTGCTCGGCGGCCGAGGAGCAAAGGGCCAGCCGGTGGGGTACGTCAAACACACTCAAAGCCTCTCCCCTTGCCTGGGGGATTATGACCAACAAAGCATGTCCCACACCTGCACCGGCCAGCACAATGGAAACTCTGCGGGCCAATGGAGACGCAGGGAGAGAGCAGTTATTAGAGTCCCCCACCAATGAAATGGATTACATTAACCCCTTCAGTTGTTCTTCCTCCCGGAGCTTAAACATTGAACTGACAGACTCCACATCCAATTGAGAAAAAAATCCCGGTAACACTTTGTTACATCAGCTTTATTCCTGTTTATCCAATAGGGAAGCATTGTGTCTCCACTGTTAAACCGTGTGATGACTTGGTGAAGTGTTGTAAAGTTGTACTGAAACTTTAACCAGTGGGTTTTACTAACAGTAGGCTATTGTTGTTGATTGTACAGTGGCCTACTGAAGCAAGTCAGCAAGAACACTATGTAAGAATAGGAAACCCTTTTGACCTTCAGGATCTGTAATGCAGCTTTTAAGTTACATCCACAAAGAGAAAGCAAACAAGACCTTCATGGTCTACTCAGTTTGAGGATGGAGTAATTTGTTAAAGGTCCATTACTGTTTTTCATCAATATATCATAGGTCTCAGATATATACAAAACATGTCTCTGAAGTGTTTGCCTCAAAATACCAAACAGATCATTGTAGCATCCCATAATCCCCTCTGTTTCAGCCCTGTTTCAAAAGTGCTGATTCTCTGTCTGTTACTTTAGATGAAAATAAGGAGCCACTCCCCACGTCCCTCTGAGAGATATTTGGTTAAAAAGAACCCAATGGTGCTCTAGGAAGAGATTCAGGGGATAAGCGGTGGGGGGGGTCGGGGGGGTTACCTTGGTTGGTGATTGGCTAATGGTTACAAAAGCCAAAACATCTTTCTGACATCATAAAGTGGCCAAAATCTGATCAGCTCATTTTCACACAGGTTTTTATATAAATGGATCAGGACAAAAAGAGAGAGAATCTTTTTTCCTGAAACTTTCAGAATCTCTTTACACAGAGGGGACACATGTTGATGTATAAAGACATGAAAAAGTGGATTTTGCCTAATAGGTGACCTTTAAAGAAGTCAGGTGTCCGACCACTATAGGATAGTATGATATATAAGTGATACGCCATATTCATATAAACATAATAAGTGGCCTTAAAATGTGTAGTTTGGGTCATTTGGATTCATGGGGAACGGAGGGTGACAATTGCGACATGTTTTTTTTTAAGTACAACTTTGGGAAAGTTATGCATTACTATGGATAGTCAAAAGTATAGAGATGTCAGAAAACTAAAGTTGAAATGCGGATTGACATGCAACAAATCCCAAACTCAGGACGTAGCTGTTCATTATCTGTTACCACTAGGCAAGGTCAAGTTGTGTCGTGAAAAAAATACACAAAACATCCAAAGAAACTCATTCCAAAACTTTATTCCTAAAAACAACAGTATGCTAAATACATTTTAGTTTCCTTACACATGTGCCTTCCCAGCGTCATTGGTATCTGTGGCATAACACTTGTTTGGAGATGGTGATGCCATGCTGCAATATTAAGATCTGTATCTCCTGACTTGAACATTTTCAACATAATATAAACGAGTCAATTAAGTAACCGTCTTTGAAAGAACAATGCAGGTGCAGTATATTAATGTTTGTTAGGTGTGAGTAGGCCTGAGAGGTATAGGTGCTTTGTCCGTTTGCTCAAGAAGTCTCTATATTGGGCAAATTATAGGCAAGCTGCTCTGTGAATCATAATACAATGGAAATATATGTCTTAAATCCAGAATATGTCATACAGTGTATATTCCTCGCTGTTTTTGGCTTACCATGACCCTTCAATCTCATTCTTTCTATCACTGTAATCTGCTTTGGGTAAGAGCATCATCTGATCATGTCAGTTTCAACTTAAGTGTCATTAACTACACATCAATACTCTGTGTGCTGTATACAGTGCATTGGTGTAGATAGGAATATTCAATCATCTCAGTGTCCAATTTCTCTAACTGTATCAACAAGTAAACAGCATTGTTTACCCATAACTGTGCAGCGGTACCGCAGCCTGTGAGTGTGTTTGGGGTTTGTTTCAGATGTGTTTTGGAACAACAGAGCAGAAGGATACTCAAATATTTTTTGACGAAGGAGGGAGTCAGTCCCCATGGAACTTGTCCTGGACGAATTAGACCGAAGCTCAGAGGAATGCATGTCGCTGCCCTCGTCCTCAACCCCCGTCCCCTCCACACACACTCCCTCCTCCTTTCTTTTTCCCTTTAATTGGGCCCGTTTCCTGGCACCTCTCCAGATCACACTGTCACTTTACACTGCGTAATAAGCTATTAGCCCCAGCTGGACCGGGTTAGACCACCACCCCACGCTAATCGACATGGACATGGTCATTGTGTGGGACTGGGACTCAGGACAGCACAGTCCGGCTTTTGTTTTTGCCCAGACCTCAGAGCCCTGGACGCCCACACCCTGGCTAGCAGAAGCATGAGGGGTGAGGAGGGTGGGAGGTAAACAGAGGGGGAGATCAAGGCGAGGTGAACTCGCTCCCGGTGCCCCCTAGGACACAACAAAACAAACTGTAACACCTTTGGTTCAGTCATCTTGCTTTGGCAAAAATATGACTTTCTGCCGCGTCCCAAAACAATGGAGCACCTGTTAGAATATTAACCCACCGCCCCCCCATCAGCAGGAACTACAGTAGAAACTAACAAAGCGTTATTTTGGTTCAATAAGAAGACTCTTTATACAACAGTTGCTCAATTTAGTGGAACATTTAAGTGTACACAATCAAAAAGGGCCTTTTAGCAAGTGTATTTGACCAGGTACCAAAGCCATTAAACCAAGTTTATTGATGTATTTATAAGGCCTTTAAACAATCTTACTATTAACATTACTGAGGAAACTTGCAAGAATTTGTAGTCATGAAGCAAACAAGTCTCTCCCTCTCTAGGTCGTCCTCAGACGAGCCCTCCATCGTCGCTTCCAGTCATCCCGGTTCTCCATACATCTAGCCAGTTCATTGGTACTTTGTGCTCCCACTTCACTGATAGTTGACAGAAATATAAACTTATGTTTTCTTCACTTGGCTTTCTCTGATGCTTTAACTTAATGACCTGTTTTTATCTTTTTATCGTCAAAAATGTTGACAAATATCTTGCCAACCTGGGAAGGTTGACATGCACGACCAGGGAAGTTTCTGCATTGTTTTCACATAATTATTTGTGCATGACCAACACCTGCAATGGTACCTCCTCTTGCAGACCTTTTAATGAAAATGTTTTTAATATGAGTGCAGTTTGCTCGGCGCGATGGGATAGGGGAGGGAACCTTCCTAAACCATGTTACATCTCTTGAACAAGTCCTGACACCTCCGGGCAGAAAATGAAGGGGTTAGACGAGGCCTTGGCGCTGCAGCCTGTCTGAGGAGCTAATACTTGCACACAGGCTTGGCAGGGAGGGGGACACAGTCGTATTTCATGTTGGGGATGTACAGACTTCACGCTCATCTCTTAGTGTCAATCTTTTTTGTCACCAGGAGTAGATTCTGAACTTCTTCTCCTGAATGATTGATATGCAGGGGGATAAATCAAGTGTAAGGAAGTCTGTTGATAGGAACGATGGTTAATTACTCTGCTGGAAACCCAAATAGTGAAGTCTTTTTTTAGGGTTTTGTGTTTCGGATATCAAAGATGTCAGTGTGTTCATGTGTGTTCAGAGGAATGCTGAGGGCAGGCTGGGACAGAGCTGTGAACAGGTGCATGATGGGGAGTGGATCGGAGTGTGTGTGTGTGTGTGTGTGTGTGTGTGTGTGTGTGTGTGTGTGTGTGTGTGGTTGAATTTTGAAATTGTTACTTCTACAACTTGAACAAGACATTGAAGTTTTCAAAACAAACAAGTGTTGTTCATACATATGAAACAAAACTTTCAGATTATTTTACTATCTTTCTTGCTTTAACAATCTTTATTAAGTGTCCTTGGAAATGTGAAGCAAACTTTCCACACATTTGGATTAATTAAGTATACGTAATCTGATCTAATGTAATATGACTGATACAAATACCGGACATAAGCTTGTGTAAAGATTGGATACCAAACACATCTATCTATCTATCTATCTATCTATCTATCTATCTATCTATCTATCTATCTATCTATCTATCTATCTATCTATCTATCTATCTATCTATCTATCTATCTATCTATTTATCTATCTATCTATCTATCTATCTATCTATCTATCTAAACCCCCCTTTACCCCTTACACACACACCCTCCCACCCTCTAATCCAGCCCCCTCTGAGCTCAGGGTCCTGGGTAAAGGTTCATCCAGAGGGCGGAATCAGCCTCCATAGCAAAGCAAGAACTGAGGAGGTGGGAGTGTAAAGGGGGAGCATTCAGTATGGTGGGGAGGGTGAGGGGATATGCATGTGCTAGGGTGCATAGAAGGGTTGGGGAGGGGTGCTCAGAATGAGAGAGAGCATAATTCCTGGAGCACGATGGCAGGGTTATGTAGGGTGTGTGTGTCGGGGGTTCAGTGATTCTGAGGTTCCTCACCCATATTTTTCTGGGTTCACTGCTCCGAGCTGCTGCTCAGCACAGACTCTGGAGGGAAAGATGACAACGAGGAAGAATGCAGCTGTCTGAAGTAACACAAACTATTTTAATGTGTCTAAGTGACACGACCCCCTGACCTAATGGAATATATACAATATTTAAATATTACACGCAGCAGTTTATATGAATTGAAGTGAGTCTTTTAAGATGTCTTTGGCAAGGATTTTAAAACCTAAAAAGCACTCCCAACGTACTTACTTGGCCATTCCAGGATAGAAGTAAAGCCTTTGGTTTTGCATGTTTAATCCTATAAATTGCATAATAGTTTATTACAAATAACAGTTTTTTGGGATATTCTTTCAACTGTAACCATTCTCTTCCATTTCTATTCCAAAGGTTTGATAATCATCATGACACTCATGTCATGCTTTAATCAACTCGACTTCTGGTTTTCCATCAGCAAAAGTTGTGGAAATTACCATGTATTTATTTTGGTACCACCTGAGTACAAGGTTTCAAGGCAAGCTGAAGGTAGAAGGGGAGTGGCAACCGCAGCAGTGTGTGTGTGTGTGTGTGTGTGTGTGTGTGTGTGTGTGTGTGTGTGTGTGTGTGTGTGTGTGTGGTGTGTGTGTGTGTGTGTGTGTGTGTGAAGGGGGGAAGATCTGGAAAGCCCCCAGTGCAGGTGCAATCCAGGGCCATCCGCGACGCTCCGTCAGCTTTGCGCCGGGCCAGCAAGGGGTTCAGACAGGGGGTGGAGGGTGAGATCTTCTCACCCCGCTGGCCTTCTTCTGCGAAGCGGAGCTGGTAATTTGGACAGAAAACTGGATTTGTGCCCAGCAGAGCCTGGGCAGCGAGGCGATGAAGCAGCCTCACCGCGGGGGAGAGGGGCTGAACTCAGGATGACCAATATGTTTTCACTCATTCATTCATTCGGCTTTTCCTCAGATTGCCTCCCTCCCCCCTCCTGTTCTCTCAATACTGATCCACTTTTTCTGTGATGATCAGCTTAGTCTGCCTCGACACCTCTGGATGGTCCATCGACTCCATTGTTAACATTGCATACCAGGGGAAATACAGTTTATTTCTGGCTTGGGTTTTAATTCATTTATAGAATAAATAGAAAAAAGATTACTTAAGAAAAACATTTGTTAAATTGAGTTAAAACATACTTAAAACCGATGTAATGACCACATCTGTGCTTAAAATGGTTGACTTGAACAGTGGTCTGTCAGTGTTGTTGGGATCAAGAAGTCAGACACGTCATCCTCATCTATTATGCTGCTCTTTTTGCCTCTATTTTTGCACTCAAACTGAAAAGCTGTGTCGTAGATTCACCTACCAGGCTTTGTTAGTGTGAGGTCTACATGTGCCAAGGCAGGCACAGCAAGTAATAGAAGGTAATAAAGAACCCCGTAATAGAGCATCGCAGTGGAGGTAATTACAGTGAGGGGTGTCTTTTAAAGGGTTGTTTGTAATGATTCATGGTTGCACAAGTGCAATTTTCATTGTCACTCCCCTCTCATCACTCACTGCTCCTCGCCTGGATCTTCAGGTAACCTTCCTCTCACCCCTGCAAGGAGCATCTCCACTGTGCCTATAGCGGATACAACTTTCCATTCATTTAATTCTAATGGCTCTCCTCTCTACGTCATTTCTGGGAGCACTTTAGCTTCCAGCGCAATATTTTTCTTTCATCCAACAAACCAAAACAGCTTTTCCGTGAATAGCATTATAAAAAATATTTAAAAAAGCATTGAGCAGGATGATTAAAATGTACAATCTGACCTTTTCAATTCCTGTCAGTGTGTCGATGACGTTATGCTTCCGACAGTGTAGTAGAATTCTGAAAAACCTAAAGCGTTTAACGATTATTTGTTTGTTCGTTTTTTGAAACATTTAAACAGCCTGTTAAACAACACCACAAGAAAATGGAAAATAAAATACAGTACGTATATTTTTTGGTCTATTTGCATATAAGACTGCATACATTTCAGGTAATAATGTAAAATAAAAAAAAGATCTGTGAGAGGGGAGTTAAAGAAGCCAAATAAAAAAAACGTGCAGATATAACTAAAAGTCACAAAAATACTCCAAGAAATATAGGGAAAATTAATGATAAGGAAAACAACAAATAATTGAATATGTTATTTTTTCCCCCTGTTGACTACTGCAGTAAAATTCACTCTTATATTTCTCGCTTTATCTGGAATACAAAGCGTCCGCAACTGAAATAATCCACTACACAGAGGTGGTGGTCTGGCAGTGCCTAATTTTAAATGTTATTTTTGGTCACTTGTGCTTCGACCGTTACTGGCGTGACCCTAATGCTTCCGTTTCCTGGCGTAGGCCTAATCTAGAAGAAAATATCATACGACCGAGGAACCTGCAAGATATCCTTTTTGCCAATTTAACAAATAAGAAATGTCAACTACGCTTTGGCCCTATAGTTTCACATCTCATACAGATCTGGCGCACAGCTGAATCACAATGTAAGATTTCCTGCAAGTGGCACACGCTTTCTCCTATATTTGGCAATAAAGGTCTGCTAATTGGCAGGAGACCTGTTTCATCCTCTCATTGGAGCAACAGCAGCATTCACCAATCTGCCAGGTAGCTCATTTTTCTTCTATTTGCAGCTCAGATCTACTCTCAAGGCACATGGTGTCTGATGGCACCAACCTTTACCCATTCATCCTCTTTATAAATTGTTTACTGTACAAGGAAAGAACAGCTGGAGGCTTCTACGATAAACTACCACTTGACAGAGTATGGAGACGAGACTGTCCAGTTTTAGACCCTGATTTCAGTTGAGAGGGTGTTTGTTCAAGCATAAAAGAGGCCTCTCGCAATCCGGATCACCAACAGATCCACTTTAACTATGTTCACAGAACATATCTAACCCTGCGTAAACTTCACTGTATGAAAATGATAAACGCTCCCCCATGTCGTTTATGCACTATGAAGGCCTGGCAAGTTTATTTATATGATGTGGGATTGTCCTCCAGTTGCACTGTTCTGGACTTAAGTGGCTTCTGGCATGTCACGTGTGACAGTACCGGTGATCGTTCCCGTCGTTCTGTTAAATGATCTGTCCAAGCCCGATATCTCCAAGCTTAAGATGCACATCTTACTAGCTGGCCTAACAGCTGCTAAAAAGATTGACAAGTTCAAGATGCTCATTGAGACTCATTCTTGACTTAATTGCTAAAATATGCTAAACTTATAATCACTAATTAGCTTTTCTTGAGTGGGTTTCAACCATATACCTTGGCCTTCCTCATCAAATAAAACATGTTTACCTGACCGTACAGAAGCATGTGATAACAAATAATTTGGTCGAGATTTGCTGACTAATGCCATGATATGGTTAAATGTTAAATGTTGAATATTTTGTCAAGGCAACGTGAAAGATAACACCGAATCAACTTGACTCACTTGGGATATTCCAAGTCATGGATCGCTGATCAAAGAACTACAGTGAGTCTAATTATTTTCTAAATTCCAGAAAAAGTTCATATTTAGTTTTTCTTGTGGTTTTCGTGATGACTTCAAAATGGAGAGGTATCATCTGTGCCCCTGACTCGTCTCTGATCCCTCTGTCTTTTAGTCAGTCTTGACAACTCTAAAGGCAGATTTGTCACCACAAGAAAAGCTTCTCAGCCGCCCGTGGAACCCCCTTCTTCTCCTTTAATAACCGGGTTAGCATGAGACGTCATTCATGTTGAGGAAAAGCGCTCAGGCGGGCTGGAAGAGACTCGCGGCAGAGCATGCTGCAGCACACCGTCTCTCCCCTCCGCATCCTGGCCCCAAACGAGACCCAGACATCAAAGGCAGGTGGAGTGAAACCATGAAATTACAGGTAAGGTGTCAATTACCCTTTGAAACCAAGCACTCTCCAAATCCAGGCAAGACCCAGCCGGTCCCTGGAATTAGAACAAATAAAGAGGAACTTCAGGGAGAATGGCAGAGAAGAGGGGGAAGAGTAGTGGAGGAGGAGGTTTTACAGGCCGTGTTGACAATATGGCATAAGTATAAAAGGTCCTAATTCAGCTTTAAATTACCACCCTGCACTCCTCTACTCACACATACAACCCCAGCCTGTTTGGGTGTGTGACAGTGTCTTGTCTGGAAAATAGGTGGAGAAAGGACGTAAAATCTGCATCAGTGTTTACTCATGCCGACAGTTTTTTGCTGTAAAAGCAATACACTCAATTACATCCCTGGTTAGCTCAGCCACTTTTCTCTTTAACATCCAAGGCACATTTCAGCATGTAATGGAGGGTTAATCTACTTGAACACCTTTTAATTCAAAGAACCACATTTTTTTATGAGAGACGTAAATCTTTATAAGGTTTATTACGCTAAGTAGCATCACATTGATGTTAGTCATTCAGGTGTACAGTCTTTTATGGCATACAAACAATGCTTTTATGACAGAACATTTAGATGTTCTGTTGTTTATAGTTATCTATAGAGCAATATATGAACAAAAAACACACTGATTTGCAATACAAGTCATTTATATGTTTCTCATACAGAAAAATGTCATTGTGGGAATTATTTCAATTAATTATAGTTCTCTCTCTCTCATATATATATATATATATCTATCTCTCTCTCTGTCTCTCTGTCTCTCTGTCTCTCTCTGTCTCTCTCTCTCTCTTCTCTCTCTCTCTCTCTCTCTCTCTTTCTCTATATATCTCTCCCTCTCTCTCTCTGTCTCTCTCTGTCTCTCTCTATGTATCTCTCCCTCTCTCTCTCTCTCTCTCTCTCTCTCTCTCTCTGTCTCTCTGTCTCTCTCTCTTTCTCTCTCTCTCTCTTTCTATCTCTCCCTCTCTCTCTATATATCTCCCTCTCCTCTCTCTCTCTCTGTCTCTCTCTCTCTCTCTCTCTCTCTCTCTCTCTCTCAATTCAATTAAATTCAAAGGGGCTTTATTGGCATGAAAGTTAAACGAAACAATGTCTCAAAGCATCAAAATACAAAATAATTAACAAAATTAACATACATTTCAAATTTTTACATATTATAAATATATATACAATGATACAATTACACACAACACTCTCTCTCTCTCTCTCTCTCTCTCTCTCTCTCTCTCTCTCTCTCGCTCTCTCTCCCAGTTGACAGCTCATGTGGGAAAATAATGCAACCCCAGCTTTGGTTTACACAACACTCAGCCGCCTGCTGAGCCACAGACAGCGCTAGCCTGGTCCAGCCCAGATGCAGCAGAACACCCACAACGCCCCCCCAAACTACACTCAATACCCTTATATTTAGTTATGTTTGATTTAGCTCAGTTGCCTCCCATTTCTCCTGATTATTATCTTTGAGAGTTTGAAGTCCACCTGTGGTAAATCTCATTGATTGGGCGTGATTTGTAAAGACCCACACTTGTCTATCTAAGGTCTGAAAGCTGACAAGGAACACCAGAGCTAAAACAAAGCCATGAGGTTGTGTTATCTCCCTCAGAGCTCAGAGACTGGATTGTGTCAAGGCACATATCTGTGGAAGCTAAAAAAAAAACAGCTATGAAGCACAGCAACCTCCACACATCTTAACTGAACACTCGTACAGATAAAACAACTCCAACCTGAAGTTATAATCAACTGAAAGCTAGGTATACTGCTATAGTGACCTTTTGAAATAGTTGTTCAATTATCCTATCCAACTACACATATATCCACATTGCATATTGTAATAAGCAACACTACATTCTACATGTAGTTAACAACAAAATTGGTGGTGCAATAACACAATTTCCTTTTTTCAAGCTTGTGTTTTTGTTTTGGCTACTGATTAATTAACAGTAGATCTTATCTGCACCCTGTGAGGTCCTTTTATTTTTTCATGCATTGTGTAATTGTGTAATGTGCCAGCACCAATTAATTAAGTCAACTTTCTGGTGTACCCATTGCTCTTGGCACGTATACACGATCCTGACAGAGAGCAACAGTAAACAGGTTTAAGTCTCATCCATAATCCCAATCACTATGTTTTCCATTTAGTCATAAATGAAGATACATGTTGACAGTTACCATGGTGTTAAATGACCATTTTGTTAGATTTAAAGGGATTTATTGGCAAAATTGTAATATAATACAACCAACTATATTTTATTAGTATATAATCAGCTTGAACTAAGACTTGTCCCACAATAAGCCTTACACGTGTACATAGGAAGCGGAAGTCTGATGATTTACAAAATGACACCACTCGTTGAAAACCTTGTATAAAAAAGGTTTTTAACAAGTGGTGTTATTTCGTAAATCATACCTTCTGTCTTGTTAAACACTTATAAAGCACACAAATACAATGATATACCTGTAGTGGAAACCTGAAAGCCCTCCGGTCAGTTTACCTATAATTACTATCAGTCATCATAAAAAATAGGGAGTTTACAAATGTTTCAGTTGTTAAATTGTCTACTTAAGCCCAATAGATGTTGCAGTCTTAATATGCATGTAAACAAACTGTTAGAGAGGGAGAGGCACACAGAGCAGACAGCTTGTCTGTCAACAGCCTGATGAAAATAATAAGTAATCTACCTCTTCAGGTTCATAAACAATTTCCCATTATTAAAAGCGGCTGTGATTCATTGTGGCCTGCGGTCTGCAGCTCATTGCAGCAAAGAGTTTTATGCATGAGGAGTGCTGATATGTTGTGTGTGGCATTGTTTCCAGCAGCCTGTGCCAAACATCTGTCAATTCATCTTACACTTCCTAATGAACTTTTATGCTTTGTCTCTTTCATCATCAGGCGGTCTTGCCTCACCTTGGACACCGCTGGCTAAATACTGGGCATGGATCTGTAATTAAGACCAAACTTTGCTTTATATTAGCATTCTGTTACAGGCGGTCTATCCCGGGAGAATTGTGGGTTAGCCTTCTTTTCGTTAATGCTTTTAACCCACACAAGGGTTAAAATGGGTTTAAATAAATCAGACAGCCAACCTCGCTTTAAATGGAAGTTTAAGTGTTTTAAAACCCCTATATTTAGAATTCATACATGGATGGAATATTCAAATCAAGCTAATCAAAGCTTATTATTGTACATAGATGAGTGGCAAAATCAGTCATTCCTCCTCAGAGTGAACCTCGTCCTTCTTTTGTTTTCTACCAGCTTTAATACTAACGACTGCTGTGCCTAAACTTGTACAGTCAGTCAATAAAGTGCAGAGATAGTTTTAAATGCTAACATAAACATGCACACTCAGATACTTAATGTTTTTTCAATCAGAAAAGTACAATGTAGCCACGGTGAAAATGATTGAGCTAATAGGGTAGGATCGTTTCAAGTTGGAAGGGGACTCTTGTATCCCCCCCTAAATATATAAATGAAAGAATTTGATTGATCCATTTGGAATGGATCAACTGTTTGAGGGTCTTTGAGACAGCCATTCGGCCCATGACAGTTACTCTAGGTTTCTCTTTAACATTTCAATCTTTCTGTCTCATAATGTCAGATATATTTTCATGTGAGTGATGTCTCTGTAAGAAATGTCATGACTTAAGAGTTTTAGCAAAAGTCGTGTTACATAGCTGTTTATTAGCACTCTTTCAAACAACGTGTGAAATGGCCTTTGTCAGAGCCGTAAGGATAACGACGAGTGAGTGACACTTTTTGTCTGAGTCTACCTCACAGAGGAAGTGATGCAACGTCGGGCCAGGGGTTCCAAAAACAACACAGAGGGAAAATCAAAGAGGCCATCCTGCGTCGCTGACAGACAAGGTACTTCAGTGGAGGTGAAAAAGTCTTAGGTCTCTCAGTTTGGTGTCACTTCTCCGGTGTCACTCATTCATTTAGATACTTTCGTAATGGCTTCAATTGTGATGTCTTTGTGCGCAGAAGCCAGTTGTTCTGGGCGAATATGAACACGCTCCCAGCTGCTTGCCTGCGTAAGTGACTGTGTGTGGTGGATTTCCTTTTTACGACTCAAACATAAATTATAGATAGAGATTACAAAACATCACAACAACCAAGGTTTGATAAGTAAAACTCAGCTGAAAACACGTGTAACCACAGATAAACCCAACCAAATCAAGTGTTAGAACAAAGATATATGAATATTTTCACGCTCTGGTTGTTGTTGTTGCCCAGCTGGGACTACACAGCTGGCCCCCCCATGCTATGTCCTTACATCGGATCCCCTTATTACAGAGAATCCCAACAGTAATGGAAATAACCTGTCGTCGTGAGCCAGGTAGCTTGACAGGCCTATAAATCAAACCGGTGTTTGGGGAGGCGAGGGAGGGAGGGAGGGAGGGAGGGAGGGCATCACGGGGAGAGTTGGTAGATGAAAAAACTAGGGTAAAGATAGGGAGGGAGGAGTTTCCTGTGCTTGTTGACAGGCTCAAACGAGGCTTGAGAAAACAGGCTCGGCAAGGTGTGAGGAGCTCAGACAAGTAGGTACAGTAAGTAGGTAGACGGGTGAGAATCAGGGACACTGGCTGGGAAACTTTAAAGTGGTCCATTTGCAGCTTATGAAAATACAAAGTACCCCAGCAACAGCAGCAAATAGTAATGATCCAGACAGGTTACATCTCTTTCTTCCTTGACTTTTTTTTCAGTGGGTGGAGTTCACTTCGTCAGTATGGTTCAGGGGAAGTTGGACATTTAACTGTGAAAAAAACAAGTTTATATACATGACACAAAACAGAGTCATTGTACTACTTGTTTTGGTACTACTTCACTTAACTCGTATGTACATTATATGATTCTAAAACACTCATTTCATAGATGCCCATTGACAAATGTATCAATTACAGGAATCAAACAAATTAACAATGAGTAAAAAGTGTAGGCCTTTGCAGTTTCGATATTGCATCTTTGCAATTATCCATTAAACACAACAAAGAGTTTACAGCTATTTAAGGCTGTACTGACAGTGCTATACCTAAAGGTGGGGTAGGTAAGTTTGAGAAACCGGCTCGAGAAACACTTTTTGTTATATTCCATGGAATGCTCTTAACATCCCGATAGCAATGAATATATTAAATGCTTTGACAAAAAATCCATAAAGAAATTTCATCTGTGGAAGCCGTAGTACTGTAAAAAGCACGACCAATCATCTGAGCCGGCCCGGCTAAAATAACTGGATGGCCTACCTGCCTGTCAGCCTTCCATCTGTGCACAAACTTATCTCGTGCCCTCATTGGTCATGTGTGCGTTCGTGTGTGTTGGAGGAGGGGCTCTGTAAGGAAGTGGCAGATTTTTTCCGGCTGTGTATTTTCAAATTCTAGCGCACTCGAGCTGGTTTCTCCAAAATTACCTACCCCACCTTTAAGCTAAAGTAGAAATACATAATTTAAAAAAATGTTAATAAGATAATGTTTAGTAGTTTTAACATTAACCTTGTTAGCATGCTAATGGTGTCAAAAGCTGTTGATCTATTTCCATCTGCACCAAAGTGGTGGAAAGACATACTTTCACCTCTAAACATACATTGCTATGGGGTGTTTAAAGTCATATCTTCAATATAACAAAAAATAAATCGACCTACTATTCACCAATCCAGCTCCCTAGCCTCAGAGCTTTTCCACTACTGATGCAAATAGTTTGGTTGTTCATAATTAGCATGCACACATGTCCTCCTCAGTGGTTTGCTTTGAAACAATTTGTCAAAGAGAGCCTTGTGGCATCATAATAATCAAAAGCCAGTCTCGGATTTGTTTGACTTGGTCGGGATTTTGGTGATTTGTCCCTTGAAAGGGGTTAAATTCCTTGTGGTGTTGATGCTAAACAATCCTGCCACTGTTTCTCCTCCTGAGTTGTGGCTGATTGGGTGTCTAATTATGATCTTGCAAACTAAAAAGGGTAGAATGATCCCTGTGATCTCTATGGTTTATGTTGATTTTCTATTATGATGTGTCATTGCTGTGTAATGGAGCAAGAGAACTACAGTCCAATGTTGTGAAACCTGCAAAGAAGGACATGTGTTCTGTTCAATCATAGTGACAAAACATGCAGTATGATTTATGATTGGAATTAAAGCCTGATTGCCAGAATCAACACACATCTCACATCCTACACTCTCAAAGATAAATAAAGTTGATTTTGTCGTGGCAGCTGCCACCACCTGTGTGTTCTTTCCCGTTGCGGCAACGAGGCAAGAAAGAAGAACAATTCCTCATACCTGAACCAACAATGTTTTGTATCATAATTTATCGTTTTCCGAAGTAATGAACATGATTGTTCTAAAGAAGTGTCTTATTTTCTTATCTTAGGTGTGTTAGGCAACTAAAACTACACATTTAAAACCAGGGAAAGATCAGGGTCATGGTTAAAAAATAAATAATGTTAAGTGTAGGTATAGTCGAAAATGTTACCCAAATCGCAATCTCAAACTCGACCCCAATTATACCTCAACATACAAAATAATGTTTCCAAACAACTGCATTTTCAGTTATGTTCCAAAGGAAACTTATTTTCTGATGGATTAAAGTTTCAGTAACAAAACAAATCAATAATGCAACAAAACGACTATTTTAGCTAAGTAAACAATCTTGGTTTGGAATTTAAAAAGATTGTATTTATACTTAATTTTACGTTATTACAGAAGTACATTTTTACAAGTTGACTTTTGGTTTCACACATTTCATGATCAGTGGCCTCCTAAGTAAAAGTCCTGTGTTTGAACGACTACAACTTTCTCCCTGTGCTGACTTCTGCATTTGAGGCAGTCAAAAACAAAGTTAATGCGAGAGAAAAACATTTCCTTTAGCTTTATTGACTTTGTTTGAATGCCGATGGGATTTCTTGGTGACCAGGCTTTATACTCGAAGACATTTGTTGCTAGACCCCACACCAAACAACAAGTTAAAGTGTTCAATAAAAATTCATTATACACAGAATGTATAATTAACTTTTGTAAATGAAGAGCTATTCACGATGGTTACACAGAGATTAAGTTGAGAAGTTGTCTTAAAATCGAACGCCATTGCTTGAAGATATCAACATCAAAAATGTTACCTACAGTAACTTATTTCAAAGCCCTACATACTGTATGTAACAATAATTGTAAGATTTGGCATTGTGTTTCACTGCTTATTTATTCATGGATGAATCTCATCCAACTGTGAAGATGGTCTTGAGGTGTTCTGTTTGTGAGAAATCCAGAGGGAAGCCACTTAGAGTAGCCACTTAGAGTATCTAGAGTACCTCTCATTAGTTAAAACCACGGAGCAAAACAGAGGCGGATACCGAGCACAATGGCGCAATTGTTTTTCTGGGGTAGGATGAAATTAAGTGCTTTTTAATATTCACATATATCTGTTACCAGTTTGGATTGCAGCCCCCCCCCCCCCTTCTTTCCAGGAGGGCTTGTTTAGCCCTGGGGGGAACAGGTGGATGTTCGCTCTGCACAAACCCACACACACCGGGAGACAACATCACAGAATGGATGGCACACTTCAAATGTTTTTAATTAACTAGTAATAGTGCCATTGTGTCCCAAATCTGCATCATTTCCATACCGCATGAGTCGGAAAAGGGCGATTATGTTCCATCATGCCACCCATCGATGTTTTCTTTGGCCATGCGATGCTATGTGTGCTTGGCAGGGGTGCCAGTCTCTGCATTTCAACACAGAGCATTTTTGTTTTAGCTAATTACACGGCAGGCAAAGGCAGATGGGCCTCGTTTCCTCCTACGCTCTGCGGGTGACAGTTATTGACAATTGGCCCTGTCTAGCCATAATATGCCAAAGGCAGTCAATCAACCACTTCCAACGTAAACATTGCAGAGAGAGGAGCTTCAAATGGGGCAGGTTTTACCCTGACAACTGTAACTATGTTCAACAATTAGTCCAAGGATTCCTGGGTGTTTACACTCCTTGAAATGAAAGAGATTGCCTTTCCTCCAACTGACAGTAGGGATTCTGCAGATTTGGTGTTTTCTTTTCATGGCAGATGACAACCACTCCAAGATGCCAGTCATGCTAATTCAGAATTGTTCACATTTGTTTTAGCCTGTATCATGTTCCAGATTTACCTCAGAACAAATCAGAACAATTTAAATTGCATACAATTGCATTAAGCTTATTTTTAGAACATTTTTAATTGTCTGTCACTCACCTCACATATGCCTTGTCTTTTCTTTTTGGTGTGTGTTAGTATTTCTGAAGCCAGGATCAAAGATCAAAAGCACAGGTCTCTTTACACGCAAAGGTTAGTTGGTGTCTTTCTCCGTTGAGTGACTCTCAATCTTGTGTGAAAAGGGTAGGAAGGGTCAGCGCCTGTGAGTGACCCTCATCTTTTTACTCGCTCCTCTGATTGTCCCTCTCCTGCATCCAACACTTAGTCACAGCAGCTTCAAAGAAATCCTCCATCACACCCCGCACATCAAAGGCTCACTGTCAGCATCATTGGCTGTCAAACTGTACAAGCGAGGGAAATCATATGCACCTTGTAAGAGGACCCCAGATGTCACATCACAGTGTCCCAAATGGACATGTGTCCACGTATCGGCAATGTTGCATCGTTCCTTTGAGATTTGTCTATCTGGGAATTGAACCAAGAAACAGCTTTGTTCTCTTTTTTGCCTGCCAAAAGAAGGTTATTTTTTGCTTCAGTTGTTTGTTTGTCTACTGTAAGTCGGCAGTATTTTTGAAAGACAACTGTCTGTGTGTTCATAAAACTTCTAATAACATTGCGAAAAAAGGCCATAAAGACATCATGGCAGCCCATAAACACAATGGAGCACATAGTGATTTTGTTACATACTCAAAAAGTTGACTTCTGCAAGAGAGCCAAATCAAAATAAGATAGCATTTTGAAATCTGAATATGTAATCAAAGGTAGAAATCTTATCTTAAAGGTTAAAGATAATTACACAAATTACAAACAAGCAGATTTAGGCCACGTTTACACAGAGACGAAAACGAGGGTGAGCAGCAGAGGTGGGGAGAGGCGGGGCTATGGCGTCATCGTTATCAGGAAATGATCGTATAGGACGTACACACGGAGCCGTTTGCCCCCAGAGCATTTCGTCCGCAGATCTACCCACCTTGGGAGCCGTTATCGTTTGAGGGCTCCGTTTCCACTGTTCTGTTACGGCCTCGTGTAGAGAACTGTAGCGGATACAACCCGTTTCGTCTCCGTGTAAACGTGGCCTTAGTTTCTCAATGGTTAGCAATGCAAAGTCAGTACAAATAAAGGTATTGGCAGAAATTGTTGCACCTCAGGGCCATCGTAATTCATCCATTGCTTGGTTTTGTTGTAAGGCAATGCCAAGATAAGATAATGTGCACGTCTAATCTCTAGACCTTGGCCGTTTTCATGCGTCATTATACTTGAACATCTACCTGGTGATCTTCAGCTTTCTTTTAAAGCCCATATCTGTTCTCTAATCTGCCCAAATTCCATTAGAGTAAGACAAAAAATATGGAGGTAAAGACACTAGAAGGAAGGAAGAGGGAGACACAGGGAGAAGAAACAGTGGCTCTATGTACAGCCACCTCAATTAAAGCATTGACAGCTTCCAATAGATTCATCTTCCTTAGCACTGACAGCTGCTGTAAACCCTGCGAATCCCTGCAGGCTGACACACACACACACACACACACACACACACACACACACACACACACACACACACACACACACAAACACAAACACATTTGAGTGTCAGGCTGTCAGAGAGCACTGGGAGCAGTTTTTGGCCTAAGATCTCATGCTTTAGTAAAACACCGGGTTTCAGTCTTCGCTCTCAGGAGTTTGGAAGTTGCTCACATGAGCTGGAGTGCAGGTGGTCCGATATTCTGCCAAAGTGATCGAATCTGAATCTGCGTAAATTACAGCGTCTCAAAACCTCACTTTCACGACATGTTCAGGCGAGGCTCGCAGTCGCAGATCTCTCTCTCTCTTTCTCTTTGTCTGCATGTTTTATTTCTTTCCCTCCTTTTCTCTCTTATTTTGCTGTGTCTCACACTTTTGAATGAAAAAGCAAACCATTGACCTATTGCAAACTTAAGGTCAGGTACATTTCTACTTATTATTGCAAGTATTAGTTATTTATTGCAGTATTTCCAATCTGATACAAAGTTTGAGTTTGTACTAAAACTTTCTTTAAATTACATTACATTACAATACATTACATTACATTACATTGCATTTAGCTGATGCTTTTATCCAAAGCGACTTCCAATAAGTGCATTCGACCAACAAGATACAAACTTGAAGAAAACAGAATCATATAAGTACATCAGGTTTCATAGAGCTAAAACATTTCAAGTGCTACTCAACTGGCTTTAGATAAGCCAGTCCTTTATTAGTATATAAGTGCTTTGTTAGCAATTCTTTGTTAGTAATTCTATCGCTCGAAGTGGAGTCGAAAGAGATGAGTTTTCAGTCTGCGCCGGAAGATGTGTAGCTTTCTGCTGTCCTGATTTCAATGGGGAGCTCAATCCACCATTTTGGAGCCAGGATAGCAAACCGAAGTGTTTTTGCTGATGGGAACTTGGGTCCCCCTCGCAGTGCTGGCGCAGCGAGCCGTTTGGCCGATGCAGAGCGGAGTGCACGTGCTGGGGTGTATGGTTTAACCATGTCCTGGATTTAGGAAGGGCCAGATCCATTCGCAGCATGGTACGCAAGTACCATTGTCTTGAAGTGGATTCTAGCAGTTACTGGAAGCCAGTGAAGGGAGCGGAGGAGCGGCGTGGTGTGGGAACATTTTGGAAAGTTGAAGACCAGACGAGCCGCTGCATTCTGGATGAGCTGCAGAGGTCGGATGGCACATGCAGGTAGACCAGCCAGGAGGGAGTTGCAGTAGTCTAGGCGTGAGATGAAGAGAGCCTGGACCAGAACCTGCGTCGCTTTCTGGGTCAGGAGGGGACGTATCCTCCACAAATTCAAATACATTTTTCTTCAACTTTTGTCACATTTCATTCTTCGTTGGTGTTAATCATCACTGTGAGAGTGGCTGAATATAATTTAGGAAATGTGACTGATATGAAAAAGGTCAATTTATTATTAAAAATTGCAACAACAAATATCTATATGGCAAAAGTTACTCTGTGCTTACACAGCAAGGATATCTGACAATGCAGCAGATATAGTTCAACAGAGCAGAACTAAAGAGACAACAATTAAATGAAGGACGATTTATGCATTCATTTTTGTACATTTTAATTTATATGGCAAAAACCTTTAAATGCACAATTTTATGAGTTGTTAAATTCACTATAAAAGATCATAAATATTCATCAAGTACATTTTTCTCAATATTTCCCAGATCACCACTTCTGGACCTTGAGAACTTTAGCTGTAACTTCTTTCCAGAGGATTTTTAAGCTCTGTTGTTTATTTAGAGATTAATATTTGTTTCCTCATGGTAATTACAGACACGTCTCTTCTCATTTTCTCCATGAATGTCTTCTGGACATGGGAATGTGAGCAGGTAGTTTTTAAGGTCTGTGGGACAGTGGCACGTTCTCACCCTGCTCTCTGGATGTACAAACAAACTGTGAGCAGACGGGGACAAAAGGCAGGCTTATGGGCGAGGCCAGGAGGAGTCGGGTGGATCAAGGAGCGATGTGGGAAAGGTGGAATCTCCCGGTGATCCTCCTGGGACCCCCAACCAGGAAGAGGAACGTCAGATTTACAGGATTCAGCGTTTTCCTGGGAAACAAGGAGGCTTTGACGCACTCACATACAGTGAAGGCTTTCACATGCAATTAGAAAAAACTGTGAAACTGTGATAAATAATAGCAGGTAGTACACTTGTTAAGATAGCTGAGAACACAAGCTGATGGACTTCTCACATAGGCATATCTGAACTTGCACAGACATATCACTGAAAATCTGCCTGGAGTAGCTGACATGACAGAGACATATGTTTATGCAAATGCACAAAACACATATGTAATGAATGTCAGATGATTCATCCTTTGAAATGAAACTGAAAACAAACACTCTTACATACATTTACAAAAACGTCCTCAAAATGTGAACTCAGAATTGCATTTGAAATTCCAGATAGAAATCAGATTTTCTTATTATCTGGCTTCACATTCACAAGATTTTACCCATAACATAAAATAAACCTTTAATAATCCCCAAAGGAAATTAAGATTAACTTCCAAATCCATATCTGATTGTGTAAACTAAAACGCCTGATTTGTTTCTTCTTTGTAGGTTTCTTTTTAACTTTTTGAGATATAATGTTTTTATTGTGTGTTTGTATTCAGTTCGAACGATTATATTATTCAAACATTTCGAATATCCAGAAAACACAGAATACCGAATTATCCTTAAAGCACATTTACAGTTCATACAGTACATCTAGCCTGAACATGTATTGGGAAAAAACATACAAACCTTTTTAAAAGTGTTTTCCAAACTGAGAATATAGGCTGTCATGTTTATCAAATGGCTTTTTGGGAGAAACCTGGGCGTGAGGACGGCAGGTCTGTGGGACCCCGGCCTGAAGTAAGAAGAGAGCTTAGAGAGATTACAGTTAAAGAGTATCTCGTCCTGTGGAGCCCCTTCTAAACACCAGCTCCCATCAGAAGGGCCTGCTCTGATGGAGGAAACAGCCCAGATTATACCAGTTTAGCAGTAATCCCCCTCCTCTGGAGCCACGCCAGCTCCGAGGAGAAGACCACCGCTCCACTGGAGAGACAGAGAGAGACAGAGGTTTTACAAGACACAGATTTACAACAGTTAGCATTTCAATTTTTCAGCATTATAACTTTTACAATTAATTAAGCAGGCGACTTTAGTGGCAGAGAAAAATGATGTGAAGCTAAACTTGAACCCATACAGTACAGTTTGTTTTGTTATTAGCCCTGACTAAGACCTACAGTGGATGAATCGTGTTGTTTGTTGTCTTTTTGTCACACATTGTGGTGTGCCTGGATTGCTTACCCATAATCCAGTACTTGTTTTTGTTCTTTTTAATATAATTTAAAACACCACAAATACACCAAGTTTTTGAGGAGATTTTAATTGCATTAGTTTTCCAGTACACCTTTCTCATAAAGGTTTGTGTTATCGACTAATTTAAATAAAGGGTCTAAAGAGAGAGGATAATGTATGGTGTTTATATTCATGAATGGACTTCTGAAGAGTGCCCATGCAGGGGTCAGGTGACCTTCAGTTAAGGCTCAGTTAAAACTAGAGATTTCCTGAAAGAGTCTCTTTGGTTTGCTTTAATAATGAATATATTAAGTCTCTTTATCTGCAGCTGATGTCCAGGTAAAAAGCAGCACAGAGTTGTGGTTCCTCTACAGAAAGACACACAAACGGCCATCACATAGCCTGTAGATGTTTTGTGTCACTTTCTGTTTGGGTGTCTTGCTCCTTCAGCATGTCTTTAACATATGCAGTCTTTACCCAGAGGCCTGTTCTCTCATTTGAGAATATTTGATCCTGGCAGAATAAATAAACATGAGCACTCAAACTCAGAATATCCGTTGGGCAAGCTCCCTCATGCAATTGGTGATGGTAAAATGTAACACCCACAACAAATAATTGTATTGAAATATGTATACATTCAGAAATATCCCTGTGCTGTTATGAACATTGACAATTCTGATCATTTTTTGAGTAATTTAATACATTTCTGTGATTTACTGCCCCTAATTTGTGTGTGTCAGTATCCGTCAAAATGCTTTTTTAAAAGACATTTGCACTCAACACATAACTGATCGGTGGGTGTCACCAGTTTATCTGTGAATGACAATGTCACTTGAAGCCACACAAGTGAGTCAAGTTAGATAAACAGTTAAATGGATTAACCCAAACTGCATAGTTAATAATGTATCGTAGGTATTTCTGCAGATATTATCCCAACTTTGGACTTGGATACAGTGTGAATCCATATTGTACTGTATTTCAGCTGACAAATAATTGTTGATAAAGATTTTTATTGTGGACCAGTATATCTGACATTATTATAGTGTACATGTGTATCTGCTATCTATGGATTTATACACTAATTAAGTACTTTTACAAACGAAACAAAACTCTGACAGGGCGAGAAAAGAAAAGAGCTCAAAGACAGAAACAGACAAACTGCCTGATTGATTGATGGATATAAATCCTGCCAGACACACTGAGTCAGCGTCTGAGAATGAAAATCAGAGATTGGAATGAGCGAGGAGAGGGAGGAGAGATGTGAAGAAGAAAAGAGATAGAGAAAGAGAATAATGAGACATTTATGAAACATAAAGTGGAAAATGACTCCGTTAACTCACCTCTGATAATTGGTTCAGAGCCAGACCACACACAGGGAGAAACAGATAGGATATCTACACACAACACACACACACACACACACACACACACACACACACACACGCACACACACACACACACGCACACGCACACACACACGCACACACACGCACACACACACATACCTGGCTGGGTGGGCTTGGTTGCCTGAGGCTACAGTTTTGGCTGTTACCAGTTTCCATGGCAGCAACAGGAAAGTTGACAACCAAAATTGCTATACACTGATGGAGATCAATTATAAAAACGAATTGTCAACACATAAAGTTTAACTGCTACAGTATTTTACATTATATATATACACTGTAGCATATATTTGTTGTGCATGCGAAGACAATGCTGTAAATATAACGTGCGTGATTTCATTTATTCAAAGCAACATAGCAAAATGCTATAATGTTGTTTTAGTACATTTACATATATATTTTTAATTAATAATAATGTATTCGTTTATTTTTTATTTATATTTACCACTATGTTTGGGATATTTCTGTAAAGGATATTTATTGATTTACTTGGTTAAAGTAGCTTAACTGTAATAGTGCCTGTTAACTGCATCCTTGTGGTTATTGATTCAATTCTTGTTTTTTTGATGGGGTGTACATATGTACATGTCATGTGGTGTAATAAAAATGCAAATATACTTTTGGAAAAAAAAGTATTGATATTTGCTGGTTTTATCAAATGTTATAGCACATTTGTTTCTGCCGCTAAATTAATCATCAACTAGCTGGAAACAGATGTCTTTGTCAGTTGAAACCTATAATTATTTTAACAGTTATGTTGCTCCTAACCTGTGAGTACCTGAGTCATGACTTAATTAGTGAGGAGTGGGAACATTTTATACAGATATATAATTTCCCCACTTTACTGTGATGAGACCACAGGATCATTGTACGGTCAAACCCCTGAGACACAAGAAAGGATGCTCTCAGTAAGCAGAAAATACCTACAATGATATAAAAGTGTCATCCAGTTTGATCAATAGAGCAAAAACTATTTTTGACAGCACAATTGGTTGTGTATTTTAATGTTTTACATTCACCCAGTTTACTTTTTTGACATACAAAGTTAATAAGAGCATCCAGCTAAACCCATTCTCTATCTAATAAAATATTAACGTTACTTTTTTCTTAAATTGGTGAGATTGTGGTTTTTTTCTCCTTGTTGTGCTCTTTTTACACCTGCAGAGGGCAGTGCAGGTCGGGAAAAAGAAAGTATCAGAGCAGAAGCTTTAAAACAGACCTCATGGTTGTATTGGCAATATTCAATAGAACATTTAGACTGTGTTACATTTAAAAACTCTAAATCCAATAATACTGTATTATAGTTGACACAGCAGTGTATCCCACTAATATCACACATCTGCATTATTTGACATCATATGACTTCTCTGTCCTTAGACCCTTGTAGCTGTTCAAGAAGATCTCCCCCCAAAAAAGTGCAATAGATCCCATGTCTTTCAAATAAACAAACATTATAAAATAACAACATAGGCAAGTCTGTCCTCTCCCTGTGGGTGTTGTGTTGGAGTGCATGAGGAACAGTGGATTTCATCCAAATATCAGCATTATGTAACTTGAAATGTTCTTAAATCATACAGTGCAAGAAAGAAAACAATGATGCACTATGGTCTCCAAAAATGTCCACACTTTAGAAGCAAAAAAACTGTGAATAAAGAAGAAGATGCACCAACTGTTGCATTAATGGAAAACTAAGGGGCTGCCATAGTTTGAAACCGTTTGAATCTGTAGTGAAGACATGTGTATATTATTTTGAGTGATGTGCAACAATGCGAGAAAACCTACAATTCTGTTAGCCTGCATGGAGTTAAAGATCTACTGAATGACAATAATTATTACAAAGAAATTCAAAATAAAAGGACATTTCAGAAATGTAATTGAAGAAATGTTTAAATACAGAGATATCAGTCAACATGTTGTTTTCTTTCCTGTTTTTATTCCAGGAAACAGAGGATGCCAGACTCCCACTGGTGCCTTGCACCACTCTGTGTCTACTTGATGGATGTTTTCCTGTGTTTCTGGTGAAAGTCTTTAAAAAACCACAGCTGCTCTTCAGTTTTAGTTAAACCGACATCATGGTGTCAAAGAAGGACGTCCTTGTGGCTGCTGCAGCTTTTGTTTGTGCCCTCATTTCACACAGTGAGTGGATTTTCTTTCATAGCAAAAGATGAATGTGTTTAGATTTTGTTTCTGAGTAATTCATGCTCAATGGTTTACATTTGTCCTGTATTATTGTGTTTATTGTTTCTGAAAAGCTGTTGTATTGTAGAAATGTCTTGTTTATTATTTGCAAATGTTTACATTTTTTCTTTGCTGATATCTTACAGATACGATTCGATATAGAAATGTGGCAAGGCCACATTCAAAAACATGGCAATTAAAATATATTAAGATATGTTTAAAACAGTCATTTAAAAGCCAAGCAAATAAAAATAGAATAAGACAGGAATTTAAAAATAAAAAGGTGACAGTGCAGTGTTAGTTATGAATAGGTATTTCATTTAATAAATGTATAAAAAGTCAATCAAAATTAGATGTAATGACTTTTTAATTGGCTTTTTAATGACTGTTTTTACATTATTTTTGCACTATATCTGAATGCTTTTGATGTTTTTTGTAAAGCCCATTGTGTCTAAAGTGATAATAAACTTCCCTTGTCTTGCATAAATGCTGAAAGGCTTTCCCCCAGCCGTAGGGCTTTGAAGCTCCCTTGCTATACTGTTACTCTATACAACCATAAATGTAAAAAACTTTATTCGGTGTGTTCTGATTATTTCAGGTGAGGGCATAATAGGTGGCAGAGAGGCGGTGGCACACTCTCGGCCCTACATGGCCTCCATCCAGATTCCTGAAGGAGAGAACATGAGACACGAGTGTGGAGGCTTTGTGGTGGCAGATCAGTGGGTGATGACTGCAGTGCACTGCCTGCCAACAGGGTGAGGAGATCCTCTTCTGATCAATGTAGTTTGCAATGAGGAAAGCATTACGTTCAGATAAACAAGTATACAGTCCATTTGGTCCCAGCGGACAGAATACATTTAAGATATTAAGTATTCTTTAAATTCCTCTAAACTACCCAGTTTGTAAGGGAACGTATCTCGGATTTAGTTTGTGAGTCTTCTGCGGAAATATTATTATATTTAGGTAAATAATTTAGTTTGTTACCTAATTTGGAGTATTTTAGGAACATATGCAGTTTAGCTCTTTTGTAATTATAATATGTCTTCACAATGCTATTATAATCAGAATGAGAAGAAGAAGGAGAGGGAGAGGGAGAAGAAGAAGAAGAAGAAGAAGAAGAACAACAACAACAAGACCTTATCAATCTATTTGGGGAGATTCGGTTTTTGCTCATTTGTTACACTGTTCCAGTTGAAATGTTTTGGAGATAATTGAATTATTCATAATTATTGTTCTTTTTTCACAGGCCAAATGGAAGGCAGGTAGTGCTGGGTGTCCATTCTCTGAGTGAACCTGAAGAGACGAAGCAGACATTTGATATCATGGAACTTTACAATCACCCAGACTTCAAGGCGTCAAATTATGATAATGACATTGCTTTAATCAAGGTATCAGCGGTATTGAAATGTAAACTGCTATGATGTTCTGTTTGTAGAACAAGCCAACAACAGAACTGTGGATATTAAGCTTATTCTATTTTTTAACAATTTTCTTGATTTTTTTCAGTTGGATCGTCCATTCAACATCTCTGAGGCTGTTAAAGCAGTGCCATTCCTGCGAACAGGTGGCACAAACCCCGGCAGAGATGAAGAGGTGGACTCGGCTGGATGGGGGTCCCAGGATGATCTGGGGTCCAGGCCAGACAAGCTGAAGGAGGTGGTCATAGAGATGGTCAGCTCAGTCCGGTGCAGACGCAGCGACTACTTTGGCAGGAAGTTCACCAACAACATGATGTGTGCTCATAAAGTTTGCCCGGACCCCTGTGACCAACATGACAAGAAGGAAGACACGTGTGATGTAAGGTTTAGTTATTCTCTTTACTGAATGTTAATGATTCTTCACATACGGGAGAGACAGCATCAAGTTTGGAAGGCTATGAGTAAAGTTATGCATTGGGGAATGGAGTACTCCTACTTTTACTTTACCTGTAAAAGAGGCTATACTACAATGAAGAAGAACTCTGTTACATGTACAATTCCTGCATTCGAAATGCACTTAAGTAAAAGTGAAAAGAAAAAGTACTCAAAATGCATGATGGTCCATTCCACAATAATATATGTTATATTGAATTGGAAGTATTTATGCATGAATATGTTTATAACTTTTTATTTTACTATACACTGCGGGAAAGCTTGTGAATCAAAACAATCGATTAATAATATTTTATCTCATGATCTGTATAGAATATATGATGAATATATTTTGATTATATTTTGTATTATTCATCAGAATCTAACTAAAGCTGTCAAATACATTTTTCTTAGTATTGAATTATAATAGAAAGACATTTAAATACCCAAGTAAAGTAAAAGTATCTCACATGTATATATTGTTATGTCTTTATTAAAAGTTCACAGATGGGATTTTCCCCCTTTTCTACAGTATGATGACATCTTTAGGTTGTTTGGCCTAAAGGACATGTTCTTTACCGATGCTAATATTGTTATCCAGCTTTTAAGTTGAAAACTTGCAGTGAAAGTGTGTTTCTGTTGTCTCTCAGGGTGACTCTGGAGGTCCTCTGCTCTACAACGGCGTCGCAGTGGGCATCACTTCCAACGGAGGAAAGAAGTGTGGCCAGATTAAAAAGCCTGGAATTTACACCATCATCTCCCTCTACACTGAGTGGATCACCAGCACCATGGGCCTGCAGCCCACTGAAGCAGTTGGAAGTTAAAACAATCCTGCTTTCACTGACGCTCTAGAGATTGATCTGCAATACTGCAAACATACTACAAACACATTTAAAAACAGATTATCCATCACGTTATAAAGGAAACAATAAAGTACAGTTTATCACATTCAGATGTCTGCCTTGATTTCTTACTTACCGTGTAGAATAAGTGTTTTGGATTAACAGGCTTTATTGTATCCTAATCCTTAAATTGAATATAAATGAAAGCTGCACAATAAAGAAAACTGAATACATTTTAAGGGCAATCTTGTTTATCCATGTTTAATCCGATTGTTGGCACATGAGTCCATCTGAAGGATGATGTTAAGGATGTAACTGTTAGGCAATCAATATTCAACAAGCAAATCTTCTAAATGTGTCAGATAAGTCATAGGCCAATCCAAAAGTGAATAAATCCGGAAGCTGTACTTCTTCTTTTACTCCTTTTTATGCTCAATAAGATAGGCTACACATGATACATTCCTGAATTTGTACATTTGATGATAAACTCAGTTCCCTCACTCACAAGCATTTCTTCACTCAAAAATCAGTACTCTCTACAAGCACAAATCTCTTTGTCATGCACCAAAAAACCAGCAGACGCTTATATTTATATTTAGACCTTTACTTGATCATGTCCTGGAGATGAACACAAACCATAACCACTACAGGAATAATTTACCTTGAATCTTAAAATGCAGTAGGCCTACGTGAGTCCCTATAATATTGTAGAGATGTATCTTCCCAAAATGTAGTACATTACAACAGCATTTCCAAAGTTAATGGCCTATTTAAAGTGAACATTATGAACTGAACCATTATGGGGTTTAGTAAAACTCCTATTCATTTGGCCTGGTTCGGTTTCCTTTTCCCACCTGACTCCATTGGTTTGCTGCTCTGGGCACAAAAAGCAGGCATCCTGTGATTGTTTATTGTCTTTATTAGTGCTGAATCAGCCTTGCTGTAGAGATGTAAACTAAAGTCATTAGAGACAAGACATGCAGGTCAAATGTGAGACAACCTCCCTGTGAACATGCTGTTTAACATACAAGACACAAAAAGGAAAATCTGTTAAAACGTTTAATGATTAGTTTTACTGAAGATGAAGTGACAAAATGACAGGGTGTAAAACAATAATAAACAAGAAACAAACATGAAATGATAATTGATTGCACATGCATGTATATTAATATTCGCAGAGACAAAGCTGTAGTATATGAAGGAGTTCCCCCTACATACTCAACAGCTGGGATTACTGAGGGATTGCACCATCTCCCTGTGCTGCTGCGCACTGCTGCCTCCAGCTGTCAAAACGGCCCGAACAAGGCAGTACTACAGTGTAAAACAGGGGGGATATGTTTGTCAAATTCGTAAACATTTATTTTTGTTAACTGCTTTATGGGCCAAAACCTAAACAAGGTGCTTTATTAAAGAGACATTTTTGAAATAATAATAATAAGGGTTACACATTCTAACTATTACCCCCAAAGATGTAAAATATATTCTGAAAGCCCCTACGCATTACATGGTCTGCACCGTTGCTATGCTATCCTTTGTAGACATTCTCCAGGGCGATGAAAAAGATGTAGCCTAGTTATTCGTCCTGAGAAATAAATAACGTTGTTCGGTTGAAAACGTTAATTGTGTGAACTGTGGCAGCAATAACCATGGCCGGTTTGAGGCGAGTGAACGGGAAAATCTCGGGAATTAACCCGACTGTCAGGTAATGTTAATATCGAATTGCGTGGACAGAAAACGCGTCAGTGAAGCCGTTGAGCTAACATGGCTAACGTTAGCATTATCCGTTATTGGCATAGATGTAATAAGAAAACAGCATTGTTAGTTGTCGTTAAGGGCACTGTTTACAGAAACGTAAAGGACCTAACGTTAGCAAAGTGTCTACCACACTGATACTTCATTATATACTGGTTTGCTGGTTAAGCTATGCTTCATATTAATAATTCAACGTTAGCTAGCTACAGTAGTGGAGCCATGACACCCATTCCTAGGTATTCCCTGCACATCTGTCAGTTGTCTTTTTATTGCCAAAACGTCAAGCTAACGTTGATTTTTAACGGTTTATTTTGGGATCTGTGGTAATCAACGTTAGCAACCCCCAAAACAAACCAACAAAACATCTTAATGTTAAATATGTCCGTCAATGTTTACTCAATTCATTGTTAACTTAACGTTAAGGCTCATGTCATAACTTAATATTGTTTTTAGTGTGCTGAAACAATGTCAAAATGTTGAAATCTTGTGTGTTTTCAATAAGAAACTGTTGTCGAAATATGTGGTGATCGAAACATGTTTAATGTTGTGGTGTCGAAAAAATTGTGTAAAATCTTTGGAAAAGTGACCTTAGCTTTCAAACTGTCTTATGAATGCAATATATTGTATTTCTTCAATTTTCAATTTTCAATTTTATTGAACTTCAAACAAGGTCCAACATGCTGTTTTTTTAGGATCATTGATATCAAACTCTGTTATGTGGCCTAACTCTTTGAAAACATCAATTAAATTGGACTTTGTATTTCCTTTCTTAACCTTGACTTTTATTAAACTGCTCTTTTTGGAGTGAAAAGTGAACATTTTAGCTCAATGTTCACCTGAACTTAAAGTAAATACCTAATAAATGACTGTGTACCTTGTTTTTATTGTGACATTTCCCAGTTGCAGTCGCCTGAGTCAGGTCCAGTCTCTGCTCTGCGAGGCTGGCACTGTTCCTGATGGCATCCTGTGCTCTCTTGGTATGTTAAGTTGATTTTTTACCTTTATGTCTTTATCTGGTTAACGGCACTACCAACTGTTCAGGCTAGTGGATATCATGTTAAATGTGAACATGTGTTGAATAAAACAATTTGCATGGTTGATTTAAAATAAACAACAAATATGTATACATTCTTGTGTATTTTAGGAATTGACAGCAGATATAATGAGGGGTGCACTGAGCTGGCTAAGTTCCTGTTCTATGGACTATATGGAAGAAATCATTTGAATCTGGAAAATGCTCTTGAGGATTTTCCTGAAGAAATGCTAGATGGTGAGTTTTCAAGTGATGTTAACTATATTTGTTTTTCACAGTTTTGAGGCAGCTTTAATTTTTGTATCCACTCTGACACATTACTTGTCTGCTTCCAGATGTTATCTTGCTAATAAAGGCAGATTGTGTTCATCTGTACTGCAACCCAATGAACTACAGTTACCTGTTGCCCTACGTGTCCCACTGGAGGAACCTGCAGCTCTACTGCATGACAAAGGCGGAGGTAAAAAGCCATTTTCATACCCTACAGGCCTATATTTTCTGATAATTATAGTTCTTGTATGCTTAGTTAAGAGTATTAAATTCATCAAGAGTAATTAGGCATGTTAATGTATCCATCTGGTTTTATTTGAACCCTCATGGGTCACTTTGTGCGCATGTCCATTAGAAAAGTCCTTTTAAATATTACACTTTGTCAACAGAGACTGCACAGTGAAAGGAGCAGATTGACTTTCTTTAACAAAACTGTTGTAGTTTATTCCAATATACACGCAATTTGTGCACAGGTGGCTAGCTTCTTCAGATAATGATTGCCTTTGTTGAATTGTATTTATGACTCCTTGTAGCAGTGTTTGTGACTGGTATTCCTGAGATGCTTTTTTATGTGTCTACCTCGGTACTTTTCTACCTCCACACAGTATGAAGATGAGGAAGCAGCAGAGGAATTCAAAATCTCCAGTTTTGTCACAATGGTGCAGGACTGCTATCGTATCGGTGTACCTTTCAGCTCCCAGGGTAAATATCATCTGTTTTAAACTCCACATTTTGCCGCATAGTTTTACCCATGTAGGACATTTGCTTTGTTGTACAATGATGCATACATAAACACTGTAGAAGAATTAAGTTGCAAAAAAGGAGGGAATACAAAATAAAATGTATACAGTATAACATAAATTAAACTGAAAGAGCTGTGCAGTTTTAACAGAGGTAGCATTGAGCAGACATGTCCTAAATATACAGACAATGTGCCAGGTTCTCAGTATTTTCAGTCTGGAATGGCTCACATGATGTGCATTAATGTAACTTCCCACACCAACTCCATGACATCTCACTAAGCTGAAATGTGATTGGTCCTACTTGACAGCGTTTTCTTATTTTTTTTATGAAATTAACATAACAACACATGTAATTATACTTGCTCTTCTTTTATTTTTAGGACACATCCAGAATTTTGATATGTTCATGTTGGAAAAGTGGCCGCTGATTCAAGCATTTGCCCTGGAAGGCATTGGTGGAGGAAGCTTCTTTACCATGAAATACAAGGTATCTTCAAACAACCTAAAACATAAATGTATTGTCAGCTCTAAAGTGTCGCAAAGGAAAATGCATTTCATACGGAAAGTATTTGTTGCACTACATTATACTTGTTACAGCTTGTTTGGTATATTCTTGCTTTTGCAGATAATGGACATGAGTGAGAAGCTGTGGCAGGTTTACAACAGACTCGACCCAGTGTCCATTGATCATCTCCTCATAGAGGTCATTTTGAGCTACTTTTTCTTCTGCTGTTTGAATTTTGAAAAGATTTTGTTGAACGTGTTCTTGTCCCGAAGTTCTTTAATGATGTTGTTTAAAGTGAACATGGTTTGTTTTTCTTCAAACCTTTAACTGACCAAAGGAAATTCTGAGAGTTAAAAGTACCAATATCTTAAAGTGTCAAAAAATGTGACGGCTAGCTGATTAATCAATCAGTCACTCAGTTGATGAATGATGCATTTAATTAACTCTTCAGTTAGTTTTAAAGGGACAACAATATTTTTGGCTGTCCACAAGTTCTATAAGTTATGTTTTTGAATGTAAAGGTTTGAACATGACCATCAGTTCGATATGCGCTCTAACCTTGGTGTTGTATTTTAGGACCTGGTTAACTTTGAGAAGCAGTGGAGTGGCTTTTTCTCCAGCATGGACCTGGAGAGCCATCTGTCTATCTTGGAGCTTTCTGAAGCGCAGGCAGGAGAGGTACGTTTGTTGTCATTTTCCTACAAAAAAACAGCTGGACCCAGCAAAGGAAATAGATCCATTACATGTCCGCTTAAACTACTTCTCATTCATTAGCTGCTGTATACTTTTAAATGACATAGTTCAATGTCTTGGCAGTCAGCTTTTTGTACATGTCTGCATAAAGTTTTTTTCTCTTGATCCCCAGTCATTCCGTACTTATTACTCCCATGGTCTGATCTCAAGCAACATCACAGATAAAAGGTTTTGTTTCCTACTCAACAATATCTAAATACTGTAATTTTACTCATCTGTAGTTTGTCAAAAAAACTCCATTGCCTAATCAAATGTTTCTATATTTCAGTAAAAGTCAGCAGCCCTTCGTGTTGTTTGGGAAGCACTCGTCTTTAGAGGATTTGGAGAGTTATTCATTTAACTTTCCCTCAGAGAGTCATCAAGTCCGCAACACAGGACCGCCGGGTTCTACAGCCAGACACATGGTGAGCAGCCTGAAGTGGAAAACAGTATGATGTAGCTTACACTGCAAACCTGCATCACCATAGGATCCCTACTAAGGGCCAGGCAACTGCAAAGAGCTTAGTAGAGTATAAGACCTGCCCTGTTAAAACTGTCCAGCATTTCAAATTGAAACGTATTTTATATATCACAAAAGCTCTTAACAAAAAATAGAAATTGGCCTGCAGCTCCACCTTGTGAAGAAGTTCGGTACAATCGGTGGTGTTTAAGAGCAGTGTTTACAAATCCTCTCTTGCCATCACTATATCTTTTTGAAATAAACACATTTTTCTCCATTAGGTTCTGCAGTGTGTGGCTCCCAAAGGGCCTCTAGCCTGCTCCCGGACCTATTTCTTTGGGACCACCCACACTCCATACCTTGGTGAGGCTTTAGTGCAAATTTGTGAAATAACTATGTTTTTTATAACATTATTGTCCATTGCATCACATTTGAAAGCAGGTTTGTTAGCCCAAGTCTTAAAACTTTACCAACTAACCCTGTCTAGGTGTAGGGAATGTTACTATGCGTTAAGATAAATGTTTGGAGTGAGGGCTTGGACTTAAATGTAATTTGAGAAGCCCTTATTTGTATTATTAGTATATCATTTTGTCCCCTTGCTTGTATTTCATCCTCAGGAAATCAAAACACAAAGCAAAAGAAAACAGAAGTCTTGTAAGTTATTCACTTTGGATCTTGCAATTTCTTTATCCTGTAAGCTATTGGTTGGCCATTGTTAATCATTTTAATAATGTATTTTTACAGACTTTTGTCACAGATGTATTCAGCTACTGTTCAAGCAGTCCTTCAGGAATCAAATGCTTCTCCTGTACCTCCAGCACTAGCAAGGTGAGATAAAAAGAGCACCTAGTATAACATTAATCTTTCAGCATATACTGTAACTGTGACGTTTTTTATTACGCTTTTATTATCGTTGCAGGCTAAGGATGTTGCAGAGAACACTTTTCTTTTGACTTTGGACACCATGAATTTAAATCAGTACCGCAGTTATCTCAGGTACATAATACATTCAGTGTGACACTGAGCCATGATGAAAAGTGACGTATTGTTTGAATCTGTATATCATTCTGTTTTCTTGTATTAGATCTAAATGTGACTTCAGCATTCAAGCAGTAAATAACCAAGGAAGGTGAGTGTTCACTAGTCCTTGTTGCTTCTTGCAAGCATTTATATTTTTTGATACATCCTAGAACATTTCTTAACAGCCTGTTTTATTTTTTCAGGATTGTTCCTCTGACGGATGAAAAAAGCCGTTATTTAGTAAAAACAGTAAGTTATATAGAAGTAAAACATATTAGTTGTTGCTATCAAGAAAATGATTGTGTATACAATGTATCTTAACTAAATCTCCTTTTTTCTAAGGCGTGCATGACTGTCCAGGACATCCCTGACCTGCAGTGGGGCGGGGGGGACCTGGGCTCGGTGGTTTTCTCTGAATCCTTCTTGGAGTCCAGTATCAACATTCAGCAGAAAGGTACGGTATTGATCAGATTCATTGTGTTTGGAATTTGATTCCACAATGTCAAATTGATTTATAAAATAAGCAGGGGAATCCCACAGGCTGCTGTTAACAGAAAAAGGCAAAAGTCATTTTTAAAAACCGGCTGCTCAGAGGTTCCAGTTCAAAATTCCTCTTCCTTGTTTTTCCTTCTTTGGCTTTGTTGTTTGTTTTCGATTATTTTACAAGTTTGTTTGCTCTCCTGCAGATGGCACTGTGTCCTCAGACAGCTGCTACACCGTCCTGACGACCACCGTGCCCCGCTATGCCTGCTGGCTGGTATGTGTGGGTCTGAATCATTATTCCACAGGGTCCCTATGCAGAATGTTAACCTTTTTTAGTGTCAACATAAAAGCATACATAGTTTTGGTATACATTTTAACAGTTAGTTATTTCATGTCCTTTTAATGTGATAAACATGCGTGATATAAACTGAACTGTAATTTTGCCAAAACACAAATGTTTCGTTGTCTTCTATCCAAAAAACACAATGTTTTATCCTTAGTTTTAGGAATACCTTTTTTCCAACACTGTTTGTTTCTTGTTGTTCTTAGATGGAATCTGACGTCAAGCAATCGGAGGAAGCCCAACATCTTGCTAAGGTCAGTTCAGAAGCTCCATGTTTAGTATGAATACATGTTTAGTTATGTATGAGCATCCGACCTCATCACTTACAATACGTGTCTTTAACAGAAGGAGGAAGCCACTTGTTTGGGAACGGCTCTGACTGTAGCAGACGCTGCGTACGTGTTCTCCAGCAGCCTGCTCTCCTCACCTGAAGAAGGTGACCCCCCTTTTATATTCATATACAGTAACTATACATGATCTTAAATTCTTAGATTGTTTCACTTAGCCTGAAATCAATTGCCAAAGTTAAGTTATTACGATTAATTTCTGTTTAAATGTGACAGTAAATGTACAATATGTTCTTTGACTTTCAAGTATTCTGGTAATGGCATACCTTATCTGACAAATAGTTGTGATTCTGCATGATGCTTAACATTTCTTAAAATGTGTATCTTAGGAAAAATCCTCTTCTTCTCTGAGGGACTCTTGTTCATCCATTCTCAATATGGAAGCATTACCCTGTCCAAGGATCACATCAGCACCATCAAGTTCTATGATCCGGTAATATTTACAGTCATGTCTCACATATGATTACATATATTATTTTTATAAACAAGATACATTTTCAGCTACATACTATAGTATAATGATGATATAAAATAGACAGATATTTACATGCTGCCCTTCAAAACAAGGATACAAATATACTATGAATCCATAAGCGGTTGAATTTCTGGTTCCAACTTGTGAATGATTTCTGTGTGTTTTTATTCCCAGGACTCCAGTGCTGTGGCGTCTCTCCTGGTGGAGTATAAGAGCAGCCTGCTCCCCCACCTCCCCTTCCCCCTCCACAGCGCTGACCGTTGTCTGGTGTTTGCTCTTCAGCCCAGGTCTAAGAGCCACAGGGCCTTCTATTCCAAGGTGAGACTTTAACCAGTGACCTCTGACAAGGTAGGAGATAGGATATAGCCCTGGGTCATCAGATTCAGTCTCACCATGCCAGTGTATTAGTATTCTAAGCACACCACTGGTAAAAACAGTTAATAGAGCATTATCCTTCTAAAACACTATTGATTAGCAAGTATTAACTATTGTTAGAAATTTTTTTAAACGATTGTGAGCTGTGGATGTTGTGGTTTTGTGTTGATTTATGGATGATCCATTGCTGTTTATATCTATTTCTTTAATATAAGCTCATTACAGAGCTCCAGTTGTATGAACCTTATCTCTCTCTGTTTCAGGTTCTGTCGTTGTGGCAAAACTCTAAATCTGAACTCCCTCTGCAAATGGTGGACCAAAAGCAGCTGACCTGGAACCAGAAAAATATGTAAGATGACTTGATCCCCTTTACATTTTAAGATTAGTTGTTTCTATGCTCGATTGCACATTCCTTTGAGAACAGAAAGCGTTTCTTGCCTTGAAATATCACACTTTCAGACAACATTGATGCGCTATGCAGACTTTTTTAATGGATTTCCGATACCATTGGTGTTTTATGTTTAATCAAGCTTCAATATTTTAATAATCCTATATGCTTTGCGATACACATCATTATCAATTTTTTTATTACATATTTTGTAGATAAATTTAAATATATTAAATCAGTCTTTGAGATGCGCTATAAAGTAGGTATTTAAGGTTAACTACCTGCATGAAAATCACAATATAGTAATGTTGTAATTACTTTTTCCTCTCAGGCACAGCAGACTGCAGAAGCTGCACGACAGTCAGGAGCCTCCCGTGGCCAAACGCAGAGGCAGCCTGAAGACTTCCTACTCCCAGCTGCCAGAGCAGGACATGTTAGTACACACTCACAAGTCACACAGCTTCACAGTTGGACCAAACAAATATAAAACCTGATGCTGGGTTTTCTTAATAACGCCTTCCCAAAATAGCATTTCGAAAGTATGCAAGTCAACGAAGCTTCATTATCTGGCACCCACATTGTCTTTCTTACCATTATAGCTGAAACAAAGACAACCACATGCGAGGTTAACTCAGCTTCTTGGTCTTCACAGATCTGTCTTCTGGTTTAATGAGACATCCAACTGTCCCATATAACCATACTGTACAGCACTGATTTTGTGCTTTTTATATAAATGTTTATTACAAAAACAAGTATCTAGTCTTGCCATTCAGTTGTGACCTGATTTTTGCCTACTGGTGTTGTTTTCTTTTCTATGTCAGGTTTTTACAACACTTCGCCTTGAGTAGCATCGGTCAGGAGCCCATTCTGTACGACCACCTGGGGGTGCTGTTCCCCTCTGCAGAGCTGAGGAACCCAGTCAGCAGTCTGGGAGACAAGGTAAGCATACTGATTAAGGCGAAGTGGAATAAAAAAACCTTTCTGGTTTCTTGAAAGGATTCTTCGTACTCTAATTTAATTGATTCAAATCTAATGTGTTTATTTTCATGTGTAAAAAGGTTGTAGTTACCATCATCACTGGATTACCAGGAAGCCATAAGGAGAGGCTCTGTAACTACTTGGTCCAGTTGAACAAGGAGCGTGGAAGGTGAGAGACAATTCCTCCAGCATTTTTTATTTTGCTTGTGTGTCTTATCTTACATATGTTGTAGCTATTTCAGGATATTAGGGCTGTACCCGAATATCCGAATATTCGGTCGTTGGCCCACTATTCGGTTTTCAATTTCGTTATTCGTTTCTCCCACTGCGGCTGCCAAATTGAATTTATTGAAATCTCCAATATCAACGTAAGAGCTTGTGCCTCTTCGGGGCGTGCTAACACTTAACCATAAACTTTATCGTTGACTTTCTCCGTCTTTATATGTAGATATTATTTTTCTCTGTTAATCTCTGCTCCTTTTGTCCGTCACGTTGTTTCCATAGAAACAACAACTTCCTGTCAACAGCGCTAATTCTCCTTCAAAATAAAAGCATGTCCATACAAAATAGGAAGCCAAGCCAAATTACACTTAAGACATATATACAACTGCAACGAAAGTAACAAACACAATGCAATATCCTTTTCAATTTCAAAGAACACAAATTGGGTTATTTACATTAACAAATAACTATAAAACAACAATACTGTAGAATAACAAAATGAATGCCTTGAATAAACCGAAATACACGTGTTGAAGCGCGCGCCGAATATTCGCTGCTGATTACTACCGAATATCCGGAGCCCGAAAAATGGTATTCGGGACAGCCCTACAGGATATAAGAATATCGAGACAACCACTAAACGGTAAATATTATATTTCTCTTTCGTCTGTAGGTGGGTGGTGTACAAGCCTGACCCTGACAGCTGTGACAGCTTCTCAGCCTCTCACCTGCAGCAGTATCTGTCCGGCTTCCTGGAGAGCCAGAGAGGCCCGGGAGGCAAACCCCGTCTGCTGGTGCTCTCACCTGGGTAAGATATCTTATCTCACGTTCATCAGCCAATGTCTTGAATACCAACAATTTCATCCCAGTCCATAAAACCAAAAGCCTATTGCATTGCATTGTAAGGATACACAAATGGTTAGGGTATTTGAATTGGGTAATATGCTGACATTGGCACAACATTAACCCCATTCCATGCAAATGAGCCTCATAACAGTCTAATTCACAATGATTAGTGCTAACAGCCACATGCAGTTACAGTGAAATGATACGCATCTTTAGAGACACGCTGTTAGTCATTTATAAGGAATGTGTCACAAACACACACACACACACACACACACACACACACACACACACAGGCCAAGTTTGTGCTGTAATATCATAAGTGTAATATTGTCTGGTAACTGGATCTTGAGATGGCACACAATTCAGTCCATTCTTTTTGACCTTGAAATAATTTCTGTTCATTTGTCAATATGTTCTACTTGTGCAGATACACAGACGTTCTGGATGTGGTCCAGGCTGTTCTCTTCCACCCTGACCCTGTGGTGCAGGCGTGTTTCACCATCGGCGCTGTCACTGCTTGTGTGGACCCCCTCGCCTCCTGTGTGGAGCATAGGTGAACATTTCTTCCTCCTACATTATTTTATCATCTATGTTTTTTAAAAGAAAGAAGGAAACAAAAGGGCTTTGACTGCCAAACAGAATTGTATGAGATCATTTCATGTCCACTGACTTCTAGCTACTTTTGTTTCTGAGTTACCATTTACCCAAAGTAAGCAAACTTCAATGTCTAACTGAAGTAGATCATATTCCTATCTGAATAGATTGCCAAACGGACTGGGAAATTGCCTTTTCATAAACTAGAAAAACTAATTGAAGTGTGATGGATGACGAAAAGACCAAGCAAAGACGTCAGTGTACAATTTAAGGTGCATCTCATCATTCATGCAGAAGTAAAGCTTCTGAAATGGTTTTGTTTGCTGTGTAAGTAAAAATCAAATGACTTTCAACTTGCATATTTTGAAATTCAGCACATGAATTGATGATAACATTCTGCAAGAAGCAAACTATACACTCTATGCTTCCTGTTTTATGACAACATTTTTAACAGTTTGCCCTTTACTAGAAGGGTTCTTGTGACCCCTGTTTGCAAATGTAGTTGCATGCAGGTAGCAGCTAATGTTATGTTATCCTGTCTTGTCCTATATTGCAAAGTTAAATGGCCCAAAAAACACAGCAACAACAGAACCTGAGTTGAAGTGGATGGTTTACTTTGTTTTTCTGGGACATATGGACGGACCAGATGATGACAGACAGGGCCGGATGTTGGTAAATTGTGTAAGCGCTGGTGGTTTTCAGGACGAGGTTACATGACACTTTTAGCTATTAAAACTCAAGGCTGGGTCCCTTTTACGGAGAGGATCAGTCCTATATTTAATCTCACTCTCCTTTTGTTACAGGCTTTAGATGTAGCTTACAGAGCTTCTCACTGTGGAAGATTGACTGAGCTGCTCCGCACAATATGACATAGCACTCCGGGTAATAGGCTGTTTTCCACTGCACAGCCAAGCTGCGCTGCCCGCTGAAACTTGCATACAGATGAAGTCAGAGGGTCTACTTTTTCCAACATGCTTGGAAAACTACTGCTGTTATCTCGATTCATTAGCAATTTAATACAAAAGATAATGGGTATAGTGGCTGTTGATCCAATGTAAATTCCTTGGCCGCTTATTCTGCAAGGATATCATAACAAGGTATTACTATCCAAATTGCATCTTTAGCGGTCAAATACAGACTTGATGAATTAATACTATAACACTGCATTAAGTAAATGCAGTGTACACGCTAATACGGTACAAAACTGACATAACACACTAAAGGCTGCGTTATGTCACTATCACGAAACAGAAACATACATTTAGCATAGCCCAATAATATCAATATAAACAAAACTACAAAGACACAGTGGAATTAATTTAAATGGTATTCAAAGCAAATGCAATCTGTCATGCCAACATAAACATCTTTTCTCAAATACAAACATGCACATAAGTGGCCCTTATATACTGTATATATATCTATATATATATATATATATATATAGAGGTATATATATAGAGATATATATATATATATATATATATATAGAGGTATAGAGGTATATATGTGTGTGTATATATATATATATATATATATATGTATATATGTGTATATATATATATACAAATATATACCTCTATATATATATATATACACATATATATACATATATATATATATATATATATATATATATATATATATATATATATATATATATATATATATATATATATATATATATATATATATATATATATATATATATATATATATATATATATATATATATATATAGAGGTTAATATAGAGGCTAATACGGTACAAAACTGTCTTCTTCATATATATATATATAGAGGTATATATATATATATATATATATAGAGGTATATATATATATATATAGAGGTATATATGTGTGTGTATATATATATATATATATACAGAGGTATATATATATAGAGGTATGTATATATATATATTTATATATATATATATATATATATATATAATAACAATGATAAATCCAATAGAATATACGCATGATAAAAATCAAACTGGAAAACTCACAAATTCCTTTTTGTGATTTTCTAGCGAGCAAAGCTTTAATAACAAATCTCAAACATGTTTAGCATCCTTTGCTATAACAAGACGTGTTAACCCTATAGTTTAACTCTGAAAGCCCCACTTGGCTGCGCAGTGGAAAAATGTGTAATAAGAGGTTTAGTTAGTAATATGGTTAGCACTGACTGATCCATGCGAGGCATCTTCAACAAGCCCCCCATCACTGTCTGTTGCCATAGATTGAGTGGAGACCTGCGGGCCCCCACTTCGGTGCTAATTGGGTGTGGTTAGCCCAGCTTAGACCTGACCCACCCGTCAACCCCTCCAGAAGAGCCCTCTTAATCCCCCCAGGTCCACATGTGTGACCAACTCACCCTCCTCACTGAAGCTCATCAGTCAGTCATGATCCATTCTTTGTGATGAATGTAGACAGTTCATTACATCAGGACAGGGAAGATGAATGCCTTTCAAATTGCTGATCCCCCCCCCCCCTCTCTGCCTGCAGTCTCTAAGAGCTGCAGGGGAGGGTCCGTGTGGGCCGGAGGCGGACTTGGCTCAGGAGAGCTATTCAGAAAGTGGTGTATAACACTGATCGATTTGAAAACTCAGGATAAATTATGTTTAGATCAAATGAGATTACAGAAAGCTTTCACATTGGCCAGTTGCCAGACATTGTCATGATGTCATCCTGTGAAAAATGCTTCTCGATTGATAACCCGACTGCTAGCCAAGGGCCATAACATGGAATTAGACTGTTTATTGCTGCACTACTTTAGCAACCACCCATTAGGGATACATAGACTGATTGGCATGGGTTTAAATAAAGAGGCCTGTTAATTAAATAAATAAATAAAAACACATCTCTTACATGTAAAGAAACAACTTCATTTCAACATAATCTATCCTGAATGCAGAAGTGACAATCTTAGGTCACTAAATGTGCATTTGACAATATACTGTATATTTATATTATTTGTATTCTGTCCCTTGTCTGTTACTGCAGATTTACATTCCCTAAGCTGTTGGAGCAGTGCAGCCAAGGTAAGTCCTGTCAAAACTGCTTTCACATGATACGTGGAAACACCAGATTGATATTCATTGTTATTGATTTGTTTTCAGAAGTGAAAAGATCTTATTGAACCAGTTCAACATAGCCATTCCAAACATATGCCATGTTGCCACATAATAACCATTGAAGGTCAAGAAAGTAATGATTGTTGGTAACTAAGTCAAGTTGAAAGCATAATTGTAACTTAATGTCAACAAATAACATTAAAAGGTCTATGTTCTTCTATGTGCTCCATTTAGCATTAAAAAAGATTGAAAGAATACAAAAAAATACTGGTATTTGTTAGCACTTATATAAAATAAAATGAAAATGACTTGACCCGACTTAAATGGCAAACCAAGGACAAATTGCCCATTGCACCAACCGCTTCCTCCTATGGCCGCAGGGAGGAAATCTGACAGTCAAATAATTATTTATCTTTACTTTTTGTATCTTAATAATCGTTTTTGAAGTAAAACCAATGACAACTCCCCCCAAATTCTGCTTGTTTCTACAACACAGCAGCAGCAATGCCAATAAATCACTCTTAACGTATTTCACTGTGGCATTCATTCCCTGCGGTGGATACATAGACTTAATTGTGTATTATCAGTAAAGTATTCCAGTTTCTCCTGGAATTCATATTCTCTTCTTGTGCCTGGTTGTATGTCAGGTATTGCGAGTACAGTGGTGTTCACCGGGCTGACAGCAGAGCAGAAGCACCCTCTCATGAAGCATGTTCAGCAGCTGGTACGCTCTGCCAACCCCACCGCTGCCTTCATACTGGCAGAGAGAGGAGCTGTCACCAGGTAGGAGCCCACAGAATCATGATCAATGCCGCAAACAGCCATTTCACTTCTTTTATCTTTGACTAGAAAAGAATCACTCCAGGCTGTATTATTATCCACTTTTTGAGTCTTTGTCTGAATTGTTGGTTCAGACCACTGAAAACAATGTGTCAACATTTCTACTGCATTCTGTACCTCAAAGAAATGTCAATATTAATTTAAGTTTAATTTAGTTATTACGAACTCCAAGGATCTTATTAACCGTTGTCTGTGTAAACACCACCATCAACGTATGTTCCTTTTCTGTGATGATTTACCTTCACACTAAAACAGTAACAGTTGGACAGTGTCATTGTGTTACCATGGAAACATAGTGTTAAGAGTAATATTTGTCAATGGTTTTCCTTTTAATTTTTTAGCTGTGTTAATAAATGACACACACAGTGTTGAGTCAAAGATAACATGTGTTTGTCTCTATTTTCTCTCAATTGCTATATAGTAATCATTTTTAAATCATTTCTTTATGTATTTGTACGTGCTACGTATTCATTGTGCTTTTTTTTTGTATCACTTAGGAATGAAGATGTGAATCTGATACTTTCTGAGAGCAGCTTCAATGAGCCTCAGATGCTAAGGGCCCGTTACGTCCTCTACCCTGGATGGTGAGACCCTCTCCCTATGTTCCCTCTCCTAGTTGAGCCCCCCAGGTGTCCTCTTGTGTCCACACTCAACCTTTTGGCCGCCGTTCCCTCCCCGGCCTCGTCTCCCTCCCTGCAGTTTAATTGCTGTTGGGCTGCTATCGGCTGCTGATTGCTGTAAAGCCCCTCAGGGCATCTTGTGTTCTATCACCAGCTGCCTCCTGGCAGCACAGTAACAGGCTGTTGGCCATGCAGTTGCCATGTACACAGAGGGGTCTCCTTCCCTTTGGACCGGGTCCATTTAGACATCATGCCCCGGTGGGCAGCCTAATATGAACCTCTGCTAAGCCCCCCCTCTCAGATCATCCACTGGATAGTGTTTGGACCTTTTTATAAACTCATGTTCAAATGTGTGTTTTGAGTTGCTTCTTAAACCTCCTTACCTTTAACCAAGAACATAATATTTTACACCTGTTGATGAGAGTATGTACAATTGCAGATATACCTCTTCCACTGTTTTACAGTTTTACCAGCACATTTACAAACAGTGTCCTGTTTCCTGTGGGGAGCTGAAAGAGTAAACAACTTTCCAGCCAAAGCTAAAATGTAGCACACACATTTGGCTTGCTCTCAACTTCACTTTCTCACCATGTGTGTAATGTGCATGTGTTCTGTGTTTCAGGTGCAAAGGGCGCTTCTTCTCAGGGTCTGGTTCTCTGGTTCTCACCCAGCAGCGCGTGGCTTTCAACAGGCCCCTCGAGAGGCCTCTATTTGTCACCCGCAGTAAAGGTGAGATGGAAAGTAATTCTCCCCCCTTTTTTGACCGTTACACGTGACAAGTTCCAGATACGAGCTGGCAGTGTTTGATGAGGATTACATAAGCCGCCTTTCCCTCCAAATATGGAGACAACTGGGGTCCCAAAGTAATTGTCTGCTGTTGCTGTGAAACAATCTCTCCTCCCATAGGATGCATTTATGACAACCTGCTGCCAGTTTTCCCCTTCAGGAATTAATCATTAAAAGGTCCCATGTCATGGCCATTTCTACTGATCATAATTCCATTGTTGAGGTATACTAAAATAGATTTATATTGTGCAATTTTCCAAAATCTCATTGGTTTCTCATACAGCATCTCTGTATAGTATGTGCATTCACTCTCTGTCCTAAACGGCTTGTTGGAGCTCCTGCCCCCCCCTGAGCCCAGTGGCCGTCTGCGAGACAGCGAGACACAGCAAAACCCAGCCCGAACACACACACACACACCCGCAGCCTGGCTGGGAGTTTGTGTGCGTGCTCACACACCGACTCACAGCCTCGCCGCGTCCCGCCGTCTCAGGGAGGATAAATCGGCGGAGCTGCAGCTGAGAAAAGATTGAGTGTGTGTGTGTGAGGAGGTCTGTGGATTGGACTTAACGTAACGGCTCCGCGGACGTAACGTAACGGCTCCGGATTGGTCCATTTGGACCAATGGGTCCATTTGGGTATGGGCACGTCACTGTACCCAGGAAGAAAAAGAGAAATCTCCAACGAGGCGTTCTGGGGCAGCATAGACAGGTCTTTTCTGTGTTAGAGTTTTATTCGCTACAGGGTGTACTTTGAGGGTTTGTGACTTTGCAGACCGTTTACATGCAGAAAAACCTTCATAACACACAAGGGGACGGGTAATAACCGGAAAAGCATGACATGGGACCTTTAAAATAAATTGTTTAATTCAACAGTTAGTTTTACAGTTCTAACTGCTTTTCATTCTTCTGTAGGACTCAAGTCATCACTGAGGCTGACCCCCTTCCGAGGAAATGTGTACAATGTTTGGGGAAAAGTCCGGTTTTCTGGTAGGAAGGAACACATTTTCAATTTTTTTGTCTTCTTTTGATAATTTTTGAAAAATGTAAAACCAGATGTTGTTGAAATGTGACTTGTTTGACCTGCATTTGCATTTCCCAGTTTTGGGAATTATTAGAGAAAAGGTTGCCCTCAAGGCGGGCAAGACGCTCCTGACGGTAGGAAAACTGCTCGCTTGTTGCTCTGGTGTCTGGTGCTTAGAATTCAGCTCATAGTCCACCGGTTTAGTTTCCTCCTCATAGTTTTCTCACTCTTTTTTCTTTTGACGACCTGTGTAGCGTTGTTGCATGAGGAGAGAGTGCAGGTGTCTGTGAGGAGATGTGCAGAGAATGTGCAGATGTTTGTAGAGAGGCGAGAGGATACAGCAGTATGGAGCGAATGTGGAGACTGTACTGTACCATCCTTATCCTAATACTCACATCCCCTTAGTGTCAGTCAATGTCTTAGGGGTACCGTATGATTTACATCACTTTATATTTAGTTGTTTTACTTCATGTATTAGTTATTTTTGTATGTTACTGTAATACATATTTCAAGTTGAGTAAGCACATGTTTTAATTTTATAATTCTCACCACGCGTGAGTTCTGTGAGTCCTTTTGGGAACAGAGAGGTTGTATAGATGTTGAAACATTAACACCCCACCGACAGCATGCTGTTTCCATATGACGCTGCTGCAGAAGGTGTTACACAAGGTGTGAATGCATGTGCTACTTGATGTGAGCTCCTTCATCTCTGGAACCTCCAGACTCAGAGCAGCTGATGGAGGTGAGCTACAACACAGTGAGCGGGAGCCTGAGCATTGTCCCTCTGACCCCGGGCCCCAAAGACACCCCCTGCTTCCTGGTCTTTGATGGTGTGGGCCTCACTGCGGATGGACTGAAGGACTGGCTCAGACTGTGTGCCAAACAGGTAAACTTTTAAAGTGGCACGCATTAAGAATGAAGTCCTGTTTAATTTGACAACACCATATCTACCGGTGGTAACAGGAAGTGGGTTTAATACTGCAGGTTTCGTATTAATATAATAATTGGCTTTTCGTCCATCATTTACTTTGCATGAGTTTGTGAACAGTGCAAGTTCTCACTGTGGCCGCTCCTGTTCAATTACTCCTGGCAAGATATCAAACAGATGCTGTAAGAATGCCCCAAATGACCATTGTCTTGTTTTTAATATGCATATGCGTGTATAAAATCCACTGACAAACGCTTTGCATTTCCTGTGCCTAGTTTTTAATAAAATGTTAAATAATGATATTGTCACTAAAGACTTCTTATTACTGCAATTATATAAATATTGCAATGCTTTCATCAATGGCTGCGGATCTGGCACCCCCTTGTAATTTGAGCCAGGATGGTCATAATCTCACCAAAAACACACTGGTGTTAGCTATTCCTCTCTAGTTTGCACAAACACAAGCATTTTACTCAAAGCCTATATTAAATAACCTTTCTGTTTTTGATGGCAGTACACAGTGCTAAGACTCATGTATATATATTCTATAATGGGCGCCATCAGTAAAGTACTGTATAAAAAAATACGTTGTTGTCTTCATGTGGTTGTTTTTTCTGTTTGTTGTTTTCAGAGGCAGACAAATAAACCTAAGAAGACAAAAAGTACTCTCTCACCACAAGAAATCAAGAGCATACATGTGAGTGTGTTTATACTTATCATTTGATATTTACCAATGGTGTGGATGGAACAGCAATAAAGCTACTCAATGTTTTTATGAGCTTGCACCAATATTAAATTACTCTCATGCACTCGTTGCACTCTCCAGCTGCTGGTTAAGGCTTGATGGCTGTTAGAAATTTGGCAGGTGGGGGGGCTGCAGTAGCTCCAACACATTGGATAGACCCCAGCAATACATGCATATGGTCTTTGACTGACAATACAAGTAAATACAACAGTTTGTTTACGAGAAATCCTCAATTGACATTTATCAGTTGTGGTTTGATTTGAACTGTTTTCAGATATTTATTAGATTACTTTTTTTGGAGTTTGTGTTGGTTGAAATATATGGGCTGTTTCAGATGACCAGGCACCTGGACCCCCTGCCACCAGGCTTCTTCTACAACGGTTATCAATATGTCGACATCTTTGGAGAAAAAATGAACTTCCATCCCTGTATCCTTTTTCTAATCGCCACGGTGTATTGTAGAACCTTAACTACATCTAGTTTGTCTCTCAGGCTTGGAGATGAGGGTGTTGCGTTTTTGACGATAAACATGATGTCTAAAAAAATAACAATGATGTCAGGGTGGAATGTACGGAGCCCCTAAAGGGACATGGAAAAAGAAAAAAAATAAAGTCGGGATAACGGGTTAGTATCTCCTGCGCACGAGAAACTAATCCGTTATCCTGACTTTATTTTTATTTTTTGAGAAAGTTACCGGTGCGCCAAGGAGGAAGTGGAGCCAGGGCCGTCCCTCCCTACAGGCCGATCATGCAGGCTGCATGGGGCCTCACATTGCGCAGGGGGCCTCGCGCAGGGGGCCTCGGCTTATAAACTGAGGGACTAAGGGACGGCCCTTAGTGGAGCACACAGGAGACAACCAGGAGCACACAGGAGACAACCATTTCATTGCAGACTGTTATGTTTACGTGGGGAAATTACAGTGCATACATTATTTGAGATATATTTCGAACTCCGACTTAATTTTATGGACATTTCGGCCAGGGGTGTAGAGCTATTTGTTTAAGCACCGGATTGGCAAAACAGGAGAGTCTGTAAACCAGTCTGCTTTGATCTATGAATTAATGTCCGTGACTCTCAGAGTACCTGCTGCCCGCAGCTGGTTTAAAGGGAAACAAACACTCAGAACACACAGAGCGGAGCTGATCAGAGCACAAACAGACTCACATCAATCATGCACCCTGGTGACCGGACATCTCCTTCATAAAACTAATAAAAGGGGGAATGTGTGTGTGTGTGTGTGTGTGTGTGTGTGTGTGTGTGTGTGTGTGTGTGTGTGTGTGTGTGTGTGGTGTGTGTGTGTGTGTGTGTGTGTGTGTGTGTGTGTGTGTGTGTGTGGTGTTGTGTGTGTGTGTGTGTGTGTGTGTGTGTGTGTGTGTGTGTGTGGTGTGTGTGTGTGTGTGTGTGTGTGTGTGTGTGTGTGTGTGTGTGTGTGTGTGTGTGTATAAACGTTACGTAGCAGCCTGCGGTCACTCTTTAGCGGTTGAAGGTAAACACAGTGTGGCAGTGCGTAAAAGCTCTTTGCGTGCTGGTGCTGCTGTCTGAGTTAAACGCCGCCTCCTGGAGTGACCGCAGGCTGCTACGTTTTTAAACACACCCCTCTGGCCGAAATGTCCTTAAAATTAAGTCTGAGTTCGAAATATATCTCAAATAATGTATGCACTGTCATTTCCCCACGTAAACATAACCGTCTGCAATGAAATGGTTGTCTCCTGTGTGCTCCACTCCCTCCTTGGCGCACCGGTAACTTTCTCTAAAAAAAAATAAAGTAAAATAATTTTTTTCTCATGTTTTTTTTTATGTCTCTTAAGCCGTTATCCCGACTCTTTTTTTTCTCTCTCTTTATTTTTTTTTTTTCCATGTCCCTTTAGGGGCTCCGTAGGAATGCACAAGAAACAGGGTGAATTAAAATGGTATTGACAGCATTATAAATATTATTTTAAATCTCTAATACATTTTTTTTTTTTTATTTCTACACATATCGCAGTCATATCCTGACCTGAATGGTTCTGGCCGTGATAATAGTGTAGCAAAAGTCTGATATTGTGGCAGCCTTACTTGACATATTGATTTCTGATTTAAAAGCCAACAAAAAGGAGAGAAACCACACCTGTTACCTGTTACACATTACTTACATTTTGACCTTGAGAAGCACGTGATCATGAAAAACTGCATGTAATTGACTGGTTGGTAGAACTCGATGATTTCTTTTATTTTCGCAGCCTGCTTTGGAGATTTTCTGCTGTTTTCCTTACATTGTTTTGACCGCAGACATGGAAGAGTTTATCCAGGAGTACATCACCGAGGCCAACAAAGAGGTGGAGCAATTCAACCGTCAGCTGGAGCTGCAGGGTCAGCCTGACCTGTTTGATCCCTGATAGAATCTGTCTGTATGTCCATTGCCTCCATCTGTGTCATTTAACTCTGAGGGAAACACTGTGGTGGGGGGGGGGGGGGGGCAGGGAGGGCACCGGGTCTATGTACTGAACGCTCCACCAATATGGTCAATGTGTGGTCACACAGAAGTCCATTTATTATCTATCACTTTGTTTCCTAATGTGGTGTCATCAAAGGGTTTAGCTTTTAAACAATTACATGACCAATCAGAAGCAGTTTGCCGTACTTCCTACTGCTCAGTTAGCACTTTGGCGAGTTATGCATTATGGTTATCATATTAAAGGGACAAAATGATATGGGTCGCTTGTGGCAATTACAATTAAGACATGTTTGTCAAGAGATGAGAGTTGCTCACAACAAATGTGAAACATTACGCAACACAAGACTCCATCTTTAAACCGATGTGATTACGTCGCTAGCCAAGGCTATGAGACTTTCACAATTGAAGGGAATTTCCGAGCACACACTCGTACATCTCGCGCGTTTCTGTTTGTCACAGTTGGCAAATTAATGCCTCTATTTCTGGACAGGCATGGAGAGCCGTGTGATTCTGGTGGGCTCCCTGGTGGGGTTTCTCAAGAATCGCTCCTCCTCTGTTGTCACCCAATCCACGGCCCACCTGTTATCTTGTCTGCGTGCCACGCTGCAGCAGAGGGAGCGCTTGGCCGTAGAGCTGTAAACATTGAACAGCCTGTTGGCTGCACACAACTGATGAATGATGCCATTAATCACATAGCTAAACACCATCCCAGTGCTTTATTTTAAGACTTCTAAAGTGAATCTGATGAAAGTGCAATAAAGCCAAATGCAGTCCAAAGTGTTGTGGATATAAAACAGCTGAGGCTGTCAAGAAACACTTTGAGGTCACACGGTCACACACAAACGTTCTCTTAAAGCACTGAATTCAGTTGTTATAATGCTGCTACTTCACAGTGAGAAACCAGGTAGACACAGAAAGTTCAGCCAAGCCTCACTGCAGCCAGGTGTGGATCACTCAGTTCATCATTCCCATCAAACGTTTATTTATTGTTGCGTTTCTTTTAAGTGTGACCATTCCTTTGTTTTGTTTTAATATTTCGGGTCACTACTTATGGGTTAGACAAGGGGAAATGAAATACATCTGGGTAAACCTAGATTGGGTTGGTTAGGTCTGGGTAAATATGAGTAAGGCTTCTTATCTGGGGCGTGATGTCGAAGAGAATTACACTTTATGTTAATGAGTAGTTATGCTACTGTTTGTTCGTGTGTCACACTGATGTTCTATGCATGTCTTCATCCTATCAGGGTTCCTACACAGGTTTGAAATGTGTTTGGTAAGCTGTCAGTCATTTTGTGGAGAACCTGTGTTGTCGTACTTGGTGCAGCTGCATATTTTGGTCGCATAAGACCCATTTATATTGAACCAGCATTTCAAAGTAAAAGCAAGATAAATTGGTCGGCGTTGAGAATGTGTAGGAACCCTGCTCTAATCTGTGGAGATTTGATGGCTTTCATTCATTATGGGGTCAGCAGTGTAACATGGAGACTAATTAACAATCTGTGGTTCAAGTGGCGCTAAATTGAGTGAAATAATACTGACAAAGGAACATTTAAGTGCGCTTAGAAATGTGCACATACTATATTGCATAGGCCTTTGTACGCTAGGCCTGTGATTACTAATGAGTACTCTTGAGATAAGAGAGGAAGGGTGTTTTTGCTAAGAGCATATTTATTCCTTAGCAGAGGGGGGGGATGCTTGCTGGTGAGTTGAACACTTATTCGACGCCGTTAGCTTCTTATCTGAGATATTTTAAGATCTGTGGTGACCTTAGTTTATTTTGGGTTGTCATTCACGACGCTGGCGATGTCATGTTTTACATGTCTGTGTGTCAGCAGCCAGTAAAATTAATGGAGTTATTTTCCCCCAGATGACCCGAAAGGATCTGCGTAAATTCAAATATTTCCGAACCAAACCTGACACTGCTGGCCCCATCCGTCCCCCCAGCAGATCCACTTTGATCTGAAGCCATACCATCCTGTACTCCAAGTGCCACTGTCTATACAAATATTACAGTGCATAGAATAGCAAATAACATAGCAATGTAACATGCCTCTAACATGTAACCCTTCCAGCCAGCTAAAGAGGAGTTCACCCCAAGTTACTCATTCCATTAGCTCCCCTCTTACACTCTTTTACTCTATGAAATAAGTGCAATTGTACCCTCCCTTTGTTTTTATACATTGTACTACTGTACCCTCAAATAGCTCTTTAAGGACAAATGGGCT